>CAHIKZ030000855.1:0-560000 GCA_903632075.3 Acanthosepion pharaonis | reverse complement strand
CAGCAGATCATTATTTAAACATATTAAATATAATAGACAATGAATGTCTTTTATATCTGATCATGAGCTGTTCTAAAGTTTACATGTTTGCTTTAATTTCTGGTGAACATAAAGACAAAAATTGTCCAACATATGGATATTTTTTTATTAATTTGGTCCTAAGCTTTCGGCTCCTGAGCCATTTTCATCCAGACATTGAAACAAATATATCCAGCCAGATCCGACAGTCTCAACTGGCTCATGGCTGACGTAATTTTCTGTTGCTAATATTCCGGTGTCTAATTTTCCGTTGCATCAATTTCTGGGTACTATTTAATTATCAATGATGTTTCAAAGTATTTTTCTTGACAAAAATGTTCTATTTAATTTTTAAGCATTTTTCGGAACATTGTAAATCAACCGCATTCTTTTAAAGGTTACCTAGAGAATTTATATAAAGTTTATTTTTTGTTTTTCTTTATACAAGTAAAATAAATTATGATTTTAGTTTTAGTGATAATTTAAAAACAATAAATATTTATCATTAGTACCAATAATGGAAAATTAAGTTAAAAATTCAAAAGAATCGTTTTTGGAATCGAAAAATAGGCACACATTTTTCCGATTCCGATACCATTTCCGATACCCCAAAAAGTTCTGATTTTTCCGATTCCGATTAATCATTCCAACACTAGTAGATATATTCAAAAGTATATCACTCACTCAATGGAAAATTGTATCTCAGCGAATTGATACACAGGCAAGACTGAAATTGTTGCACTTTTGGCTTCGTATTTCGCTTTGTTGTTATTAATGGTGCAGAGTTAAAATGCCATATCATCCGATAAAATGTTACAACAATGTCTCTTGTTACTAACCAAGATTGTAGCAACTGAAACACATGAAAACTGAAAACATTGCTATTTTTCCTACTCACAAATTTCCTGACAATTTATTAGAAAATTTCTGATGGGGGGACAAAACTGGGGGGGTCATAAATTATTTCTGGGGGTCATATGCCCGCCTGCGAAACCCTGTGTCTCCACCATGGTTTCAGACTATTTTTGGCACCTTAACCTGATTGAAAAATTTTGTTGGGGGTGACATTGTGTCACCCCTCCTGTGCTGGCACCCAGGGCGGTCCCCCCAACGCCCCCCCTCAGCTACGCCACTGTGTGGGTTGCTTCCTTTTAATGTAGATGGCCTCCAATAAGTTTTTTTTACTGTGTGTATGTACTATTATGTTATCAACTAATATCTATCTAATATTATGTACTTGGCTATGTTTTTCTATGAAATGATGTGTAGTAGAACTAATATCAGAAAGGTGACAGAGCGTGGTTGTAGTAAAACCAATATATGGTAGCGGGTTTATTATTCTCATCAGAGATACAATCTCTGAATGGGCATGTAAATTGATACACTGTGCGAGAAAACGGTGGGGGGCAACTTCTTGCAACACAAAAACAAACGCTTACTCGCGACACAAAAACGAACGCCTACTCGCGACACAAAAATGAACGCCTTCTTGCGAACCTGAAACGAATGCGACACAAAAACGAACGCCTTCTTACGAACGAACACTTTATGACAGCAAACAAGCAAAACGGCACCCAAGACTGCTGCTGACGGATGACCGACCGCAACGGCTTGTGTTGCCCAATAAAAGACACCAAACGACTCGTGCGTCTTCTCGTAGTCCTCGGTCGAGTCTATTATGGTACTCCAAGGTGTGCCCGGCGACTACACACACACACAGTTCGAGGACGTTTCCGCGCATGCTCGTTACATACACTACATTGTTTTTTTGTAGTGGATTCAGTTGTATGGTTGTAGTGTTATTAGAGACTATGAGGTTAGTTGTTTTAATTTTTTTATAATATATGATGAGCTTAACTTGTTTATTATTATTAATGGGTTTAACATTTCTACCTCTTATATTTTTGAATGTTGTTTCATCATGTTTGTAATTATTATGCATTTGGTTACAATAGTATGAGTTGATAGTGATATGTTTATTTTGACATGCCATATTATTAATATTAACAATTTTGTTACAGTGTGGGGGAAGGGAGTGATTATATTTAAAATAGATACATTAAAATTATCTAGTCATTTTAAGAAGTAAAACCTTCATCATCACATTATATCCTACATTGTTTTTTAAATTGTCCTACAAGAAGAAATGCTTAATTCCCTCTTTCCTTTCTTTCCCTCTCTCAGTCTCTCTTTCCCTTTCCCCTCACTATGTCTATCTCTCTTTCTCTTCCACTGTATGTAATATTTAATTTAAAAAAGGGCTTTATTCAAAGTAGAGCTAAACAATAGTCAGTACTAAGTTAGGCCAGAAGCTCCTCCATTTAAATGATAAACATTTCCCTAAAAGTAACCCTCTTAGTAAAATATTTAACACACTAAAACTAAGTTATAGCTGCGCCGATAATCTTGAGAAGATTATAAAGAAGCACAATAATAAAATTTTAAACAAATTTAAAATTTTGGATAATAATGCACATTCCAAGATAAATAGCAAGAATTCTAACGAAAGCCAATGAAACCAATGTTTCACCAACTCTCTTGTACTATTTCCACAATAGAGAATCTGACTGTTGAAAAATTTTATGTTGGTAGAACTAAGAATTCTTTTAAGACTAGGTGGTATCAACATATCTTATCCTTCACCAATAGTACATCTCTTTCTAAAAATCTTTTGAATTTAAAAGCAGCTAATAAAACTCCCAAGGTAAAATGGAAAATTAAAAAAAAAGCTAGAACATGCAGACATTTAAATGAACCCTGTTTTCTATGCTTACATGAAAAATTGGAAATTATCAGATTTTCTGATAAAAACTCCTTATTAAACTAAAGAAGTGAATTGGCTGTAAATTGTAGGCATAATCTACCTTTTACTTTACAATATGTTTAAACTTTGAATTCAATAATACTTTTTCTTATAGTAATAATCAGTAGATGAATTGTGGTGAACCTTATATGGCTTATTCTGTTTGTAAGATTCATTTTGATTTAATATAGCTCTGTATTGATGTTTAGTTAGCATTATTAACATCTTATATGGATGTACAGGTGTTTAGTTAGTATTAACATTTTACATTGGTATTATTAACATCTTATATGGATACTTTTTATTGCATATTAATTTGCCAAATTAGTTCTGTATTTTTTATCTGTTTTTTTTTTCAAATGTTTATCTACCAGTTTCTTAAAGGGGTCTTTTATTTATCAACTACAAAATTTTATGTAAGAAGCTGAATGAGCATATAACTAGTTAGCATTGTGTTAAATTACCTCCCAACCTCTTTCGCTTTTACTTATTAGGAAGTTGAACACCAGACTTTTATACATCTTATGAAATATTGTAACCACTTGTCCATAAGGAATTTGTCTAGGATTTATATGCAGACAACTTTGTGTCATGACCTTTATTAAGAAATAAGGAGGGATGTTTGAATTTAGTGTAGGTTACATTTGATTTGTTAATCATGGTAAAGCCCACAAGCCTATTTTTATTCTGTTTTTTTTTTTTCTCGAAAAAAAGAGGAAGTATTCTGCTTTTAAAATTATCCATTCACTTATATTTAACATTGCCTGAGGAGGCACATTTGTACTGAAGGATTATCGGCAGAATAGATAAAGCTTATAACAAAAAATAAATGTTAGTTCAATTAGAACTAATTGAACTTAATATTCCCAGGTTCCCTAAGTAACACATTCAACTGACCACAGACCAAAGATGAACGAAACAAAGGACATTAACATATATAATAATTTAATGAACAAAAAGAAGGGATGAATAACAATAGCGGGAGGGGGTTGTATGAAATTATCTCTATCCAATGTTGGGAGATGATGAGCAACGACAAATGCAAGACCCAACACACATAACAGGACATTCATCAATATTCTAATCATATATGTGTAATGGTGTTTGCATGAACATAATATTCGTGTTTCTGTTGCGAGCTAAATCTACATCGGGGAAGGGGTGCAAGAACTTATCTGATGTTTTTGGGATTTAGGGAACAGCTTCATTATAATAGTCTTTTTTTTCTCCTTCTCTTTCTGGTGACTGGGGTTATATTTTCAATGTGGTTCGTATCTTTCACTTCTGGTCTGCAGTCGGATTTTCTTCTTTATGTAACTATGCTCGGAGTTGCTATGGCCTACTGCGCTGGACAATCTCTTCACGTTCTCGGCACTGGGAACAGTCTGGTTCACTTTTCTACCTCAGGGGATGTGTGGTCACAGCTTACTTTCTCGGAGTTGCAGTTGATATGACTTTACCCGTCAAGATCTGGCCAGCTACTGATTTTTCGAATCACCTCGTGTGTCTCTTCTTTTGGTGCCTAAATTTTCTTCTTGCTGATTGGTTGTTCTCGGCCAATCGTGTTGTTTCTTTCATATGCCGCTTCAGCTGGGTTTATTTTAGCGTTTGCCTATGCGTATGTAATCTAGGTTATGGTGTGGGGAGGGGTGGGTGTTAGTTGTTGGCTTATTCATTCGTATATAATATATATATATATATATATATATATATATATATAATTATTTTTTATAAAAAAAAATTATAACATAAGTATGTTATAAAATCACTACAAAAATAGCCATTTTGTTTCAATACACTCTGTGTCTTATCAAGTGATGATGTTGAAAATAAAATAAATGGTTTTAAAAGTTTCAGATTAATTAACGATCCTACACTAGGGGGAAACATTGTTACAAAAGCTAGAATAACCAATCAAAAACCAAGTATATAAAGATTCAAAACCTTGACAACGAAATCATGTTATAATAGCTATTCAGATCTTTAAATTACGTGTAATATTAAAAAGAATTTATACTAACCAATAATTATAAAATTATATGATAAAATTTAATATTAAAATTAAAAACTGGCAATTTTAAAATCCAAATTTAATCACTATTAAGTTTAAAAACTACAAAATTATTGAGAAAAGAAAAAATATATATGTTTATTCAATTCATTTCTTCATTGAAATTACGTTTGACAAGATGCTACAATATATCCGGTCATTTGACAATACATGTATATATATTTTTTTCTTTTCCCTTTCTTTTCCTTTTTTATTTTAAAGTGTGTGAATGTAGTCTTAAACTCACGCGCAAAACAACAAAAACACAATCAGATTATAATACATAAGCACCCAGACATAATTAGATATACACACACACACACACAAAAAAAAGGGGGGCGAGACATGAACATCTCTACAGCCCTTTATGAAAAAAGGAGATGTGGAAACCAACACTTATACACACACAGTTAAATGTGAATACACTCTACATACACATAGACACTGATAGATACACATACATACATCCACAGACAATGACATAGACAATCAGATACCACAACCAATAAATATTTCAGACTTAAAGTATCATTAAATAAATGCTAACCACTTATTAAATTATAACTTAAGGGAGCAAATATACAAAGATAAAAATGGTTAAAAATAATATTATTTAATATATTAAAACAAAAATTCCAAAACCATAAATATCAATAAAAATATATATTAATCATATAAGTTGATAATAGTTTCATTATATATTAGGCAAAGAAAAACAGGATAAAGAAACCCACAGATACATATATATATATATATACGTGGCAGCAAACACAAATTAACACACATAAACATACACTCATACATACATATATACAGAAATACATACAAATAAATATATAAACATAAACATATACGCACATATACATATCTATGATAACAAGTACACATGCACACACATATACATATAAACCTAAATACACACATATATACACAGATTTTTATGCACACATACTTACATATATAAAAAACAGTCATGATATACCAATGTTTCCATACCCACACATACACACAAACTCATACATAATAGGTGCCAACTCACACATATATACATACACAAACATACAAAAATATATATACACATACATACATATCTACAAATAAACATATATATAAATATATCAATCTACACTAACAACTACCAATATATACATGCATACATAAAAATACAACAACACTCAACCAAATACATATATAAATACACATATACATCAACAATTATTAACATTTTCTCTTCTAATCTACCATACCTTCCCACATTATATATATAAAAACTTTAACACAAAACGGAAGGGATTTCTTGAACTGTTTATATAAAATAGTTCAATCGACTTTTTTAATATTTTAATATTTGGAAATCCTCTTCGAATACGTTTTCACAACATCGCCTACGTGACGACGATGTGCTCATATTTAAACGGAACGCTGATCTTATATAAAAATTTCAGTTATCTGTTTGGATTAGTTGTGCTCTTATGTCCATCGTCTTTTGTGTTAAAGTTTTTATATGTTCTAATGTTAATTATGTTTAAATGAAAATGTCCATGAAGATGGTCTTAAATAGACCGAAACATCCGACGTCGACTTTATATTAACATTAATACAGCATAATTGCATATTAAGATTTTTGTTTGTTTTTTCTGTATTTATCTTCATACTGTCGGATTTATATCCATATATTTGCTTACATACTGTCTACTGGAAATACAAACTTGAATTTACTTTATAACATGGAAGACTTCACTCTTGGACGAGAATATAAGAATCTATTGATCAAGTAAGGAAAGGATTTATTATCGAACTGTTTTTTAGACCTGTTCCATCGTTTTTGAAATCATTTTTGATTTGCTTTGTAACGTGAAGGACTTCAAGCTTGTATGAAGATATAAGAACCTATTGATCTCTACATATTCCTATATCAACGGAAGGGATTTCTTGAACTGTTTATATAAAATAGTTCAATCGACTTTTTTAATATTTTAATATTTGGAAATCATCTTTGAATACGTTTTCGACTTTATATTAACACTAGCAGTAGAGCCCGGCGTTGCCCGGGGATGTAACAGTAAGAGATAGATCAAGTATCGACTATCATAAAGGCTGAAAAATAAAATTGACAAAGATTATTGTTTAAGGTTGACGGACACGCATGTCTTAATTAGTTGTTTTCTTCTTTTTTTTTTTACGAATTGGTCAAACCCAAACTCAAACAAAAACATTGTTTACAATCATTATATTTTCCATAAAGCATCGTAAACGTAAAAATGAAAGCTAAGTACAAAAAATAAAAAAATAAGAAATAGAGCACTGAAAGTTTTCCTTAAAAGTAACGAGGTAAATAATTTGTTCACTTAAATAATTTCACTTCCTTCCATCCATAGAAAGAATTACCCTCCTGTAAGTTATCTAAACATCATGAATGTGCCTTTCGTCAATTCTCAAGCGACGTGAAAGGTTATGACCTGCTTTGTTTTATTTTCAAATTACATTTTTTCGGCGCAGAAGCTAAGTTAAGCTTGGTTCAAAATATTTTAAATATACAGTATAATATCTGTTTTTATTAAAATCAGTTTTGAAAAAATGATAATTGACTTTTAAAAGAATATCAAAGTAAGATTTTAATCTTTTTTATCAAATCGAAAAAAATGATTGAAAAAAATGATTTACCAAAAAAAAACAATATTTTTAATGAAAATTTCAGACGTGCTAGGAATACCCCCAAAATACTTTGATCTTTCCTCTTTAATAATAATATGAACATTAGACGATAAAATTTTGTTTTCGTCAAGTTTGGCGTCTTTTTCATCATGCTATGCTCTTTTGTTTACATTTTCGTGGGTGAGTTGTCCCCCTTTCATTCTCACGATGTGTCTTAATCGTGTTTTCAAATTGATTTTCTTAAAAAACAACTGTGTTTTTCCCATTTTCGGTGCCGTTAGAACCACCAAAAAGGTAATTTTATGTAGTCCTGTGAAGTTTTGTTGAAATCGGCTAAAAAATGTAGGAAATTCGATCCAACATATAAACGTTACAGACACACACACACACACACAACCTGCGTTTTATAATAAGTAAGATAAGATTAATACAGCATAATTGCATATTAAGATTTTTGTTTGTTTTTTTCTGTATTTTTCTTCATATACATGTATGTATGTCTACATATATGCATATATATGTATGTATGTACATGTAAATTTATGTATTCTGATTTTATAAAGTCACTTTGAAAAACATTCTAGCAATATAATTATTTAAAGAATAAGTAAAAGTACTATTGCAAGCATTTTACCATGACTTATTTCCACCACCCTTCTTTTTTTTTTTACTTTTAGACGCAGACGTCTCTATAGGTCACTTGATTTAGCTAAATTATTGCTTACAGAAGGCATATCCTCTGCTGATTTGAACCCTAAGAACATTTCTTATAATGAAAAAGTATTACTTAATGCTAACACACAAGATCCTGCACCCTTTTCTTCATATCTTGCTCTGGAAATATTTGACAATGAAGAATATGACTGTCGCACTCCTTCTGAATGGTTACATTTAGGAGAAGAAGAGGGCATACTGAAACCAATTCCTGGATTTGCATTTCTGCCTAATTGCAATCATGGTAATTGTAAATTGTTTTAATTATTTTTCATATTAATAGTTTTTTTTTTAATTTATTTATAAGTACTAAAATATTTCTTACTTTAAAACTTTTAATTATATTCCAGTGTAAATTATATTCAATATTATGTTTTTTGAAAATTTAAAAAATAAAAATGCTTAAAATTCAAACTATTTTTGCTTACATGCAAAAAGTGTAAATACTCTTTAAGAAGGAATTTTTTTATCAATTGTATTTAAGCTCATTTGATTATTTAGTATAATTATAAAATTCATTCTTTTTCTAATATCATTTTCAATAGGTTTCTATAAATTTGGCTAGGAACTGAACATAAAAGGCAAGATTCAGAAATTATAGATATATGTCAAGTGTATGTTAAACTTTAAATTGATTTATATTGTAAGGATAATATATTTTTTAACTAGTTTTGAAATGAGAATTAACTGCATTTTACATTTATTTCAGAGTCTTCTGATCTTCTGAACTCTATTAACACTGATGATACTTTTGCATGGCATGAAGTTGGTGTAATCGGCTACAACCCTGATTCAAAAAAGTATCTTGTTCATAAAGTCAATTCAGAGGGACGTGTAGTTGACATTTATGGAAAACCAATTATGATACAACCAGAAATGATTATTGGTAAGATTTTAAAACTTTAGACCTAAGATTTATTCTTAAAGATACTCTGAGAATAGCTTCAGAGAAAATATAGTTTTACTGATCATGTTATATCACATGAAATAAATGTGGTACAAGGCAATCAAAAATAGTCCTTGCCTTGTTTTTTTTTATTAGAAAAAAAAGATATACAGCAAATTTGACATACCATTAGTCCTCAGAGTAAACCCCATTGGCATCCAGAACCTTTTGCCAACATGCCTTCAGCTGCACAATGCCCTGGTGGTAAAAATTAGGTGTTTTGGATGCAAAGAAGTGCATGAGTACCTGCCACAAGTATGCCTCATTTGCAAAAGATTTTCCACAAAGGTGGTTGTCCAGGGAATGGAAAAGGTGGTAATCTTTTGGCGCAATGATTAAGGTGGATGGCACAGTTTTTTCCCAGCCATGTCACTGCATGGTATCCCATACCACCCATACCACATGAGGCCTGGCATTGTCATGCAGGAACATTACATCCTTGTAATTAACCAATACTGGCTCCTTCTGCTTCAGTGCCTGTTGCACATGTTCCAGCTGCTGCAAGTACAGGTCTGCACTGATTGGCCTCTTGGTAGCAGCTCATAGTGCACCACTTGTCAACTAGTCTACTAGATACAGAGCATGATCTTGTGTGTGTGTAGAGGTGGTCTTGTAGTGTGGTGACAACCTGTGATAAAGCTTGTATAACACTATTAGTTGCTGTAAGGAGAACACTGAAAACAATGCTTTGAGTGAAGAATTTTTTAGTCACATGCAAACAGAGATTGAGAATATAGTAGTTCAGTATGACTGAAAGCGCTAAGTCTTAGTGACCAACTTTTTACCACTGTTCCATGAGCAGACATTCTGCTCATAGTGGATGGACGAGTCCATGTTTCAATAATAGTGTAGAGAAAGTTAGTCAGTCTTTCTATATAACTCTTTTCTTTTTAAGATATGCCTTCTATTTTAAATGCATATTTTTCTTTGGGGTTTCAATTCTGAGGATTTCTTTTTCTTTTACTAACATAACATGTTTGAGTTTATAATTGGAATTGGCAAGTCAAAACTATCATAGATCACTTCCATTGGTAAATGTCTTTGTTGGGTTATTTCATTGGCATAATTGGTTTAAATGCATTTTATATATCCAGTTTTGACCTTGTACCATATACATCATTCTGCAAATATGATTTATTATTCCACCATCTTCCCAACTTTCTTTCCTTACCTTATAAATCCTGAAGAAAACCTTATCACCAGCTTTGAATGATGTCATCCTTAATTTCATGCTGTACCAACTTTTTATTTTTTTAAGACTGATTTAATTTTCTTGGCAAAACATTGGTTCCACTGGTGACATCCTCAATGTAGTCTTAAGGTTAGGAGTCAGTCTATAATTATTTAAAAACTGTTGGAGTATTACTTCCTCCATATCCTCCTCTTCTGAACATACATCAACAAAACATTCAGCCTGACTATTTGATCTTGGGTGATATGGTGGCATGGTAGCATTGTTATATGTGCAACTGCCTAGAATTTGCAAAAAAATTTTGAAAGTCACTTGAACTAAATTGCGTGCCATTATCAGTCCCTATAGTGTGTGGAACACCAAGTATCAAAAACAGTTCATGAAATATAAACTGTTTAAAGGTCCCCCACAATCAACATGCAACCTAGACCAAGGTTTATAAGTGTTAGGCCAGGGTTGCTAAATTACAGGTGATAAATTTGCCATTAAAGCACAACTTCTGCATGAACTAACCAAACTTTGAATATCCTGGTCCATTTTAGGCCAATATGAATAACTTCTCATAAGGGATTTCATTCTTGACATTACCACAACTCCAACATGAAAACATTTTAAAATTCTTTTTTGTAAAGAAACATGAATTCATTCTATTTCAACATACATAAGTACTTTATCACAGATGGAAAATGATTTATTATTTTCAGTAACACCTGGTTTATTTTTTTCTTCCTTTCCATCTCACTTTTACATCATTCATCATTTTTAAAATGTTCTCATCCTTCTTGGATTGTATTTTAATTTCATCCAAAGTCACAGTTAGTTTCCTTATTGTGTTACACAAAACACTTTTTTATTTCATTTTCAGAAATTACAGATGCAATTATTGTCTCTTCAAAAGGTTCCTTAAATTTGGGGATTAATCTGGACAAACCAACAGCATGTCCCAATTTTTTTGATGGTAAATACTCCATCTTAAAATCATAGTTTAATAAAATCATTCCACTACATTGTAACTTGTTGGCAGTATGTGTTTGAATAACTTTTTTATAACAAAAAATAGTCAATAATGGTCAGTGATCTGTTTGCAGAATAAATTTCCTACCATGCATCATTTTGTGAAATTTTTTCACTGCAAAATAATAGTTAATGCTTTTATTTTGATTTGACTTTTATTTTTTTCAACCATTATTAGCATTCTAGATGCATGGGCAACTGCTTTTATTTTACCATCCTTGAATTTATGACAAATAACTGCTCCAGTGCCATAATTGTTAGCATCTAATGCTACTATTATTTCTACATCAGGATTGAAATGCGTTAATGATAATTCAGATGTTAGCATGTTCTTTATGACTTTAAAAGATTTTTGACATTCATCAGACCATTTCCAAACTGCTCCTTTTCTCAATAATTTATTTAAAGGCGCTCTCAATTTATGCATGTTTGGCACATAAAGATTGTAATAAGTTGCAAGCTTTAGAAATAAAAAGTAGCACTGTTTGTTGGGGTAGGCCTATCTTTAATAGCACTCACTTTTGATCGGTCTGGTTTATGTTCATTTGCATCAGTTGTCTCATGTATTTTATATTGCTCCTGAATCTGAATTTGGGGGTCTTTTCTTGAACTTTACTTTATAATACTGATCATTTTGTTATAGCATATTCAAACATATGCTATAACTAAATGATCAGTATTATACAAAGATCTTTGTATTTATTGCTTTCTGATTTTGTTTGGCAATAGATATTAATATTATACATAATTATTTTCTCCTTAAAAATAATTTAGGGTGGGAAAGTGCTGTTGTATTTGGTTGTTTGTGTGTGTATATGTTTGTAAATAAAGTTAAAGACAGCCCCACCCACACATTCACAAAAAGTATTTTTATAATTAAATTTATGTGCTATTACAAATATTTTTAAAGTTATAGGATATAAGATATTTGAATTGTATTTGATATTTTTGCAGTAATATTGCAGATAGTTTAAATATATCTCTTAAGATCTGTAGCAGAAGCAAATACATATATTTCCTTCCAAAATTCATAATGGATTTCTATTAAAAAAAAATCCAAACAGACAGAACTGAAAACCAGCTTTCAGTTTTATTCCTGGTGCTGGGAATTAAAAAATGAGAAAAATGATTAACATATCAAATATTCAAATCCATCATTTTTTTTTATTAATTTGTAAATATATTAATTGCATTTTCAAATAATGATTTCCATCTACTTTAGAGTTTATAAATTTTTATTGCTTTTCTAAATTATTTAAATTCAACTTTATCATATTCTTTTTTATTCAAGATAAGTTACTGGACTCTCAGTTTTGGGTTCCACGCATTTTCTTACTATTTTGTGCCGAAGACCCTCGCATGTTTGCTAAGCGTATTGCAGAAGCATTCCATGAAAGAAAACAAACAGAAGCTTTATTACGGTATCATCTTTATGTTGATTGCATGCCTATGGATGGAGTAGGTGAGTTAGACCAAGCTTCATTAAAGAGAATGATTGACTGGGCAAGAAATACGTGTGGCATTATCAAAGATAAAAGGTAAAGTACTTCTTTATTATCATATTATCATGTAAGATTTAGAAATTTTATTTTTTTAATCTTTCTTTCATTACAAAAATATATTCAGTGTAATGTTCATCTGTTTTAAATATAGTAATTATCATTTTTTTAAAAATATAATTATCATTTTTTCCATGTCATATAAAAATGGAATCTTTCTTTTCTTTTCAGTCTGGATGATTATATTCAACTTTTAGAAAAAGAAGTGAACATTGACTTTTGTCGATCAATGAATAAAATTATCTTTGATAAAATTGTTTGTGAAGATCAAAATACATTTGCATTTGTAACATTACCTAAAGCAAATGAAGATATCGTACCCACAAAAGGTCAGTTCATTTCATATGAAATTTAGCTATAGTACCTGATAATATCTGTTTTGATTGTGTGATATGCACTAGAAATAATAAAATTCCATGTCTTTGTTTAGAAGAAAATGAACTTTCTAAAGGAGTGTACTCATTTATGAATGATATTGTATGATATGGAATCTAACATGTCATTCTTAACCTTGTTAACAACATTTCAATATTTCAGTCTTAAACTTTGTTAGCAGGAGAATATTGTTTTGGAAAACAAAGATAAATGTTTGGATTTTCGCTGTTTACTCATCAATAATGGAATAAATATCAACACAATGAGTTGTAGCATAAGCATTTTTTTTCTATTAGATTATGCAGAGGATACATTCATAAAAAAGATCACAAAATACAATAAGAAAATTGTGAAAAGGTAAAAGCTATCTAAGTGAAAGGTGGAAACTTTCAAGTTACTACAGTTTGAATTGTGTCTACTGTATATACTTGTGTATAAACCAACTTCATGTATAGAACTTTTGCATGAATTTTAAGCCTCCAGAAAAAAATTACCTGTATATAATGCAACCAGTCACTGAAAATGCATGATTTTTAGCCTCTTCAAAAAATTACCTATGCATAGTGCCAATCCTATTTTTTTTTTTAAATCTTGCACTATACTATGTTAAACTCAGGTAACAAATCATGTAATAAATCAAAATGTGTATTGACATAAAATAAATATTTTCTAGATTTATAATGTTGCCATCCATAGTTTGCAAACATTTTATATTTTTTATCATCCTGTTTTATATGTGATATGTCCCAGAAAGGGATATATTTGTTCGAAGTAGCAAAGTGGTTGTTGACTACTGTAACCAGGTAGGACAATCTAGCAGGTAACCGTAATGGACTGGTCCTTATCGTAGTGGTAGGCAATAGGCATCATTAATAGGTGAAGACAATAGGCGTTGTAAATAGGTGTAGTCCCTGTACCTCCACATCAGTCTGTATTTATGGCTGACACCAGCCAATCATATTACTGTGAGGGGGAACCCAGGTGTATGCATATTCATTACATCACCTCCCCCTGAGCTAAATTTCCCGTGAAATTTAGCTTCAATATTTTCTCTTTTTAGGGTCTGGACTTAATCGATTGACTTTTTTCCTAAGTTTTTTTTGCCTCAGTCCTCCTTGCAGTGGTGGCTTTTGGCACACTGGTACCTCTGCCCTTGAGGTCAGGGATACCTCCATTGAAAAATGTTGACTTTCTGGAATGGGAATTTCAAATGCGTCATACAGGACTTCCATTGTAATCTCTTTGGTATTTTCCGTTACCGATGTAGTGTGTCTGGGTCTCAATTGATTCCAATGTCTTTTGCACCAAAATTTTTCCCCTTTTATATCATATATGACCTGTCCAATTCTTTTGTTTATCATTCCTTCTTCCCAATACATTTTTCCAGCACTAGAGTTCTTGAAAAAAACTTTGTCACCTGGCTTATACGCTTTAGTCATCTGGTTTTCTTTTTTAGCAGTTTTCTTTGCCAGACTAAGCAACAGCCTGTCGAACACAGAGCGTATTTTTCTTGCAAACATTAACTCTGCTGGCGATAACCTTGACATCGTATTCAGGTTTGGCGTGATTCTATATACTGCCAAAAATTTCTGAATACTTCTTTCATTTGTGTCCACAACTTGGTTTTTCTTCAACGCTCGTTTAAAGGTGTCCAACAAATTTTCCGCCTGTCCATTTGATCTTGGAAGATATACTGGCATTGTCACGTGATCAATGGACAATGATCTACAGAATTCCTTGAATTTTCTTCCCGTAAACTGCGTTCCATTGTCGGTGACTAAAGTTTTAGGGAGTCCAAAGCGACTAAAAATTTCATTAAGTGTGTTTATTGTATTTGTTGCTGTCGGATGTCTGCACTTAACAGCTTCTGGCCACTTAGTGAAACTGTCCACAATGATCAGGTAATAAGATCCATTTATGGGCCCTGCATAGTCGATATGCAATCAAGTCCATGGACATCTGTCTTTGGCCATGGTTGAATCTTTACCGGTAGATCCCTTGCTGCCAGTTGACATCTTTTCACCAAATTTTCTATGTCTTCGTCCATCCTCGGCCAATAAGTATAGCCTCTCATTAGAGATTTCATTCTTGAAATCCCTGAATAGCCAGTGTGAAATTCTTTCAGAATTTTCTTTTGCAGAGTAACCAGCATTACAACTCTATCTGCATATAGTAATACCTGTTCGCAGATTGAAAAAGGTGACACACTAATTCCTTTTTTAGTTTTCTCATTCAACCAGACTTGCTTTTTCATTTTTTTAATGAAATCATCGTTCATCGCTGCTTTTTTCACATCTTCTAGTGTAACCGGTAGTTCTCTAATAGTGTTGCATAACAGACCCGACAATTCACTTTTGTCTCTTAGCACCACTATTACTGTTTCTTCCAGTGGTTCTGTATATTATGGTATCAATCTTGATAACCCATCGGCGTGACCTAGCTTCTTTGAAGGCACATATTCTATTTTGAAATTATAATTCAATAGAATTACACCCCAACGCTGTAGTCGATTTGCCGTGTGAGTTGGTATACCTTTTTTTTTTAACCAAATATTGTTAACAGTGGTTTGTGGTCTGTTTGCAGAATAAATTCTCTTCCGTATAGAAACCTGTGAAATTTTTTTACAGCGTAGATTATTGCTAAACTCTCTTTTTCGATTTGACTGTAACTTTGTTCCGCGGGCAGTAACATTCTCGAGGTTTGTGCTATTGGCTTCATAGATCCATCCTCGAATTTATGAAGCAATACCACACATAGTCCCTCATTACTGGCATCTGCTGCTACAATGATTTTGCTCTACGAGTTAAAATGCGCTAACGATAGGTCAGCTAATAGACAGCTTTTTATTTTTTTAAAAGCTTGTTCGCATTCTTTCAACCATATCCACTTTGTGTCCTTTTTTCACCAAATTATTTAAAGGAACTCTCATATCATACATTTTTGGGATATAAATGCTATAGTAACTTACTAATCCCAAGAAGGCCTGGAGTTTAGCCACATATCAGGTGCTGGCATATTTTTTATAGCCTCAGCTCTTTCTGGATTCAGTTTTCTTCCTTTACTGTCAATGATCTGCCCTAAATATTTTATTTTCTTTAAGAAGAACTCACATTTTTCAGCACTCAGCTTGAACCCGAATTCCTCAATTCTTTGAAATATCGCTCTAATATGCATTTTGTGTTGGCCCTCGTTTTCACTTTTAATCAAAATATCATCTAAATATGCAATTGCATACGCCATACCAGCCAACATTGTGTCCATTATTTGCTGGAATAGGCTTGGAGCTACTTTCAATACAAAAGGAAGATGATTTAGTTTAAAAATCCCTTTGTGCGTGTTTATTGTCAGGTACTTCAAACATTCTTCACTGACTTTAACCGGAAGGTAAGCCTCCGAAAAGTCCAATTTTGAAAACACTCTACCTCCATTTAATTTAGTGAATATATCCTCTGGAGACAGTATGCATGGTCTTTCACACAATCATTTAAGTCTATCAAAAAGTCAGCACACACTCTGAATTTTTTTTTTTTTTCATATATACAGTTGGAGACACCCAATCAGAGTAATCAACTTTTGAAATTATGCCAATTTTCTCCAACCTTTCTAATTCCTCATTTATTGTGTCTAGTGTCGAAAATGGTACTTTTCTGTTTGGTCTAAAGATTAGTTTAACATTTTCTTTCAATTCGAAGTTGACTTCTGTTTTTGTGCACAGACCTAGTCCTGAAAAGACGTGAGGAAATTCGCCTTTCAAATCTATAATAAATCTTTCTGTTTGCTTCGTCTTACAGTTCTCTATGACGTTAACTTTGTTACAGAATTTACCAGTAATTTCCATAAATTAAACAATACAATCCAGTCTAAACCAAAGAGGTTTACTTAACCAGGGAGCACATACACTTTTGATTTGTGAATTTTTCCCATGAGCACAATGTTACATTTTAATTCACCTGTAAATTTCAGTCTGACACTCCACTGGCAATTTTGTCTGTGTTAGTCAACAGCAGGTAACCGATTTTTTCCATGTTTGCTCATTTATTACAGAGATATCGCTTCCTGAATCGAGTAATAATTTTACGGTCTGCCCATTTATTTTGACATTGAGGTATTTTCTCCTTTGACCCTCCTCAATTTCGTTTTTAGACAAAACTACATTCACCTTTGTTTGAGACTTTGCTTTTACTTTACTCTGTTTTGCCCGACAATGGCCTACATGCCCACAATTAAAACATATTTTATCCCTAAAGAAACAGTCCTTCTTTATATGCTGTCCTCCACATGCACTGCATATAATTTTTCTTTCTTTATTTTGTATCCACTTGTTGTCTTACAGTTTGTACTTGTGAAATGCTCTTCTCCTCAATCCGAGTATTATCTTTTTTTATGTTTATAAGTCGCTGACATACTTCTGTTATGTTTTGTAGTGTAATCTTCGTATCCTGTTCCATGATAGTGAAGATTCTTGATCTAATTTCTTTGTCCTTCGGTGTTGTTAGACCCTGCACAAAAATTAGACACTTGAACATGTTGCTTGACAATGCCTTTAATTTAAACGTCTCACACTACATACCTACATACGTGGCAAAACCATCATCCTCTTGTTTTATGATATTTAGACACTTGTATTGTGTATGAAACAAAAATCGAAAATGTTCAACAAAATTTCTACTGTTTCGCTGAATGTAATTTCTTCTGGCTTCTTTGGGAGGATTAAATTCGCGTATTTTGTATTTTCTTCTGTTCCCAACTTCTCCAACAATAGAGTGATTTTTTCCTCGTCAGACCATTGTTCGCATCTTTTTGTAAATATTGTTTCAAACCTACGAAAATAAGCCGGAAACGTTGAACCACTGTCAGTGTCATATTTAAATTCAGAGAGAAAAAAATTCAGCAGAAAAAAATCTAGAACCCGGTTCTTTTGTTGTCCTAGATAATACGTCTTCCCAAAGTCATTTATTGTCTTTTGCCTGTTGTTTGAATAACTTTTCAAACCTTTCTTGTTGTTGAATAAATTGTTGTTGTTGGAATTGTTGCTGTAAAGTGACTTGTAGCACCTTAGTTAATTCCGCAATTTGTTCCATTCTGCCAACGAATCCACAAGAAGAAATTTTGCTCCAATTTATGTAGACAATAAAATTTTCTATGTCCAAACAAGAGGGGGGGCAATTTCTTACTTTCTGTAAGCGTTGTGCAAGTTTTTTCTTTTCTAACGTTCCTCGTTAATAAGTGTTAAAACAAAAATGAGGGAAAAATTACTTACTTTCTGTAAGCGTTGAACAAGTCTTTCTAATGTTCTTTGTTAGTAAGTGTTGTCAACTGTATATATATTTTTTTTTTTTGTTTTAACTTGTGAGGTCATTTCAAATCTCATCACCAACTGATATGGCCCGGAAAGGGATATATTTGTTCGAAGTAGCAAAGTGGTTGTTGACTACTGTAACCAGGTAGGACAATCTAGCAGGTAACTGTAATGGACTGGTCCTCATCATAGTGGCAGGCAATAGGTGTCATTAAAAGGTGAAGACAATAGGTGTCGTTAATAGGCGTAGTCTCCATACCTCCACATCAGTCTGTATTTATAGCTGACACCAGCCAATCATATTACTGTGAGGGGGAACCCAGGTGTATGCATATTTATTACATCAATATGCTTTCATTTTTATTTAAATTATAATTGCAAAAGAACATCACAAGTTTTCTTTCATATGTTCTCGGGATGTGACCATAAGTTTGCTCTTCATAAGTATGTTTCCAAGATAATACAAGTTATTACTTCCTTTCCTCTTCTTAAGCATGAGTTAGGGAAAAACTTAGCTACATCAGTATATTCTCAGTTTACCTGTTTGTATATATAATATGCAATCGTTCCCTTGTAAGGTAACAATTTTAATGATGATTATCATAAGACTTAGTTTTTCCTTTTGGTATTGCAATAAATTATGTAAACTATGTTATTAATATTCTAAAAAAGCTTTACTTAAATGTTCTAACATTTTAAATTAAATATAACACAAATAAAATATATATTTAATCAATACCAAAGCTTTCAGATAAAATTTAGTTAGATATAGATAAAGTTCTCATTTCTTTAAGAAATCAAACATTCAGATGGAGTCACAATAATAATAATTTAAATTTTTATTTTGATGTTGATGTTGTAGTAGTGGTAGTAGTAGTTGTAGTAGAGTTTTTTTTTAATACATATGATCTTATTAATAAATTCACCAGGATTGATGAACAAATGACCTGTAGAGTAAGTTAGAAATTTTCATTAACTTGATTTTTAATTAGAAGTTGAAATTAAATAATCCTATTACAATTTAATACATTTTGGAAGTTGGTTTAAAATTTAACTTAAATTTTTTTCAGGAGTCTGTGCTGATGTACCAACTTATCCTTTTGATGAACAATATGACAAATTTGCTTTTACCAGTTTCTTGACACGAGAAGAAAGTATACAGACTTGTGTGAAGCTGCGAACTGAGTGTAACAAAGTAGGAATAATGTCTTTATTTCATGTACCAACCACAAAACCAATGAAAATTGATGAATTTGAACAAACACAATCACAAGCAACTTCTCAGGTGAAACATTTTATATTTTTGCTTTGTTTTGGGTTTGTTTTTTGTAGAAATGGAAGTTTATAATTGTAGCAATTAAGTTTAAGATTTATGTTTTTTTTTATTTGTAACCAATATTAAACTTCAAGGAAATAAGTATTTCCACAGTAAATAAATTAATTCACGTGATTCCAATCATTCAAAGTTATAAACTCAGTGAATTTTTTAACAAATTTATTATTATGAAGATACAAAAAATATTTAATTGTTCTAGAGTTGAAACTAATTCATGCCAGCAAATATACATACCAAATTATATACAGACAAATACTTAATAACATAGGTTGTTTAGAAATTAATGATAAATTTCAAATTCAATAGATTTTATAAATTGTTTTTTATGCTATTTTATCAATTTAAATATAAAACATTCAAATATTTTTATCACTGATTTTTGTTTATGCCAATTCTCTGGGTAAGGAATTTCTTAAAAGCATTTTTTCTAATAAATGTTTTTTATAAGTTGATTTTTAATTAATAATTTGTAATATCAAAATATGTCAAAATACTAGAATGTAAAGTTATAATTGAGAAATGTCAAATGAGTATGTTAAGTGTCACAAAGTTTTATAGACCATATTTATGAATATCTCGAGAAAATATGGTGCATTTTTGACAGGAAATTGTTATAAAGCACAATGGATTGCCTTTTTCTAATGCAGGTTATTTCACAACTTTCTTTGTATTTCTGTTTCATTACCATAAACCTCTGTATTGATACTATTCTGATAAAGCATAGTTAATAATTCATATCTGTAAAAGAACATCCTATCACAAAACATGCTTTGTTTACTGTATTGAAGAATTTTTTTAATTATATAACACTTTTCAGTTTTGCATAAGGCAAAATATACAAGATTTGAGAATAATAATTTTTATAGTTTTCAATGTTTACATATCAAAAAAAAATATAATTCTATTCTTTTGGAATTTTGGATATATGTTTCAACAAATATTTTCAGCTGTTCATTCTTATATCTTTTAGGCTCAAATTTATGTTATGAAACTTTTGAAACAGTTGATCTTGAAGTAGTATTTTCACTCAATGACTGGTGATTATATTACAAAATATATCCTGCTTAATTTTGAACATATTAAGAAAACTAAAGCATAATTGTTATGTTTTCCTTCTTTCTTTTTACAGAAAAGAACTAATTTATAAGTGCCTAAAAAAGAAAGAGATGCTCAATAATTTAAATAGTATTTAGGCTTGAAAATGTGATATGAAACTTGTAAATCATGTGGCTTGTAATAAAAATTTTAACTGTACAAATAGTTATTATTTTACTAAAAAGATTCCCTACAAATTTAGATTTTTAGAATTTTTTTTAGGTATCTTTATTTCTCAAGGACAGTTGGATCACAACACTACGAGCTGCTATTCGCACAAGCCTCAGAGATATTGGCAAAGGATGGTTCAACATACATGAAACAAACTGGGAAGTTTACCAAAAATCCAAACTGAAAAAATTTATGGAAATGGTTAAATTCATGATGCAGGTATTTGCTTTGATTATATAGCAATTTTCAAATTATTGAATATATTTAATGATATTTGTAATTATATTGATTTTTATATTAAAAATCCTTCATTCAGTTTTCACTGAATATTGAACATAAAGAAAATTTTGCTGCAATCCCACTCCCTTTGAAAACTTTTTTCCCTTTGTAAATTCATTTATCAGTTCATACAAATAAAAGTTTTTCTTATGGAAGTAGAAGTATTTAAAAAATACAAATAACTTTACTTTTTCAGGATACTCTTAGATATTTAGTCAATGAATCATTGATGAACTTCACTCGAATGTTGAAAGATGCATGTGCTTGCACTTTTGATTTGAAAGAGCCTTTTACTTGGAAAAATGATATCATAAGCAGTCCATTCAAGTGAGTTTTCTTTTACTGTAAAATTATTTTTATAAAAAATATCTTTACTTGCAAAAAATTATCATGATAGAAAGTGGGAATATAAAATGTAACAAATTATGTTGACTAATATTTACTAAAGTATATAACTGTATTTACTGTAATAAAGTTACTAAAGTGCTTTGTAAAAGTTGGCTTAAAAATATTATTTAAATATAGTATGAAAATCTTTTAAGATGAAAGAAAAACAGGCAATTAATATTAATGATGATATAACCAATAAAATTAGTACATATGGTTTTTGATTGACACATAAGAAAAGTAAAAAAAAAATTAAAAGCACCAATCACCCAAATAATAAAGAAAACAACTTGAATGTCCTAATAAAGAATATTCTTTAAATATTGCCTCAGATACAAAAACAATCCTTTTTAATCATTCTTTTTTGTCTTAAAATCCCAATGTCAACTCATGAAATTCAGTCTGTATTTTAAAATGATTATAATCTCTAGCCTGACAATGTCCTCTTTAACAAGACAAATATTTTTCTTGAATTAACAGATGAAAAAAAAGTTTGAATTTTATAGTTTCATATATATACCCAGTTATGGGTAAATAGCAAGACAGACTGGGTTTTATAGCCTTGGATGGCAACTGGTCTAGGAGAAGGACAACTCTGAATTCAAAACCTGTGGCATGACCTGCCACAGGTTCTGAGGACCTTGTAGTACACAGTGCATCAAATCTCTGTATTTGGCTCTTCAAAAAGTGTGGTTGGTTCTGCACAAAACCTTCACCACGTCGATCAAGGACAGGAGAGTCCACAATATATATAAGGTATATTTAAGCAGCAAGTATTTATCCAAACAAGTTTCAACTAACAAGGCCTGTTTGTTTAATTTTTTATTGTATTTTTCCAATTTTCAAGGCCGACTATAAGGGACTCACAGGGTCAGTGTAGGAGTTCAAGTCATTGTTTTTAATTTAATTTAAAACAAATTCTCATACATCTATCCAAGATTGCTCTTAACCAGCTCAAATTAGTAACTATTGATGTTTTCCAAAAGTTTAAATTTTATTTGCTTTCCTAGATTACATCATGCATTTTTGCTTAATTTTTTCATAAAGTTGAATATTTCTTTCCAGTTCCCAATGTGTCTTAGTCATATTATTTGTTAATTCTTGAATTTAATACTACACCAATCCATAATGCATGTTATAAATTTGAGAAGGTATATTTTCTGTTACTCCTTCAGCAGGTTGCCAACATTAAAATTATTTGATCTACAATAAGAAGCTTGCTTTTAGTGCAAGAGTTTTTCTCTCATTGCCACTCCATGTTCTTATGATATAAAAAAATAAAATAACACCAGTTGGATTTTCTTTTGCTCTCACTTCATTATGGTTCAACATAATTTTAACATTTTTGTTTATTTTCTATGCTCACAAATAGTTACTTGCAAATGCTATCTCTTGTTCATGTAATTTTGTTTTATGATAATATTGATCCAATGGGAGTAGGAAATGCTGGTGTATCCCCAAGCAACCTATGTTATTCGCTCTCTTCTCCCAGTGGGCCTTTCAGTCCTCACATCTGAACAAGCTTGTCTCTGACTCAAGAAGTTCTGTTGCTTTGATTTCTTGGTAGATGAGATATATATTCAGGTTATCATGACTATATCTTCTGTTTTGAATTATTTGTTCCTTCATTAAGTATAAATGTTTTCTGAGTTTTGCCATTATCTGCTTGACAGCCAAGCCATCTTCTGCAAGTTCTTTCATTCACACATTCCTCTCCATAAACTGAGTGAATGTTTCTAGCCGTTTCGGCTGCTGAGTTTCCTTTCTTGAACTCATAAAGCATTATGTGCCTCAAATGATTCTTGGGTACTTCCATGTTAGCAGGGTTTTAATCAAACAAAATTTAATTTTATTGTTCTCTGAAATAAAATTTGATCAGTTTAAATGCATCTAAACATAAAAAATAATGTTCAGCTCCATTAGACATTATAAAATACTCTTTAAATTTCATTCATTTTAACAAAAAGTTAAAATTCGGACAGAACTTATGGGATGACCTGATAGGTTGTTGATGCACGCACCATCTGTGAGTGTAACTCTCTCACTACCTGAACACACTATCGGATTTTTAACCATGGCCACAACAAAATTGACTAAAATTATCAAACCCAACCCCACTAAAACAAAAGTAGACCCCAGATTCATTATCTCCTACAACAATATAAAGGACCTATTTTCCAACTTTCCAGAGGCAGAACTCCATCTTCTCAATGTCAAGGCTGACCTCTTACTCCTGCTTGAAACTGGTATCAATCTATCTATCTGAGTGCAGGAATTTGCAATATTAGGCTACTCACTCCTAATAGCAAAACATAGTCATTAAAATTGCCAATGATTGGGCGCTTATGTAAAAATGGGTTCCAATGTAGCAGAGACTGCAAAAATAAGGACACTGATCTCTCATATAAGTGCTTCCAGTACTTTTCATCTTCTCTCTCTATCACCCACAAAATGATGGAACTTTAATTTTAGACAAAATAGCTTTGATGATTGATAATATCCTCTCTGAGTATTCTTCACCTTGCATTCATATTTGTGGTGACTTTAATATTTCCCATAAAAATTGGCTAGTCCACTCAAACAAAACCGATGAAGGCAGATACTACTTCTCCATTGCTTGCTGACACAGATCATTGAAGAGCCTACCTGTGTTCACAATGCAACAGAACATCAGGTAAACCTTCTTCACCTCTTCCTCATATGAAAAATGTTTCACTGAAGTGTAACCCCCTCCCCCCGACACACACATACACACACACACACGCACGCACACACTGGGCACTTCAGACACTTCATTAGTCAGTGTTAAAGTTGTCACCAAAATGTACCATTTCATCAAATTATTTTTTAGTATATGAAAACTGACTGGGACAGCTTGATAACTTACATGGTGGAAGCTCCTCTCTCAGCATTCATCAAACATACTGAATGGATTCTTTCTGAAATGGAAAGTTTTAAACCCCAGAAAAAATTCTAGCTAGCCAAAAAATGAATAGCCAGTTGACTCCTGAATGTGGTGTAGCCACTACAATATCTGTCACAGGGAACTGTGTAGTAGGACACTTGCTGCATTCGAAACTGCTTGCAAACATTGCAACAGAGTTCTAGAAAATGCAAATTGCAGCTATATACAAGCAGTCCAGGCTAAATTCGAAAACAAACAATTTAGATCTTGGAAGTTCTGGAAAATCAAATTCTCAAAAGAGGCAAAGCATCAGTGCCTACTATCATAAATGGCCTTGAGGTCATCTCATCCTTGTCAGATTAGGCAAAGATCACAGTGAAGAGCTTTGCCTCCATGTTAGACAATAAAACAATCTCCTTCCCAACTTCTCTCATCTCACAACCTAGAAAGTCTCAAAACTTATCAAAAGCCTTGACCCTAAGAAGGCTATCAGTTCAAATAAAATCCCAGTGGTTGTCCTTAATAATATTAACTCTGAGTTATTCCTGATCTTAGCAAAACTATTTAACTGCTGCTTTAAGGAAAAATATTTCTCAAGTCTATAGAAGGTATCAAGTGTATGCCCTGTTTTAAAGAATGTATGTGTGCGTTTATCTCCATCTCAGTATCTACCAATCAGACTCCTTAGTGTCATTAGTAAACTTTTTGAGGTGATAATCAACAAGAAGGTTGTTGATCACCTTAACAGAGACAACCTCTTGAGTGACAAACAATATGAATTCCAATTGGCTCAGTTCACTACTGATATCCTGTCATTACTCATAGAATCAATGAGGCCCTAGACCAGGTGTGGGCAACCTTTTTTGAGAGTGCATGCCAAAACTGGCCAAATCTCTGGCACAAAATTTTTCCATGTGTCAACAAAACTTTTTAAGAACATATTTGATATCTCTTAAATATGTAAAAAACTTTTTTAAATGATAAAAAATCACCCCAGAGCAGTAAACACACAATTTTGTAAGAAATTATGTAAATCATGACTGAATGAAAAAAATTATAACTAGTTTTTATGAAAAGTTTTTTTGTGATATTTTTATTAGCTTGTAAGTATAAATGTAACTTCCATTAATACTCACACTATTTAAAGACACTATTAACTATTATAAATATCAACACAAAAAGTTAACACTTATTTTTTTTGATTAACCAATGATCATTTTTTTCTCAGTAATACATTTTTATGACTAAAACACAGTAAAAGGTTATTAAAAATAATCTTTTGCTTATTTTAAATTCTTTATAAATGATGTATAAAAAAAAACGAAATGTATTTATTTACTTTCAAAACTACATTTAAATAGCCCTGAATCTTTGCCACTTTCAAATGAAAACATTAGGTAAAACTAGAGACGGAAAACTTGTCCCTTTTTATATATTATCAGTGGGATGTCTGCTGCTGCATCACTGATGACAGAGATTTTATATCGGGTTTATATTTAATGAACACCCTAATAGTATACTTTGATCTGATGAGGATATTACTGCCAATGATACAACTGTATACAGGTGCACCTCCAAAATTCTAGGTAACCAGAGACTAGCAGTTGATCTCTCTTCTGATCTAGCTCAGTGAGGTAAAACTGACTGGTTACATTCAATATCACAAAAACTAAACTATGATATTCGATCATCACTGAAAGATTTAAAACCCTAGAAGCTATTATTATACAAAATAAGCAACTCACATTAAATAAAATATATTTCATCATGAGAGATGGTATTTTGAAGTATATATGAAATGTTGAAAATAACTGAGGTGGTTGAAAGTACTTGAACAAAACAACAGAACAAACATGAAATTCTGACAGTTTATCCATGATTCTAATCTCAATATACATCTTATTTAAAAATTTGAAAAATACATTAAAAAATTAGACAGACCTTGTTGTATCTTATCAAATTTGTTTGTAATAAATATATTTTTATATACTAGCAAATTACCTGCACCTTGCTCCATGTCACACATTTTTTTGTAAGAAAATGATGATTGATTTTAAATCATTGTTATAATTTGTGGAGGAAAATGATGCATTTCAATATTACTTAATGATCTTGCTGATGTGACCTCCATCTTCTGGCTTTCTCCTTCTATATTTTGAATAGGAGTCATTCCTTGTGTTCATATTTAAATTTAATTTAATAAATCAAAGAGAAAGAAAATATTTTCAGTAGTGGGCTTGTGCCCACTGAGGGCTCCCCTTGATCAAAATGAAATCTACTTATCCAAGTACCATAGGAGTCATTTCCTTGTTCAAATTTAAATTTAATTTATATCAAAGGGAAAAAAATTTTCTGTGGTGGGGGTTTGTTCAGACCCCCCCCCGGAGACCCCCCCCGGAGACCCCCTTTGATCAAAATGAAATATACATTTCCCAAGTACCCTGGGAAATGTATTTTCAATATATATATATATATATATATATATATATTGTTATGGGGGTCTATCTCCAAAACTCTAGGAGGAGTTCAATAACAAACAGACAGAAGCTACAAATATATATATATATATATATATATATATATATATGCTAACAGGTAAATTATTAAAATTAGTGTGTCTAATTATACTTTTTTTACTCATACTTATCCTTATCCTCCTATTCAGAAAATAAAGTAATTTTATAAGATTTGATCATTAATGCGGTTAGAAACTAACATATGCTACTGTAAGTAGCATATGATATTACAAAGAGCCTTAAAAATAAAGCAGCTAACCAGTTCATGTTTTATTCTCCACAACACCTTACATAACATTATTTGACAACATTCATTACCTTATGTCAAATGTCTTCTCCCAGGTTTTTGTTCTCATTTTTTAAAATTTTTATTGTAATTGAGGGGATATATTATATATCTTATATTTGTGTTATCCTATTTGATGCTTCCAATTTTTTTTCTAGGCCTCTTAAAAATACTCTGTTCTATGTAGATTTTGTGCTTGATGACAATGGGCCTCATTATAGCACAAATTTAGCTACATTTGAAACTTCTGTAATTGCACTGTTTGACAAAGGCATTAGTTCTACACAAGCTGTACCACAACTTGAAAAGGTTTGTTATATTTAATTTACATCTTTTATGTCATTAAATGAGGAATGAAAATTAAATTTTTATATAATTTTCATATAATGGTAAAAGCTGGAACTATGAGTTGTAACATAGCCTGTTTTTCTGCAAAATTTTCATTAAATTTAGGAGTATGCTACACACATTTTACCTTGTTGTAAAGAAAGAATTTTTAAAATTATATAAAACTTTAATTGCTGTATATAAGCCAACATTTTATTGCTAACAAAGCAAGGATGAACTTTGAGTGATGATTATGAAAATTATTTTATTCTTGACACTGTTATACTGTTTTACTAGTATTACTTTGGGAGATTTATATTGTATAACTTTTGTAGATTTTATAGATTGTTTAAGCTTTTTACTATATATTTGCATGTATGGAAGCAAGCAGACTGGTTTATTATATATCTCCATATTTTCTCAAGTTACATGGTAGCTAAAAAATTTCTTACTATTTTTGATTTATTAGAAAAAAAAAGTAGACTGCAAATTTGACATACTGTGAGTCCTCAAAGTAATCCCCATCAGCATCCAGAAACTTTTGCCAACATGCCTCCAGCTGTGCAATTCCCTGGCAGTAAAAATCAGGTGTCTTGAATGTGACAAAGTCTGTGAGTGCCTGCTTCAAGTCTGCCTCATTTGTGAAGGATTTCATACAAAGGTGGTTGTCCAGGGAATGGAAGAGATGATAATCTGTTGGCACAAGGTCTGAGGAGTAAGGTGGATGACACAGTGTTCCCCAGTCAAGTCACCCTATGGTATTCCTGACTATCCATACCACATGAGCCCTAGCATTGTCATGGAGAAACAGTACACCCTTGCGATTAACCAATGCTGGATCCTTCTGCATCAGTGCTGGTTGTACATATTACAACTACTGCAAGTACAGGCCCGCAGTGAAGGTTTGACCCATTGGTAGCAGCTCATAGTGCACCACTTGTTTACTTGTCCACCAGATACAGAGAATGTTGATGTGTGGGTGTAGAGGTAGTCTTGTTGTGTGGCAAATGGTCCTGTGATGATAACCAATGTCTGGCATGCTTGGGAATGTCATAGAGTACCCTTTTTGTCACTGGTGAGCACTTGATCAAATATGGGTATGCTAAGAAAGCAATGAGAAACAGACTGTCACTTGGCATTCAACAATGTGTGGGGTACCCATTTGCTCTACTTGTACACCCTCCCTATGTAGTGTAGATGAAGTCTAATTGTTTCATCAGAAACCTGGAAGCATTTGACAAGCTCACCACAGGTTTGGCTGTTGTCCTCCTTGATGGCCACCGCTAGGGCCTCATTCAGGACCTGTGGCTGGCCACTGTGGTCTTCATCACAGAGGGATATCTTCTGCCCTGAACTTCTAGAACCAATACCTAGTAGTGCATTCACAGAAGGAAAATATTCAGTGACTTGATATGGCTGTGGACAATCCCACCTTAAAGTCATAAAGTAGACAACCTTGAATGAGCTGCTTCAACACTACCTTCTTTCTTCATCGCTGCTTGAGCTATAACTGATGAGTATGTGTGATGCACATGCATTGGTCAAGAGCAATGCCCCCACCCACACCGCTTTCCTAGCACATTATGTATTCATTTGCATATCAGTGATCACTTCTTCCAATACACTGTAAAAAAAGGCAAGGACTTATACTTTTAATTTCATTCAAAAGTTCTTATTACATATAATATAGTTGCTCTGGGCAGTCCACTACAATATATTACAATTGTAACATATATATATTTTCCACTCTTAATATTCCAAAATTAGTAAAGGCATGTTTCAGCTATAGACACAGTTTCTCCGGAAAAGTAGATACAGGTTTGATTCCTAATGAAGGCAAAATCTTTCTTTAGTAGGATTTCTCAATCTAAGCATATTGTTATTAATTGTAATGCTTAATATGCTTATTAATTGTAATGCTTAATTGTAATATATATATATATATATATATATATATATATATAAATAAGTACAAGCAGAAAACCTTTAAATAAAAACATTACTCCTGTGCAAGAAGTAATATATAAATACAAGTTACTAAATAAAATTTATACATTTTCCTTGATAAAGTTCCTCAAGGACATGTTGTTTGCTTGTCTTTTCTTTTATTAATATTGTCTTTACAGATATATTTTATTTATATCTGATTTCTTACACACGACACACACACACACACATATATAATGATATATGAAAAAACAATTAAGATACACTACAAATATGAAGATAGTTTTTAATCTTGAAGCATAAGTCATGATAACGATAAATTTGTAGCTCTAATTTATTATAAATTCCTTCAACATTTTGAATACTATTAAAATATTATACATGTATGGAAGAAACAGAAAAATATCATTAGAAAAAAAAAAAGATTGCTGAACTGCTGTGTAATATCCATTCTCCTTTATGGCAGATGAAAAAGAGACAAGAGACATATGGCTTCTACAGAGCATATAATCAACACTTCTACTTAGAATAAGAAAGTTGAAATTTTTAGGATATGTAATGAGGGTTAGAAAATCTTACCCTCACAGAATATATTGAAAGCAAAAGGAATAGAAAGAATGATTTACCTAACAAATTTGTGTAAATGGATGGCAGAACAAGGGCTGGGAGAAATAATAAGGGGACAAATATTGCTAAGAGTTACAAAGGATAGGAAGTTATGGAGAGCTATGATCACCCACATCCTGAAGCGGTATAGCATATATAATAAGATTGAGGCTCATTTCAAGTTTCTTCCTATAATAAAACTTTATTTTATAACCTTTCAAGTATAATTTATTAGAATGAAGTAGCTGTTCAGTGCATAAACAGTGTAAAGCTATTCAACTGTCAATATTTCTTTTCTCAATAGTAAGAGTACAGATATTAAAAAAGAAAATTTGAATGTCAGTTGTTTATAAATACAACATCAAAACTGCTCTTTGGACTTTAGTAAGGAAATCAAATGCAGAAGTGGCTTCTGTACTTGAGAGCAAAATTATTAACCATCTCTCTAAGAAAATTTTTTTAAAAAATATTTCCAAAGTGCTGTTTCATAGAGCAAGGAATTTTCAATATAGCATTTCTAAATATTTAGGAAATTATATTATTTTACTTTGCACACAGAAACAAAATTAATTCACAAAACTCAAAAAATACTAGTCCAATTTATTAGCTTCCTTTGCACTTCAATGATAATACTTGTGTCTCACTTTTGCTTAATAACAGCCTGCATCTGTTCATTATATTTTTTATTAAATTTTAGGAATATTTCCTGACGAATCCTGTCTCATTCTTCTTTGGCAGATTTTTCTTTAGATTTGATGGTCACTCTGGCATGGACCCTGGTGTTCAGTTCAACCCACAGAATTTCTAGGGGATTTAAGTCAGGGCTAACATTCAGTTTGGCCTATCTGGATGATATGCTTCAAGTATATCACCTAATAGTCCATTCATGTATAGGGTTTTAATGGCGGTCTTCTTTGAGACTTCAATTCTGAGCTTGGCTCAGTCGTTCACTAGGGTCTTGGCAGTTGTTCATTAGATATATCACTCACTAGTTTTCTTTTTGGACTCTTTGAAATCTTTCACTTCCTAACATTCTTTAATGTGTTGCTCTCCTTGATAATACTTCTCATTACAAATGTTGAAACACTTTGATAACTTTGTATATCCTTCTCCTGCTTTGTGAACATCAACAACCCTTTTCCTTAAGTCTAAAATAATTTCTTTTGTTTTTGACATGATGCTTTCGAGAATAACATCTAAATCCTTACTTAAGTTGTAATACTGCATTTATACTGAAAGATAAACCTCAGTGGTAACTTCAGTTTACAAGCTTAGAGCATCAATAAGTTAAAGCACATTGGTACACAACTAGTTTGTGTGATGATTCAACAAAAAAGATAGTTCTTTAGTGGGGACTAATAATGTTGGACCTGGTAGGTTTTGTCCTCAACTGTATGTCTGAACTCTTTTGTGTATCAAAATGAAAGTATTCTGAAAAGAAAAGTTTATACTATTTTGGGCTCTTAACAAGAGAAAATATTTACAAAACTGAGTGAACAAAGGAATTATGGGTCAGTGACAATAAAAAGAGAGAAGAAAGCACAACCAGGAGGATTTATTTTTCTGAGTTTGTATGTGATTGAGACTGTTGCGAACCCGGCAGCATACAGTGCTGGTTTATTACAAAGTGGCCTTGTGCCAGACACCACACTAAACTACCGAGTCCACAAGCAATGTAAAAAAAAATAATAATGCGTGAATGAACAGTGAGAGGAAAGGGGTCAATCAACAAGTGCATAAATTAATAAACATCAAAGAGATAGCCGGAATAAAATGACAAAGACGTCTGTTTGTAAAATATGAGTAACTTTAATTAGATGGAAACAAGTAGATTACCTCGTGGTACGAGATTAAGGAAAAGTTCCGCGCCTAAATAGAAATGCAAGATGAACAAGGCGGGAAAAAGAGTTTTATAAGGTTCTGGAAAAAGGAACTCGTTAAACACGAGGTGTATGTGCGCACAGATAGAAAGGATTTTTTTTTTTTTTTTGGTGTTGTAAGTGTGTGTGGTATTTTTGTGTTCAGGTTCATAGTTAGAATGAATGTTCGGTCGTCTCAGAGTTTTTGGTGAGGCATTGAATTGGCTGCTGGAAATTTTTACAGGATTGCTGTGGGCATCTAGCCGGGAGAAACGAAGAATGTTTGAAGCGAGTTTCATGGTCTTGTGGAGTTGTTTACGGCGAGCCCAGGGAGACGAAAAATGTTTGTTCATAAGTAAGAATATCCCTGTCTGTATTTACTGGTTCACTGACGAGGGGTAAGTGTAAGTCACCTGTTGAACACGAAGTTTTGCCCACGACTGTGTCATGTGTCTCGCACATTTTCTAGCAGAAAACGGAGACGGTCTGACCTGCGGATAGCAAGTTGTTCGTCAGTAGGATATCCCTGTCTGTATTTACGATTGACTGACGAGGGATAAAAATAAGCCACTTGTTGAATACGAAGTTTTGCTCACGACTGTGTCGTGTGTCTCGAATGTCTTCTGGTCGAAAACGGAGAAGGTCTGACTTGCGGGTAGCATCAAGACGAGAAGAAGTCTTGGTAAAGTGTGAGGTCGTCATTGTTGAAATAAGATATTCCGGCCCGCATATGGGTTAAGGGCACGGAATAAATGAGTTGCCTGTCTAGTCAGGTTGAAGATCGGGAAGCAACTGGTTGACCTGAGGGTAACGTCAAGATGAGAAGAAGTCTTGGTAAGGTGTGAGGTCGACATTGTTGAAATAAGATATTCCGCCCGCATATGGGTTCAGGGCACGGAATAAATGAGTTGCCCGTCTAGTCAGGTCGAAAGTCGGAGGCAACTGGCTTGCAAACGCTGGCGTTTGAGACGCCTTAAAACGCCAAGGGAAAAAATTCAAAAATCTGTTAGTCTGACTTCATCAGGAGGAGCTAGCGGTTCTTCCTCAGGTCACTGCTACGTCTAGCTGTGAGAGAAAGGAAGGGGTGAAAACCGCGTGCACACACGCACGAGTGTGAAAGGAAGGGAGGAAACTCGCGCGCGCGTAAAATATAGATGGAATTAATGTGTTAATTCCATAAGACAAAGTTTGAAGGCAGTTGGAGTGAAGAGAAGAGAACATTTCGAAACACATTGAATAGAAATTATTTCTTGGCAGAACTCAGACCTTCCTTTTTGTGTGCAGAAAATTTTACTTTCTAAATATAGGTCTGTAGAATGGTATTTTAACTTTTGAAACAAGTCTTGAGATATTCTTTGAATTCTTTCTTTTATATATCTTAGTAACATTATTTTCAGTTCATTAGAGAGAATATGATTAGATATTATGATCCCCTTCCTAGAGCTATAGTTTAAAACATTTTCTGCCAGGGAAGAAGCATTATCTTACAAGAGTTGACATTATCATTTCCATTATTTATTTAATGTAGTATCAAAAGTTGCTGAAAATTTCTATAACTCATTTCATATAAATTTTGACATAAATGAAAAGCCAAAATTTTATCAATGAAAGTACTTTTCAGTATCTCATCATAAATTCCATTAAATATTGATGTACATCACTGAAGTTTAGATATGTACAGCCATATTCTAATATTTGAACTTATATTCTCTTTGTTTTGGAACCTTTTACATATTTAAATTGATGCTCACTTGAAAAGTTTTAATTCATTTAATTAAGGATTTTGCATATCATATGCACATTCTTTTTTCATCCATAAAATGTATCTTCAGTGTACAGAGTAAAATCATCTCCCTCTATCTGAAATGGGCTTGGGTCTTAATCATTTCTTTTCATTGCAGTTTAGTTTTTTCCTAATTGTTTATTATATATATTAGGTTTTGTTCTTTTACAAATTTACTGCTAAAATATTCTGTGCCCCAAATCAGAATGTACTAATTAAGGCACTAGAAATGACAGAGATATATGTAGACTTTAGAAAAAACAGACCTTGTAATAAAGTTGATATATGAAGTTGATCTGACATGGACAATGGAGAATGTATATTGGTTCATTGATATTTCTATATTTTGTAAGTTGTATCAACTTTACCACATTTATAAAACACTATTAACAATTACACACCTTAACATTTATGAACAAATATACATTTATATTTTTATAAATATCAATACATCAAATCCAACTTAATGCAATGAAAATATATGATTATTAAATGCCATTTAATCTTTTTTAGTATATTTTAGAAGATATATTCTGGTCTGGAACACCTTTATTAGAATCTGTTGGAGAACATGAACCACATGTAGAAGTATTGCGTGAAACTATACGACTTGCAGTGCACCAGTCCCTCATTCCAATGAATGCTTACGCTGAAAGATATAAAAAATATGTTGATATTTACAATCTTGATGTTACTAAATATATCAAGTAAGTTTAAATGTTTCCATATACATCAGCATATTAATTTTACTTTAATGAACAAAATATAATTAATTTTTTCAAAGAAAAATTTAAATATGAATTATTCATTTCAATAATCAGTTTCACATATTTACAGATAAAATAATATTAAAAATATTTGCCATCCATTTTTTTGGCATATATTTCACTAAATGCAGACAGAGTAATACACAGTGTTTGTAACCTAACACAGTTAAAAAGCATCATTATGAAAGGCTAAAAGAACTTCAGTTTAGAAATATGTCTTCAAATGCTTCTGTGTAATTCATACAACAGCTAGAAATGATTGAGAATTTCAACAAGTCTAAAAGCTGATGGAAAGGTTTAAGAATTGCCAATATATACTCATTAAAGAGGAAAAAGACAAAAGCTATTATTGTGTGTACATGAGGAAAAAAATTCCCAGTGTTTGAAAAGACATGTAGAAATTGTGCAAGAAAGAACCAATTCCAAGCTGTATGCAGTGTAAAAAAGAAAGACATTGCAAGGGTCACTCAGAAGCAATGTTGAGATGAAAATGAGAGAGAAATATTTTTGTTGAAAGAAAAGAACATTTTTAATGCAAGTTAAAATAGATAACACCAATTTATATATGCAAATCAATGTAGAAAGTGAAGTAATGCTCATTCGCAGAATTTTTTTTGAATGACGAGGAAAGTCAAAATTACAAAAGACTTATCTTGAGCTTCAACAATTTGATGATTCAGTCATAAAAATGCTGAGTTAAACAAAAGTTTTAAGATACTTGTTGTAAAATGTAATAAGCATCAAGGACTTGTTGGAAATGATATACTCAAATTTAATTCCACAAAATTACTTAATGCTGTGAATACTGAAGAAATTGGCATGCTTGAGACTTGTTTTATTTTTTAAAAAACAAGTCTCAAGTCAGATGAAATTGTAACCTCCTCCTTCAACCAAGCAGGGAGAGTACCCATACAGTTGGTCCCATTTATAATAGCAAATCTAAGAAAATTAGTGGAACAAGGCTTTGAATATGTTCCACTTGGTGGCAGTAAATAGGCATCACCTATTGTGCTTTTGTGAAAAGTAGATGAAGACATTGGAAAATATGCAGATTTGTGCCCAATTTCAAATGTTGAAGTAGTATTACATTTGTTAGCAGGAATTAAAATCTTTACAATGATAGATGACTACTTCAAAGATGTAACAACAATTGACATGCTGATATGTTTATTGAGGTGGACAAGAAGCCGTATGGAATAAAAATGTCTAAAGAAGCATAGAACAAATCATTAAAGATTTTATAAGAAATATTGTGTGCTGTCAAGATGATGTTTGCATAGCAGTTAGAAATTAAATAGCGCTAAAAAAAGAAAACTGAAATTGTGTGGAGATTAAGAAATTTGCGATTGAAAATAAAGTGGAAAAAATGTGTGCATCACAGCACTGAAATATCGTTTCTGGGATATTCCTTTTCAAAGGGGGATTGTTACCAGATCAAGAGCTAATAGAAAAAATGCAGAAAGTATCAGCACCAAAAAATAAAAAAGAACTGCAGTCCTTTTGGGGAGTATTAAATTTTAAATGATACTTTGAGGTATACAGAATTGTCAAGTTAAGAAAAATATATGTAGAATTTGTATGGGAGGAAATCTAACAAAGAGTTTGTTTGACTAAAATTAACTTTGGCTAAAAGATCAGTATTCAAATGATATAACAATGACTACAGTTACTGGTGAGCATTCAATATTAGGAACACAAGGATGACATCCAGTAAATGTATCTATCAAGAAGGTTGAGTGCTAAATTGATTTATTCAAACATTGAAAGGTGGCTTTGGCAATTGTATGAATAACCACTAGTGCCCATCGAAAATTGGATTTTAAGATAAGCAATAAGACTGATGGCTTTCAATTTTAACATAGAATATGTCAAGGGTAATTCTGTACCAAATGGGGATGCACTGTCAAGATAAGTTGTAAAATAAGAACACAGATAAAAACTTTGAAGATATTTTCTGTATTCTCATTTGACTACTTATAAAACTGCACAACTTATGTAAAGATATAAGAAATTTTGCACAAAAGAAGTTACATTTGTATCATAAATAGCGAGAGCCATGGATCATGTATACATCCGTGAAGGGGGACTTTTCTTAATATTAGTAAATTAACTTTCAGGATGACCTAAAGTAATTTGTGTGACACACAAAAGAAGTTCTACAGGAAAACATGTGTTAAGTTGTATTTTCAAAAAATAGACCCCTAAACTTTGGTATTTGACAATGTACCAGACTTTTGTGATGAAGAACTCAAAGCATGGCTGCAATATTTAAAATGCAGGCTTTACAGGACACATCCATATCATCCTCAATTAAATGGTATAGTGGAAAAAGATGTTACAAAGCATAAAAATTGTCCCAAAAAGAGAAAATAGAAATCTTTCTATCAAGGCTGTTCCTAAATTAGGGAACCATATCACATGTTTTGAATATTGGTACAGTATCGCTGATTTTTTTCCCTATCATTTATCATGCAAATATTTTTAACAACATTTGCCAATAATTTTATTCTTTTATCCTTTTCTTATTTATTTATTGTAGTAACATAACATTTTTTAAGGACGAGGACGAATTTTCAAATTTATAAGAAAAGCGTTTTCCGTCATAATGTTTTATTTACTTTTTTTTTAGAATTGCTTCAGATGAGAAGAGTCAATTTCTTCCTCTATTATTTATCTTCCAAATATTTTTAACAGCAACAATGATAAAAAATGTTCTCATATATTTGATGATAATTTTATACTTTTATTATTTTCATATTTATTGTTTGGTTTCTAAAGTAATGATAATAATAATGTGGTACATTTAATGACGAACTCTTTACTCCGACATCCAGTGTAAAATATATATATGTGTTTATATATGTTTTTATGTGTGTATCTCTGTTGGTCACTACTTGTGGTGGTGGTGGGACTTGCATGGTCCAGTAACACTGTGAGCAATGCCGTCTGGAGTTCTGCATGTCTCATTCCATATGTGCCACAGGGCAAGTTCATGAAATCAAGTGTGTGGGTAACTTCCTGGCAAGTTGAGGTCCACCTTAAACAAATTCATGTCATCAGCACTTTCTTCTAATCTGATTTTCTTTCACCTCCAACCAACTCTTGCAAAGCAAATTGCAATAGGAAATGGATGGCAGGAGCGGGTTTTGGTCAAATTGGAAGCTTCTAGTCTTGAACCTGCATGTTTGAAGGCAAATTTACTCATCAACTCCATCATCATAAAGGAAGCAATCAGCAAAAAAGAAGTTAAATTCTTGGATATGCCAACAACAAATTATATATAAATGTAAGAGTTTGATAATTTGCATATGGATGAAAGACACTATATAAATTTGAGTTGTCATGAGAGGGAGAATTTTATTAATAGTGATTGTGAGTGACTAGTGAATATTACTACTACATCTCATGACAGAAACATTTTAAAATATTTCAATAATTTCAGTTATTATATATGCATTTCTTTTCATATGATCATTTCTTCATGTTTAGGCTTTTGTTTTTCTTTTGGAATCAGTGACTTTGCTGCAGAAGAGCATACTGCTCTTGAAATACAAGCAGAAGTTGAGAAGCACCTACATGAAAAAGAAATTCTTGAAGAAAACATTCCAACAAGTATTGTTATTGGGCCATTCTGGGTTGCTACTGCTAATGTACGTGAATTGTTAGCCAAGAAAAAGAAGTCTTTGAGTATCGCGTTACTCGACCTTTTGTCAAAGCAGTTGCGTAAACGATGTGACAATGTAAGTGATTTTTTATGATATATTCAATTTTTTATTTAATTATGTAGAAAAATTGAAATAAAAAATATTTTAATTAAATTTTATTTAGTCTTAACTGGAAAGTGAACAATTTCATAGAAAATTCAAAGCTGAAGGAAATGAAGAAATTAAAGTAAACTCACTTAACTAAGTCACAAGCACATCTGGATGTAGTTATTAAAAAATTACAACCTCATTAAATGTGTCAATAATGAACACTAGCACAGTTTATGAATTTCTGCTATGAAGAGATTACTGAAGAAGCAATTGATAGTACTGTAATGGTACTGTAAATTCTTCAAATGGAGAATAAAGGTGGAATTTTTTCAGCTGTGATCATCAATCAATCTTTTCAAATGTGATTTTTGCTGTATAGGCAAACATTTTTTTCTGTTTTTCTTTTAGCTTAAGGAGTGTTGTGATATGAAAACACTTGAATATACAACCTAAACTTCTAATAAAAATTAAAACAGTTCAGTTTGAGGCTAGGTTATGCTTATCTTTTCTAAATCTTTCAAACTATATTTGGCAATATCTTATTTAATGAATCTAATAAACATCATGAGCATTTGAGGTTGATTCTGCAGCCTTATTACTTTTTCTAAACTCATACTGTTTAGTAGATATGTTCATCTTTAGAAGGGTCAAGTGAATAACTAATGTACTTAAATCTTAATAATATTTAATATAACAATGTCAGAAATTAGGGTAAGAAAAATATAAAATATCTATGTTTAACTAGAATTTATTCAACATAGGTTCTATCATTCTACTGATGTGATTCATGACACAAAATACCAGAGCTGCAAATTGAATTTAATATCTAACATGAAAATTTAATCTAAGAGGAGTTGACCTTTGATGATCCCAATATGTACTGGATTTACTCTAAGAGATACCAAAGTAAACTTTGTACTTAGTGTCACCTCAGCATGTACAATAACTGTTTTTAATTACACATACATCAATACAATCATTGAAAATGTTGTATAAAATATGTGTAACAAGAAATAAAATATAAAGTTTAAAACATTTGCTAAAAACAGAAATGTGATGATGCCCCCAGACTTAGCATATGACACTTTAAGGACCCCAGCTGCAGCTCCTAACAAAGAACAAAGCCCAAGCACTACGCATGTTTTTGTGTTTGTTTTTTACAATGAAGATGTACAATTTTTACCTATAAAATTGACTTTTATATGTTTTAAGTCACTTAAATAACAGGAAAATAATACAAGAATATTTTAAATATGTTCAATCGAAAAAAAATGCAAATCGAGGGAGTTCTCAGTGAATAATTTGTACAAATGTTCTTCAGAAAAACACACAAATATTTGGGGTTTCCGCAAATAACAAGTACATATGTTCTAAAGAAAAATCCGTGAATGTGTGAAGCTGCGAATGCTGAAATGCGAATAGGCAGGGGCTCACTGTAAATCAAAAGAACTAGGTGCCTTAGAGAGTTAAGCTTGAAAGTGACCTCATAGCCAACAAGTGCATAATCATGCACCAACATAAACAGAAATTGAGCTAGTTGAACTTAGGATATATATCCACATGGTAACTGGATGACAAGAAATTATATAAATGCCCAACTCACAAGGGGAAAGTTGAGTACCTCACATTCTCATGAGAAGATCAAATGTTTGAAGAAAGTCCCTGAAACCACATTCCCTTGACAGAGTTCAGAAGTGAATAAACAATTATATTATGTATGAAAAATTTAGTTTTCTATTCTGATCAGATGTTACTAACATAACATTTCAATCTATTGCTATCAGATTTTGGATAATAATTATGGGATGGCCTGACATTAATTTTTGAAAAATTTTAGTGGCATTTATAATAATAATTTAATAAATATAATGTTAATAAAAATTTGATACTTCATTTATTTTTGTATGTGATATTACTTGAGAACTGGTATGAGACTTTTATATGGGAAACTGCTTTCAGAAGCAAGAATAATATTTCCAAATATTGCTTCATGTACAAAATTTCCTTTTTTTATTTTATAATTATTGCATTACTAATATCTCTTCAACTACTGTCATTAGGAATATTTCATTAATATATATTATGTTTTGTCATCACAACTATTTTATAGGTCTCTGAAGAATTCAAAATAATCAGTCGCAAATTGTCAGAAAAGCCTAACTGTATTGAAGAACTGGATGAACTTCGAGAATGGATGAAAACTATTCCTGAAAAATTAAAGGAACACCAAGTAAATAGGCATCTTTAGAGACATAAAATAGTCTGATCAAATATTTTCATTTCTTAAAATTTTTGTACTGCATTTTCTTTAGTTAAAAAACTGTAAATAACTAAATACTGTTATTGCTGTAAAGGTTTTTTCTTAATAGTATGCTTTGTTATATAAAAGGTTCATTGTTCAGTGACATTTTAATCACCAAAAATAAATGTACTTCTATTTAGAAAATTTATGAAAAATTTCTTACTCCTGTCAGCAGTTTTAAACTAATCTTTTATATTAGTTGACATTTGATAACTAAATATAATCTTCAATCGCATTTTCATATAAAAAGTGACCAATATGACAGTTATTGTATTATTCTTTAGAAAACTAATGATGCATGCTTGATTACTAAAAAATATTTTTTCTTGGATTTAATTTTAGGAGAACATTGACAAGATAATGCATGATTATGGACTTTTGGAGAACTTTTTCTACAACCTTTCAAATGATGATTTTCTTTGCATGTAAGTATGCACACACACACACACACACACACACACAAAATCTTTTATTCATATAAGTATTCAGACATCAGAGTATTTTATGACCTTATGTCACATTTCAAATAAATTGTGCATTCCATTGTAAAAAACAGTTTTGGCTTTTATATGATGAATCTTTCAAAGGACATTTCAATATCTTGAACTGCTAAGGGTCTTCTCACTTATCAGCTATGGAATCACTGGAAGGTTCTTCTTAACTATAAAATCCTTCCTGAAGGTAGTTATTAGCAGCCAGTTTTCCGAAGCCCTGGTGGCCAACACAGGTGTCCTCCAGGGATCACTTCTTGGACCAACCCTCTTTCTGATTTACATAAATGACTTGCCTAAGAATATACTCAGATCATTTGTAAACATCTATGCTGGTGATACAACAATATATGGGTGCATCTTTAAAACTCTTGACAATCAGAGATTGGCAGCTGACTTCTCTTCTGATTTTGCGCTAACTCCCAGTAGAGAAAAAACTGGGTGGTTACATTCAATGCCCTAGAAACCAAATTACTTACATTCTATCACTAATTGGACCCTGAACTGCTGTCAGTTATTATGAATGGATATCCTCTCGATGAGGCACCGTGCCTTGTGAGAATATTGGAACTCAAGTAGAACTCTTACATATAATCCATTGCTAAAGATCCAAGTTGAATGATCAGATACATGTACCACTCCAGTAAGTATCTGACTCCTCTACTTTTACAAGAGCCAGATTAGACCGAAAATGAAGTACTGTTGTAATATTTGGGTGGGAGTTGGCCTAGTCCTCACTTTCCAGTCTTGATAGATTTCGAAAGTGTCTCTGTGTCCTTGTGTGTGACAAATTATTTTCCATGCTCCAACCTCTTTCTCACAGGCAGGATGTGGCAAGCCTCTCACTGCTCTATTGTTACTTTTATGGAAAGTGCTTGGACAAGCTACATTCCTTGGTTCCGCCTGGTCTAAACTTCATGGCTAGGATCTGTCACGCCACTTACAGTGAAGCAAACTACCCACATTCCCTCTGCATTCCATCAGTGAGATGTAAGTTCCACTCAAACAGTTTCTTCCTGTGAACCATTGCTCTGTGAAACAGACTCTTAAAAGGATGTTTCTCCAATCGCTACAATCTTAACCTATTCAAGTGTAGAGTTAAACATTATCTTCCACTCCTATTCATATGAACTACCCCTTAATGTAACCCTCTATCTCAAGTGGCCCCAGGCCTTGTGCAGGGTAAACCTTAGTGTAAAACCAAAAGGGAACTGGGTGTGTTACTTAGGGCAAAACAGATAATAGTTTAAAGGTGAGAGATCTGGAGAATATGCTGTATGTAGAACTTCTTATCCCAGCTACATGATTGATTGCTACATTATACATGTAATATGAGGTTGTGAACTGTCATGAAGCTCAATAACCAATCACCCTTGCCTCCCAAAATTCTTTTCTCATCAATGCATCATTCAATAAGTCAGTTGCTCTCTGAAGCACTATGCAGTAACAGTTTTTTCCACATTCCAGCAATTTGTAATAAAGAATTTAAAAAAAATCTTACTAAACATAGTAAAAAACTTTCAGATTCATTTACATTGAGCTGCTCAAAGCTGTCCTAGATCAAACTATGATTTTCTTGATTTTAAATTCTCTTATTAAATCTTTATCTTTTTTATTTTCAATGATAATCATACTTGACCTTTTTCTCTGTTGATAAGAAAAAGATAAATATTTAAATGTTAATGGATTTTCCTTTCCATTTATTAATATGGAACTCATATTTCAAGCTGCTGAATTAACTGATTGCCAGTTTTCTTCAAAAGTTTCTCCAATTCATAAACTTCAAGTTTTGGTTTTTAAACTTTGCAGAGCATTCTCAAAACATGCTTGCAGCAAAAATAATATAAGCTTCAGTAATTTATTGCTTTGCTTTGCTTCTGCTGCTCTTTTTCCCAGTTTGACCCTTTAGCATTCAGCCTTCCCTGTAACTATCAGTTCTTAATGTTCAATCCATTGTAACCTACCTCATATATACTCTGTCATATATGGCAACATCATTGCAAATAATGCAGGAAGTCATACAAATAGTGAGACATTGAGAGCCAATATTTACATGGCAGGTTTCAGCATGTTGAATGCTAAAGGATTAAACATGAAAAGTAAACAATGTTGAATATATGCATTTTATTCTCAGTTATGTATTTTACTCAAGTAAAATTACCGAGTAAAATTATCACTTTAACATTTCCTAATGAGTATGCACACACAAGCAATAAAAAGCTGAGTAAACCTCATAGACATTTCTAAGATTTTCCCAACATTGTACAAAATATGTTACTGGGAACTTTTGCATCAGTATACACACATGGATACATGCTATTGAATAACATCATAACTATTTGTATATATTTTATTGGTAGTTTGTATATGGACAATTGAATAGGTTAAGTTATACAGTGTTTCTTTACATACTACTTCCTTTAGTTTTGGTTATTCTTAAGTAAGAATTATCAAACAAAACATATTTTTGTGAAATATTTCTTTTACATTGTCTGAAAACTATAGAAAGTACTATAATGTAGTGTTATAATTATTTATTTTTAAGATATTTTAGATATTTAGAAGAAATTAAAAAATTTGAACTTTAAAAAACGAACTAAATTTATTATGTGCTGCTAAAATTGAACTAAGCAATTATGTTTTTTCCACAACTTTCTATTCTTTGAAGCTTATCAATATTTTTCACCCCCTCTCCCACCATCAATTAAACTAGCTCATTAGGTAGATTACTCAGTTTTCCCCTATCCCTCTTGTCTTCAATATGTCCTGTGAATGTCAAATTTTCCAAGCCTTCTTTCCTCATTGTGTCCTAGATATTTCAACTGTCTTTTTCTAAGTATAATAATCTTTTTGTTTCCATTTTACTTAAAAAATCTTTGTTGTTTGCATACATGGTATTCTCAGCATCATTCTGTAGAACCACTTCACTGTTCCTTTAAGTCTCCTCTTTATAACTGTGTCCAACATTGACTGCCAAATTTTTCTGTTTCTTAGTACTTTATTTAGCTTTTAGAATGCATCTTTTACTATTCCAATGTTGTCTTTGGATTTTAGTGTCACATTTTCCATTTTTGTTAAAACACTTTTTTGAATACTCTCTCTCTTCTGGGGAGGTCTTTTAGCTGCATTCTTTTCTCTCAGCTATCTTCTCCTGGTCAGATCATCTCTAGTTTGTTTGAAGGTAAAATGAGAACTTCAACAAAAGGAATTTTAAACTTATCTATTTTATTAAACACATTGATATGTACATCTTCTAACTAGACAGTGAAGTTGCTATCTGATCCCACTAGGGAGCAGTTTCCTTAGACATGGAATAACCACATTTAATGTGTATGACGTATAAAACTTAACTCCTGAAAACACTTTCTATCTTTCTAACATTCCCACATTTGGTTCAGCCAATCAACATTGACATCTTTATTTTACCTATAATCTTAAGCTCAGCCTCAGAAGATCTGAACCAAATATGCTGCCACTAAAAAATAAAAGTCTGAAACTATTATTTAACAACTTCCCAGATATTCAAACTTCTGTACTTGCTTGATATTGACATTTTCAATTTGTAGCTCACATTTTGGGCTTTTTTCTCTTGTTGAGAACCACACATATTCTCTCTTTTTAGACTTTTCTTCTCACTTTACTGTACTATCTTGTGTAGGTGATCCTGTAGATTTTTTTCTGTCTGCCATCTAGACAGTGTCATCTGAAAATCTTATTTTGTTAGGATAGCACCTGCCAATACTAAATCCTTATACAGTTTCTAGCTCCCTTAGGATAGCCTTACTAGAGAGGGTGAATAAATCTGGTAAAAGGACACATCTTTGTCTTACTCTTCTTTCTATTTTCGTGTAGATATTCAATTCATTTTCTATCTGTATGCATGTGATTTGCTCACAGTATAAGTTCTGAATTATTATAATAGTAAAACTTCTTGCCGGTTGGTCCTGGGTTAATTCCTGCGCCGCTTGATACTGCTGTTTGGACTCAAGGTTTCCTCAGTCTTCCAACAAGATTTCTTTGTTGTCTGGCTTTGGAAAATTAATTATCTTGGGAGATCCCTTTTCTTATTGGTAGTGGTTGCAGGTACTGAGCCACCTGTATAACTCATACCCTCTTTCATTTATACTTTGCATTATTACTTCCCAATGGGCATAGGCAATTCCTCCATCTCTCTTGATATCTCATCTAAGCCTTTCACTTTGGTTGTCATTTTGACAAGTCCAATTTTTAAACCACACGGGTGAAATAATGTAGCTTAGCTTCTAGTCAGTAATTGTAATTATCTTTAATTTCAACAACAAATTTTCTCAGTCCCTGGTCTTGTTTATGCAATCAGAGATTTACCATCTGTTTCCTCTGACCCGCCATTTGTCTGTATATCTCTTTTGCTCAATTGCACTTATGAACCTTATTGGTCCTTTTCTTATCTTAATTTCTTCAAGCAAGGTATAAAATTTTATTTCTTGAATTGTTTACAATCTTCTGCTTTTTGACAGGCAAAATAAATCAGTTCTTTTAACTTTTGCCTTTGTTTCTGAAAACTCCCAAATATTATTTTTTCAATCAAATTCCTTTTTAGAAGTTTTCTTAACCCATACTTTTAGTAGTGGCCATAATTTACTTTCTCTATTTTTGCTATGTTTAGCAAATTTCTGTCGGCTGACTCTGAGTGCTCTTCCATCATCTCTCCCCTGCTTGATGTGGGTTTAAATTTTCCAGATGGCTTTTTTGGCAATATCATTTTCGGAACAATAAAACCATTTTCTGTTTACTTCTTTCAGTTTATGTCATTTAATATCTTTAACTCTTTTCATCTTGTTCCAAGTTACATTTTAATTTTAACCCTTTTTCAACTGTTCCAAGTTATATTTTAACTTAACCCTTTCTTTTCCATTTACCAATGTCACATAGTGTCACAATATCCTTCCAAAATAGATCAAGTTTTCCTAGCAGTTCAAATAGATCCTTCTGCTATTCTTTATCAAATGCTTTTGCATAATTTATGAAACATAAGTGTACACCATTCTGCTCTCTTTGATACCATTCTGATCATAAATATAGCATTTCTTGTTCCAGTGTCCTTGATAAAACCACACTGTTCTTATCCTATTTCTAGTATCATACTCCTTCATGCTATATTCATCAGAATTCGGATTATTAGCTTGGTTATGTGGTTCTTGTCCTGGCATTCATTTTTACCCTCCTTCTTGGGTAGCTCTACAAGCATGAATCTACTAAGATCTTTCATTATGGTGTCTCCATTGTACATTTCATTTATTATTTCCTTTATATAATATTTACATTATATTTAAGAGCATTATTATGATTCATTTTGGTTTTGTTGCTTTGTTCCTATTCATCTTGTCCAGTGCCAATCCTACTTTAGACTTTAATATTTCTAGTCCTTCCATATTTTGGGGTATTGTTTCTTTTCTCTCATGAAATAGTTCTCCATTGTATTTACTCCATCTTTGAAGTATTTTTTCCCTTTCTATTATGAGTGTTCATTTTGATTTTATATAACCTGTTAATGAGCACATCTTTTGCCCTGTTAATACTTACCTCATTTATTCTATTTCCACACACTCTTTCTATTTCCATACACTCTTTCTATTTTCACATACTTTTTGTTGAATCATTCTTTTTTAGCCGATGTCTGTTTCTAAATTTTGTGTTTAAAGTTCTATAATCTGTACCTTTCCTGTCTGTTGTTGCATTTTCATGATCTTGAGAATTTCATCTCATCTCATCCATTCTTTTTTTTTTTTTATCTAATTTTCCTTGGGTTTATCTCATTTGCCAATGTCCCTAGTGCTTCTCTCAATGTGTTCCATTTTGAACTTCTAGTCTCACTCAAATTAACTCTATCTATATACATCTCTTTTCAATGTGAATCTATCTGGAGACTGTTGTATTGTAGTTTAATTGTTGCTTTGGTATTAATTTTTGTGATTTTATTCTGTGGTCGCATATAATTGGAAATTGGTGGCTTCCAATTAAAACAATTCAGTTTCTGTACTATGGTAACAAAAACAGCTACATTATTGCTATAATTAATACCAACTGCCTTAACTGTGGTTTGAAACATGTGTTCTAGTTAACTATTCCCCTCCTCCAACTCAGTAAGATTCCATCAGGCAGCAGGAGGTGTGTCTAAACTTGCTAATGAAAATTGATTTGGTTTAATATATACCCCAACAATTTCTACTTAAGGAGTTCTTATCTATCTGCAGAGATTGTACTAATTGTGGCTTCTATTGAAAGAAAGGAAAATCATAACTTCTGGAGTATAATTGTTGAATTTATATATTATCTTAACATACAATTACAAAAACAAAAGTTCCAAAACAGAACTAAGGGATTGATGTCAGTCATATCAACATATTTTGTCTATAGGATGAAAAGATAATCTCAGAATCTACATTAAACCTTTGTAACAAAAATCTTGAAAAAAATTTAGACAAATATTTTTGTTTAAAGATTTTATTATTATTTATTGACAAAAATTTATAATTTTTCTCCACTATATTAATTTTATTTTGCTTGAACAGGTGGACTACAATTGGCTGGCCACATAAAATTTATAAGCAAATGGAAACTACTATGGTAACTCATGAAGCTGATGAAGAAAGATTCCGAAAACTTCAGCAGTTTGACCAAGCAGCATTTAATGAAAAACTCGATTCATTAGCTGTAAGTAAAAATTCATGAAATGTCTATGTTAAATTTACATCACCAAGATATAATAATTACTTATATTTAGTTAGACTCGGCTGAGAAAACCGTCAGCTATATTAAAAGCTGGTTTGATGATAACATCAAATAAATCTCAAGCCACATCAATGCTAAATGGAAAACTCACCTACCTCTTGAACAATATCCAACATCCAATATAAAAAAAAATCTATTTTCAAAACCTAAAGAGGAAATGCTGAACACAAATAAGAAACATACAAATCAACTGGTGGCAGCCAAAAATCAAAGAATATCAAAACTATGCAGATACTAGAAACATTTTATGCAGAAACCAAATTTGCTTTATGGATTATTTCACTCTTCAACTATTTTCTGAAGACGGCTTACAATACCAGCATTCTCACTGATAGCCAAGATATCCTAAAGTGCTAGAGAGAACACATCAATATGCTCCTCAACATTTTCTCCAAACTGTGCTTCAACATCCTTCATAACTTTGGATAACTGTTTCATTAATCTACCATGAATTTGATGATGCCATCAAGAGAATGAAGTCAAGAAAATCACCTGGTCCAGACAAAATTCCTCCATCATCATTCTAAAGGGACTTACATGTTTAAAAACAAGGCTCTCCAAATATAGGAATCCCAGAGAAAATCGGCTGACCATAAAAATGTCATCATTATTACCATTTTCAAAAAAGATGATTGCAGCATCTATGACAACTTTTATGGCATAATCCCAATCTTCATCTTGGGGAAAAACTTTGCCAAAATCCTTCTTAACTACCTCCAAAAACATCTCTGATAAGATCCTTCTAGTGTCATAGAGCAGATTTCAAGCCTCCAGAAGAACAGTAGATACTATTGTAGACAAAGTTTCTTGTGGGCAAACAGTTGAATGAAACAATAATACAGTATGTACACAAGCTACGAGATTTTTCCAGACTCTGTGAGTTTAAAAAACTTGGTACTGGTGAAAGGATCATCGAAGATGAGTTGATAAGATTGAGGTTAATTGAAGGTATGTATGATGCTTCATACAAACACAAAATTTTAGTATGGTTTCAAATGATTAAATATCCTTGGATGCATTTATAGACTTTCTGGAACAGTTAGAAATAATTAAAAAATTCCATACATCCAAGAGTAATGCCGAAGCATATAGCATATCAAATTACCTCGTGTGATGCTAATACTGTGATAAAAAAAATGAATGGGACAAGAAAAATGTTCTACTTCAGGACAAGTATGCTGGAATTGTAAAAAAAATAAAAATTCCAGTCTGTGTGCATGAACCATTAGAAAGATCAGACAATTCAAAAGATAAAATATTGCACTAGATTGAAGCAGATGTATTATTACCCTTAGATTGTCTTGCATTTGAAACCTTAAAGAATCTGGTATTATGCAAGATTGCATGTAGAATAAAAAGAAACAAATGGAATGATTGTTCTAGGGCAGAGAAGCCCTATAAAGAGATAAGGCACAAGTTAACTATAGGGAAGGATCTTATATGCAATGGAGATATTTTAATGTCACCAAAAATATTAAGAAAAGACATAATAAAAAGTGTACATAATGATGGTGCTCATTGTGGAATAATAGCAACACAGAGAAGATTAAAATTGGAAATGTCATGGCCTGGGTATTCACGTGGTGTAGAAAAATATATATAAAAATGCCCAAAATGTAAGGAAATAAAAAACTTTCACCAAACCAAGATACATTCTTAGCCCAAATAAAAAGAGTCATGGACCTGCATTCATATGGATCATGCATATGAGTAAAATGATTATATGATTAAAAGCATAGGACTATTTTTAATTTTGGTTGGTTCATTCTCTGGTAATATTTTCCAGAAATGAGGTGCCAATAAACGTTAATATCTGACAGTGCACCAGAATCTTGTGATGAAACTTTGTATCCATGACTAAAACAAATTGGATGCCTCCCTTATAACATACCACTATACCACCCGCAACTGAATGGAATTGTAGAAAGAATGGTGCAAATGGTGAAAATAGGGTTGAAGGCATTTTCTCCATCCAGAGACACTATAGATTGTTACCTGCCAAGACTATTACTGAGTTATAGGATTATTCCACGTGCTGGTAGAATGCAAAGTCCCTCTTCATTGATGGGAAGATAAATTAAATTACCTATAACAAATAAATCACCTATAACAATGTCCAATTCAATAAATGAAAAATGTACAAAAAAGGTAGAGAAAGTCCTGAAAAAGCTAACTTTATTGAACAAAAGGACATAATACTGTTTTAATAGGAACAACTGAACATAATTTATTGACATTCTGATCAAATAAGACCTTGAATTGATGACAAAGGAGTTGAGATGGAGGAACCTGAAAGGAAGGAAAGCATGAATGTTTTTAATGGAGAAAGTGAACATAGTAGTAAAGAAACTTTGGAGGATAGTTAGCCTGAATCTGATGTGGAGTTGGAAGACCTAGATCCCCAATAAAAAAGAACCAGGTACACACACACAGGGGGAGAGAGAGAAAGAGAATCTCTTAATATTGTTTGGAGAAGTCAAAGCTGAATGAAGGGTATAAACCTTTTTGTTTCCAGGAGGGGTAGTGACAGAGGCAAAATGGACTTACCCTATTTTGCATAGTCGAGCGACTACTAAGATGTCAGTTGTCACTTGGTACAAAAGTAGAACTTCTATGTTACAGACTAGAAGACATCACAACAAAGCCTTTGGAAACAAAAGCCTAAAACAAAAAAAAACTAAGCTCATACAAAGATGTCATCATTTCAATCTTAACTCTACTAGTGCAAAGAAACTTGGGTGAATTCATCAGAAAAAGCTCCAATCAATTACAAACATTAACTGAAAGAATTATGTCTCCAATTTTGCAGGCACTGAGAAATTTCAAACCAAATCATTAAAATCACCATCATGAAATACTGTCTTCAGTGAACAGGACATGTATTATGCATGAACAATGATAAACTCTTGAGCCAAATCCTTTACAGTGAACTACCAGAGACCCCACAGCTGATCTTTGTGGCACTCTAAGGATCAAATAAAGCAGACTATGAAAAAGGGCAATATCAACCTGCAAATTTTAGAGGAACTAGCAACAAATCTTCCATTATGTTGTCAAACAGGAATGACATAAAAACAGAGGACAAGCAGGAATGACAGAAGGCTTGATAATATTCCATGCAAGGATCAGTTTTGCCAGCCACCAAAAGCATAGACATTGGATTTGAAATACTCAGAAACAAGTAATAAACTTATAGTTGCATCCACTGCCACATGTGGGATCAACAAAATGATTTTATTTGTGTAGATTGTCATTTAAATGTTAAACAAAATCAAACACTAAACAAAAGTGAGGCATTACTACAATAATAATTTTACTGGTTCAAAGTGTTAAGGCATCACACATACATTTAATAGCTTAAAACAAGCACCAAAAGGACTACTACAATTCAAATTATAAAGGGAAGTAACTCAGTGTTGTTCATGATGATGGTCGTCTTTGAATATAGAATCCAGAGGTTAGCAGTGAATATTTCGAAGACAGTAGGGAAGCATTGTTCAGGTTAGCAGTGGATATCCCGGTAAAGTAGCAGAGCGTAGTTCAGTAGTTCTTCCTTCTGTTCTTTCGCCTGACAAGTTGGCACTGGACATTCGGAGAGAGTAAACAAAATGGCTGCCTTTATACACAATGGATTGAATATTTTACGTCTTCTGATTGGTTAACCTTCTATTGGTGGACTATAAAGTGAGTCAAGTCATTTGGGCTAGCTCACTAGTACACATATACACAAAAAAACTGCAACACCCCCTCATTTTTGGGTATATTATGGAATCTTCTTTCAAAATATTAGTAAAGTCAATATTAATATGGAACAAATACTTTAGTATTCAGAAAAAAATTTTTTTTTTCTTTAGTATTCATAATGTAATAAAATTGTTTCTTTTATTTGTATTTTTTTTTTTTAAACAAAGTTAATATCCACAAAAATTAGATATATCATTTTGTCCACAGTTAAATAAACATTAACAACAATATTATAAATTTGGGTTGTGATCACAACAAAAAAAGTGGGGAAAAAATTGTTATTTTACCCATAGCTGGGACCCATTAAAACAGTCACTATCACTGATAGTGATCCTGAGGGTCATTAGAAGAGGATTGGGCTAAAAGTAGGACTATTTACATTTATACCCCGAAACTAAGAACTCACATTCATACCAAAAACTGACGTTTCTTAAGACAATAACTAATGGATGCAGTTTTACGTCCTACCCAGGACTAATAAGGACCTAAGAGAGACTTAATGGATGCAGTTTTACGTCTTGCCCAGGACTAATAAGGACCTTATAAGTCAGTACCAAATATGGTAGGAGTGAAAGATCGTAATTTCAATTTCGTAAATGGCTTTGTAAATAAATCTGCCACATTATTTTCCGATTGAACATATTCAATTTGTACTGTTTTCTTTTGTACCTGATCCCTAACAAATTGATATTTAATATTGATATGCTGTGATCTTTGATGTATTATTGTTGGATTTCTAGCCAAAGCAATTCTGGCCTGATTGTCGCAGTAAATAATTATTGGCTCACTTATTATCAGTGTTGTAATTGTTTTTATTAGTAATTTAAGAAAAATAGCCTCTTGTGTTGTTTGTGACAATGCAACATATTCCGCTTCACAAGTAGAAAGTGAAATCATTCCCTGTTTCTTAGATTTCCAGCTGATCATTGGATTACCGTTTGCTAGCTTAAAGCAACAGCCTGTTATACTTTTACGATCTGGTGAGTTGGCCCAATCAGCATCACAAAATCCTTCCAATTTTAATGTGTTATCTGATTGTCGAAATACTAAGCACTGACTCTTAGTTCCCTATAGATAACGTAATACTTGCTTAGCTCGTTAAATGCATAGTCCCCGGTTTATTTAAGTTTTGGGAAAACTTAGTAACTGTATAGCAGATATCTGGCCTGGTTGATGTCATGATGTAAATAACACTTCCAACCAATGTTCTATATTCTTTCTCACACGCCGCTGTACCATCTTCATTATTCATAATTGTGTTTAAATCCATTTAACATGGAGTAATTCGTGTTTTACAATTTTGTATGCTGAATTTAGATAAGAGCCTTTTGATGTATCTAGATTGATTCATTGTAATAGTGTTGCCTTTAAATTCGAACTGTATACCAAGAAACCATGATAGTTGACCCAAGTCGTTCATTTTAAACCTTATTTTTAGGGAATTTTGATTTTTAATAGAGCGTTATGTTCTTGTGTACAGGCATGGGTCAACTTGGGAGGATTCAAATTGTTGTTCAATTAAATAAGAATGGATTAATTTATTCCATGTTCTTCCACTCTTTTTGAGTTTCCATACATAATTATCACCTTCTTCAAAACCTTCTGGCGGTTCTATGTATATTTCATAGTCGATGGCAGCATTCAAATAAGCTGCTTTAACATCCATATGGTGTATATCCATACCATAATGTGCGGCTATTTACATCAAAATTCTAATTGTTGTCATGTTTGTTGTTGGACTGAAAGTTTCTACATAATCTTCCCCGTATATCTGCAAAAATCCTTTAGCTACAAAACGAGCCTTATACACTGGCGATCCATCCTCAGTTCGCTTTACAGTATAAACCCAATGGCTGTCAATAATATTTTTATCATCCGGGGCCTTTTTCAATTCAAAAGTGTCATTTGATACTAAAGATCTAATTTCTTTTTGCATGGCAGCTATCCACCGTTTGGAATTGACAGAATGTATGGATTCTTGTACCGAATAGCAACAGTCAATGTCACAGATATTACATTGACCCATTCCAAAATAGTCTGGCTTTCTTCTATTTCTGGTCGGATAATGCGAAATTTGTCACCCTCATCAGTTGTAGTTTCCTTTAACTCAAGTTTTGCATCTGATTTTTCCTTGTCTACATCATCTGGTATAACACCTTCCTCTGATTGTGGATTTTGAACGGGTTTTCTACTTATAGGCCCATAATTAGGCCATACTAGTTCGTGTTGGACTAGCTCCTCGCAGTTAATGTTCTTTTCTTCGGATTCCTCCCCTGGCTCAAAGGAATCTGTAAATCTGACACATCCGATCTTCCTTATCATTTTAGTTTGTGGGAAATAAATCATATAGGCTGGACTTGTCTTGTCATACCCAATAAATATGCCCCTTTTACTTTTTGGATCTAGTTTTGCCCTGTAGTCGACATATGTATAGCAAATTGTACCAAAAATATGCATACCACTTACATTGGGTTTGTAGTTCATATAAGCTTCGTAAGGAGTCTTTTTAATGTTACTATTATAGCAACGGTTTCTTATATATACGGCTGTATTTAATGCATAAACCCACAGATTTTTGGGTAACTTATATTCTATTAGCAAACATCTAGCCATTTCGAAAAGTGTCCTCCAACTATGTTCCGCAACTCCGTTCTGGTGTGGTGAATAAGAACAAGTTTTCTCATGTTTAATGCCTTCATTTATTAGGAGGTTTTCGTAAGCATCAGAAGTAAATTCTCCACTATTATCTGTCCTAATTATTTTTACTTTTCCATACGGGGAGATATCGGATAAATAGATTTTTGTAGCTTACAGGGTATCAGATTTGTTTTTCAGAAAATATATCATAATAAGTCCTGAATATTTGTCAACAAAGTTTAATACATATGAATAGGTGTCGATACCCATTGGTGAAATTGGACCCACTAAGTCGCAATAAACTCTGAACAAGATATCTGTTGATTTTGGGATCTGACCCCTATTTCTATATTTTGTCATTTTTCCTTTAATACACGTGTCACAATATTGTAAGCCCTTTGGAAATGTAATTTTCATTCCAGTGATGTGTTCTTGTAATCTTTTAACATCCGAATTATTACAGTGGCCTAATATTTTATGCCAAGTCCTTAAGTCGTGCGTGACTGTCTTCACAGACTTAATACTTTTCAAATAATACAAGCGTCCATTTTGCTTTATATTAAATTCAGTTCCGTCTGGATATATTAACTTTGAATTGTCTTGGTAAAAATTGACTTTAACACCAGTTCTAACAGCAGACAGAACCGAAAAAATATTTTGTTTAAATTTAGGAATATTTTAAGCCCGTTTTAATAAACATTTACAAATATTTCCTTTAGTATCTCGTAAATAAATACAGGCATCGCCTCTTTTTAAAACTAAATTATTAGCTCTGGTCCCGTCAGCTAACTCGATAAAATGTGAATCAGGCTCAAAATTGGGGTCAAAATTAATAAATTTTGTTTCATCTGTAATTACATGATTTGTCGCACCCATATCAACTAGGTAAGAATTATAACTATTGGCTACAGTATCCAATCTAAATGAAAAGGCATATGTTCGCCCATTCAAAAAAGTTTTTACATTTTTACAAAAATCATTCCTTGTATAAAATTGACATTTTGCACGTACATGGCCAGCTTTACCACAACAAAAACAAATGATATTTCTTTTTGTATTATTACTGTTACAGTTCTTGTAATAATTGTTTTTAAGCCCCTTGTTTTTAATATCATAATTCCTAGTCTGATAGGTTTGAGGGACTGGTTTTCTGAATTTTTTAAATGATGTTCACAGTTGCATTACGTTATTGCCTTGATTTTGAGGGGTACATATTTTTTCAGTTTCTTCATAACTACGTAACACAATTTTAAACTCAGTGAAAGTTAATTTTTTATCTTTTTGAGTTATAACTGTCGTGAATGGTTTCAATGTCGGTGGTAAACCCTTTAAAACCATGGCTATTAGCAGCCCATCCGAGATAGTCTCACCTGCAATTTTTAAGGCATTTGTGACATTCTCAGCTCGTATAATATAATCTGTTACAGATTCATTTTCTCGTCTCTTTAACGCAGTTAGTTCAGTATATAAAGCAATAATTTTAGGCTTACCTTTTGACAAGTAGTGTTCACACAATATCTGTAGTGCTTGACATCCATTGTCCTTGGCTTCCCTCATTATTAAAGACAAACTCCTGTCATCCAGGAATTGTATTAATTCAGCGAACAGGGTTGCATTTTTTTCCATAAAAGCATTATCCCCCTTCTGGTCCTCTTCGCAAAGGATGATGTCATGGAGTTTTTGTATTCTGAGGTAGCCTAAGAATTTTGTTTCCCACAATTCATATCTCGATTCATTCCCATCAAAATATAGTTGTAGTGTGCGCTCATAACCAATGTTGTTCCCGATGACGGTCGTCTTTGAGTATAGAATCCAGAGGTTAGCAGTGAATATTTTGAAGACAGTAGGGAAGCGTTGTTCAGGTTAGCAGTGGATATCCCGGTAAAGTAGCAGAGCGTAGTTCAGTAGTTCTTTCTTCTGTTCTTTCGCCTGACAAGTTGGCACTGGACATTCGGAGAGAGTAAACAAAATGGCCGCCTTTATACTTGACGGATTGAATATTTTACGTCTTCTGATTGGTTAACCTTCTATTGGTGGACTATAAAGTGAGTCAAGTCATTTGGGCTAGCTCACTAGTACACATATACACAAAAAAACTGCAACACTCAGTTTGATAACTTCCTAAATAATCCCACATACAAACTTAGACAGTGTTCTGAACCTGATGGTGATATCTACTGAAAGTTAGTTGCTCATGTGGAGTGCAGTTAGTAGATGTGCAGAGTAGAGTTTAAATTGAATGTAGAGCATCTGGAAGAATACTTTTCCTTCATTCTACAGGGTACGATGGATAAATTGACACTGACATTTCATTTTAACAGATATATTTACCAAAATTATCAAAAATATCTTGAAATACGAAAGAGTAAATTTTTTCAGTAAAATTGCCATTAGCCTCCAGATGACTTTGGAATCTCCTGCAACTCTTCTGGACACTCCTTGTTTAAGTTGGTGAATGCTGCCATAATTCTTGTCTTCAGTTCATCTTTAGTGTTACAAGGAGTTTTTTTGTCTCTCACTCAACTGTGCACCACACATAATAATCAAAGGGGCTGCTGTCTGGGGAGGTAGGTGGCCAGATGTAAGGAGTGATGTGGTCACAAAAATCATCTGACAGCTATGACTGGGTTCTCCTGCTTGTGTGGCATGGTGCAGAGTCCTGTCATCAAGGCAGCACTACCACCTCAAGGCACTTGATGTAGGCCTCCATATTGAGTCTGAGGCCCTCATTGACAAATTTGGGAATTTTTTTCTTATCAAAACAGAGTGAGTTTTCAAAGCTGCTGTACCTTTGTAATCACTATTAGACTCATCCAACTCCTTTCAAATCCTCTGCACACTTACTCTGAAATGTTCGTATTGAGCTTCTGGTCCCCAACTGACCCTACTATACTGTGCAGTCAACAAAAATCAAAAAACAAACAACATGCATGCACAAAATTAGAATGTTTTTTACTAGTGGCTATCTCCTTTAAGACAAGTGATGTGCTTCTGTCTGAAAACAAATGGAAATCTTGAGTATTCACCAATGACCTTTGAAGTGAGAATGGGTTCTTTAAAATCTATAGACTATCTCATGAATAGTTGAATTGCTTTAATAAGCTGAGCTGTTTCAAGTTTATAATATCTGGGTTTAATTTCTTAACATATACAACAATTATTACACGTGTTTAATATTTTCTAATGAATATGGCAGGAACAGACAAAAATAATGCAATCTTGTTATACTAGGATGACACATATAATGAATATGCACTATACTCATTTCTGAGTTAAAACTGCACAACTTACCTTTTAATGTGTCTTCCCCAACACTCTCTTTTCTGGGTCTGTTATAGATGTCATAACTATATAGAGAAAGTTCTATTCTCCAGTGTAAAATTTTGCCATTTATTTTTCTTGAAGTTTTATCATACATATAGACAACATTATGTTGGTTAATAATAAGAGTGAAATGCCACCCAAGTAGGAAAAGTCTCCAATAATTTATAATAATAGCTGGCCACTCATATTTGAGGATACCTGTCTCCCTATTGCAGACTCTCAGTCAGGCACATTTGTGTTTGTTCAACACCCACTATGCCAACCTGTAGTTTATACTGAAACTATGCTGAGCAGACCTTAGTTACAGTTTCTGAAAGAGAGCATGTTATCTAGCATGATCAACAATCTAAACAACATCAGCACACTCAAACCCTCAGTCACGATGACTTGTGACTTCATGCTAGCATAGCTATCAATAGCCCCCAAGTGTTCTGTTTACATAATTTCACTCACAAGGCTTGGATCAACCCATTATATGGTTTTCAGGCACTTTCCAAAGGTGCCACATGCTGAGATCATCCCCATCCAGACTGATAACATCAGGAAGTCTCCTTCCTCACAAATCAGCTGTGAAGAGATTCAAACCGGGGTCTCATGTTCAGAAAGCAAATGTTCTAACCACTCGACCATGCACCCATACCAATGATTTATAACTTCCACTATATGAGGGTGCTTCAAAAAGTTTGTGGAAAAAATCCATAACTAAAAATCATATGGAAAGATTTTGATTTCAGTCCACCTGAACATTCTTGTACCAACATGTTATAATATGTTCAAACATGAACCCTTTATTGCAGGTAATAATGCATCACTGCCAGTTGGAAGTCAGGCACCATTCAAGCAACATGGAATCCACCAAAATCGAGGCCAGGACAAACATTAAATTCATGTTGAAACTCAGTTGGGAGAATTGACACTCTGGAACAAGTTTATGGTGACAATGCCCCAAAGAAATCAACAACCTACAAATGGATACGTTTGTTCAGAAATGAAAGAAAAGAAATTGAAAATGAGCCCCACAGTGGCAGAAACATCAGTTTGTGATGAAAACATTGATTGAAAAGAATAGATGAATAACCATTGAATCAGTAGCAGACACACTCAACATCTCCATTTGTTCTGCACACACAATTCTAGTGGAGAGTTTGTGGGTAAGCTAGCTTTCTGCTTGATGGGTCTCTAAGCTGTTGCACCCAGATCAGCAGCAAACAAAGGCAGATCATTCAATGGAAATTTTGAACAAGTGGGATCAGGACTCTGAAGCTTTTCTGCAGAGAATTGTGACAGGGAATGAAAGCCCTGATTTAGCCTCATCTGACTTCTTTTTGTTTCCAAACTTAAAAAAAATCAATTTTCCATTGGTTGAAGGTGTAAAAAGAGCTGCTTTGACATGTTTCAGATTACATGACCCTCAGTTTTACTCAGACGGACTTAAAAGCTGATATCAACATTTGCAGAAGTGTATTGACCTTAATGGAGTATATGTTGAAAAATAAACATCATAACTGAAACCATTTTTTCATACTGTCCTTTTTCCACAAACTTTTTGAAACTCCCTCGCAGCATGAGCTTCTTTTTCTACAGGAGAATATAACTGTTTACTTCTTTGGAATGTACAGGAATGAAAGGGAACAGGCTTTCCAGCTTGGCTTAAAGTTGCTGGAATTGCAAAATCTGAATCATCAGTTTCCTCTGTTAAAGGAATATTTTAATCAATAGCTTGGACTGATGCTCTAAGCAAGTTTTTTTTTATCATTTCCAATGGTGGTATTTCAGAGCCGTTAAGTAGAAATTCATTCACTGAATTAAGAGGTCTTATTTCATTATAAAACTTGAATATCCATTTTGCATAATATGTAAACATAAGTACAACCCACTGCAGCAACCTGTTATCAGTAGGAACATGTAAATCAATATATAATGACCCGCAAACAGATACTGAATGACAGAAGACAATAGCAAACAAAACAAAGAATTGAGTAAAAAAATATATTGTCAAGTTTGTCGCTAAAGAAAAAATATATTGATAAAATATGGTGACAGTTCACTAGGCAAAAGATGTCTATATTCATGTAGAATGTGAGAAGGGTGTTGTCTTGAAAAGGACAGTTTTGTAGTGTGGTGAAGAGCATTGTCCTGAAAAAAAAAACAGTTTATTGCATATTGTGTTGGTGGTGGCTGGCTGTGGCTGATGCTGGAAAAGATACTACACTTTAATCTCTGGCATGTTTAATTAAATAATATATAAAAATACATTATTTCATAGCACAAGATTGAAGGGGAAGTGTGGATAGGCTGGTCTACACTGTCTAGGCTATACTTAGATAATTCAACTTGCGACACTTCACTCTAACAATTTCCTCAATCACCACAAGAACTCATCCTTCACCACTCAATCCAACATATACCATAATACCACATATTTGGGTCCTATTAAAACACCTACAATATATGAGTGTGAGTATATATATATATATATATATATATATATATATATATATTAACATTTTATTTTTAAAAAGTATACAAAAATTTATACCCTGAACCACCTTCAAAGCATGTCAGTAACTCACTAAGTGCGGTATTCCCAGCCCCACATGACACAGATGCTGGACACAGACCTCTCTGAGGGAGAAGAGGAAGAGCTTGAGTACATCCAAATGATCCATAGTGAGAGGGAGTACAGACAACCGGTAAAGAATATGGAAAAAGATGTACATGCAACAACACCTTGGCCCTACCCTTCAAGAACAGTCACTGCTCCTACTTTGAACTGTACTTCCAACCAATTCTCCTGCTGAAGATCTGGCCTGAAATGTGGATGGGGCTGTCAGTTTAACCAAAGGGCACCGGAAGAACAACGCTCTTCCAAACACCTAACCACAAACTGGAAGAGCTGTTGCAGTTAATCTTGGACCCCGAGACCTTTTCGTACTGTTCTAGTACCATCAGTGCCACTTCATTGTCACTGCAGCACAACATGAAAATGAATATGTCATTGGCATATGCAGAAACCTTGGTTTGGGCCCTTTTCGGGGAGATTGATTCTATGTATGGCCGGTCTGCACACCCTGTCCCTTAATGCAGGAGATGCTCCCATGCCAAAGCATGGGCAACAACAGACAACTGTGACAAACTGATTTTGACAGCACAAAAGTGCTCACCTTCTTCCTGTTCACCTGTACCCCAGCACTGGAGGAGTGATAGATTTGCATAAGTTGGGTTGGAATCTGGTGGCCTGCAGCCAAGTACTGATGGTTGACTGGCGAATACCTTGAACTGATGCAAATTGATCAGCATGACTTCTTCATTGTTTTCTACACCCTTTATCTGATGCTGGTTGCTTTAAATTGTTTTACCCTTCACAGCACAAGTCTGCTTTGGCTCTAACAGAATCTCAGCAGCTGATTGCAAATGCACCAAAATTTATTAAATTAAATGTTCTTTTATTTTTTAAATTTACATTTTATGAAAAAAATTGTTGAAAATCCTAACTAAAATAATGATTACATTTTTAAACAACAAAACCTTCATTTTAGACCCACAAGATATATTTTTCTTCATTTTTTGTTTAATTTCTGAAATCCTTGATATTATTCATGAAAATCATTGGTTTATTGCAGATGATGGCTGCAGGTATGAGAGGTTATACTGACATCAACAAAGCTCATGAATATGCTAATGAAGCACGACGTATAAACAAGCAAATGAAAGAGGCACAACAATTGGCAGTTATCTACAACAACAGAGAGCGTTTGTTTAAACTGCCCATTACAGGTGTAAGTAATCAATTAACTCATTAAATATGCTTTAGAAAATTAATCTATATAGTAAATTCCATTGATGTATAATTTTGATAGCTTTATTGAGATTTTGACTGATTAAATTTTTGTCTAATTATATTTAAAGAAGTTAATATTTTAAGAAATATGATTAAATAAATAATAAAATTAATTTTTCAATATTTGTTCTTTAATAAGCTGTTCTGTTATTTATTCAGTATGAAAAATTATCAGTGCTGACAAAGGAATTCGAACCTTTCCGCAATCTCTGGATGACAGTGTCTGATTGGCAGCGTTGGCGTGATAGTTGGCTCAACGATCCACTGATGTCAATCAATGCTGAAGATGTGGAGAAGAATGTCAACGAGTCCTATAAAATAATGCACAAATCAGTGAGGTTGTTTCAGGAAAGTCCAGGTATTGACTGTTTTGAAAAACATTTATTTAACATGTCATTTCTAAAATGAATGTACAGTTTAGTATGAGAATGTCTTGTTCATTATTTTTATTTATAATATTACAATGGTTTCAACTCTAAAAATAACTATTTGCATACCTATACAATCTGACACAACAAATATATTGCTACTGTAGGCAGTGGCGTAGCTAAGGAGGGGTGAGGGGGGTGGACCCCCCGGGTGCCAGCACAGGAGGGGTGAGGGGGGTGGACCCCCCGGGTGCCAGCACAGGAGGGGTGACACAATGTCACCCCCAACAAAATTTTTCAACCAGGCTAAGGTGCCAAAAATAGTCTGAAAACAGTGGTGGAGACACAGGGTTTCGCAGGCAGGCATATGACCCCCAGAAATAATTTACCCCCCCAGTTTTGTCCCCCCATCAGAAATTTTCTAATAAACCGAACGTTCCTTTGTGGCTGAGAGGTTAGGCACGTCAGCGTAAATGACGGTTCTGTATAGGATGCAGGTTCGAATCCTGTCAAAGGACGAATATTTTCTATGAAAATTTCTCGGACATTCAGGCCGGTAAATGTTATTTAATACTGTTTATTATAAACAGAGCATTTACTTAAATACTTGTATCTATAAAAAAGAACATTAAACATAAAAATGTCTTTAATAAATAAATTGTCGGACTTTGTCCATTTCTTAATATATGACGTCATTTGTTTACATTTGATACACCAGAGCAGTTATGAATGTACGAGATTAATGGAAGATTGAAGTTTATAAGCAGTAAATTCAACCTTGCCTACCGAACGTTCCTTTGTGGCCAAGAGGTTAGGCACGTCAGCGTAAATGACGGTTCCGTATAGGATGCAGGTTCGAATCCTGTCAAAGGACGAATATTTTCTATGAAAATTTCTCGGACATTCAGGCCGGTAAATGTTATTTAATACTGTTTATTATAAACAGAGCATTTACTTAAATACTTGTATCTATAAAAAAGAACGTTAAACATAAAAATGTCTTTAATAAATATATATATATATATATATATATATATATATAAAAAGAATATAGAAGTCAACACTTAGAGCCTCTAAGTGTTGACTTCTATGTTCACTTTTATATTTACACACGCTCTATCTCTGATATTGAGCACTTTATTCCATAAATATAGCACACCTTAAGACTATATTTCTTTTATATATATATATATATATATATATATATATATATATATACACACCTAGCCTATTGCCATATTGATGGTAAGCAAGCTGTTCTCATTAGAGCATGCACTAGTGTCATAGTAATTTTGATTTACATGTCTCTGAACCAGCTTAATTTAAGCTGAGTAAATATATCTATATCAGACTGAATCTTGTCAAATATGACAATGGTAATTAACTGTTTCTTTTTTTGTTACTGTTTTCTTTTTTTAGTATGAGGGAGTGCTGAAACATTCTCAGTCTGGTCCATTTCCCAAAATCAGTTGACCAAATATCAGAATACTGATTTTAGAAATTTGGTTGACCTGCTTCTTCATAATTATGAAGAAGCAGGTCAACCATAGTTTGTCCAAGTGCTGCTTACACACCGATGATATGCCAATATTATTTTGTTAAAGGATGTTTTGATATAATGTAGTTCATATATAAGTGGATTCATGGTTTTCTTATAGTCCTGAACACAAACCAAACATAAACAATCTGAAGCACAATTCAGACAGTTCACTAAATCCATATGCTATTTAGTCATTTACTTATATCCAAGAGTTATAAGCATAAAAATGAATGCATTTATCTTTCAAATTATAGGTCAAATTTTTACTCATCAGAAACTGAAATTTGGAAGTATGTCTTCTCAAAGTGAAAATCAGGCTATGTGATTTGTTCTGTGTAGGTCTAACATTTCTTTTGCAGTTTATTGAATTTTCAATTATTTTATTTTAAAAGAATGTATATTTATAAAGATTTAATATTAGTTAAATTTAGATTAATTACTTAAACCTATTGTGACAAAATGAACAAATAATGAAATGAAAAATTTTAATGTAAATTTGGTTATCTTGAAGAAAAATGATTAAAGTATATATTTTCATAAATTATGGCTGCATTTTAAGAAAATATTTAATGAACTGCCTTTATAAATAATACAAGAGTATATTAGAATTCATTTTATTGTACCATGGAACATGCTCTTACATTTTTGCCAATGTTGACATCCTTATATGATAACTATATATAGGTACCTCTGCAGAAAATGTGATACCTAAGGTTTGAAATTAATTTTTAGAAATGAAAAATCTTTCTTAAAGCTTTTATTTTAGTTTTAATTTCAAGCTAATAGATTAAATTTAATATTTCCAATAAGCAAAATACTTATTGCTGTATTTCAAAAACTAATTTAAATTGACTGGAAGGAGGTTTTATTTTGTTTTTGCTAAAATAGCTTGTCTTTCATCACCCATTTTTAGTCATCTTTCTCTTTATTAAAAATCTTCCAAAATTAAAATATACTTTCCAGAAAATTTATTTGGGGAATATTAGCTGATTTAAAGTATAATTAATCTGATTTGAAACAAATATTTACTTTAAGTATAAAATATCACAGAAATGCATTTTTTAACATAACAGTAGATGTTTATTTAAGCTGTTAACATGTTTGACATTTTCATGACAGATTCATGTTTATCTAATGTTCTAGCAAATCCAAATTTCTGAATCCAAATCCTAAATAATGTGAGCATATATATATTTTTAAGTACTCAGTAATTTTCAAAATTTAGGAAAATATTCATGTTTTATTGAATTTTAGATATTTTCTGGCTTAAAATTTACTATATTATTTTCTGATAATGTTTTACATGGATGTCCATATTTACAACAACAAGCACATTTATACACATACAAAAAAATTCAAATTTCTTTTAAAAATATTGGTGTTTGATGATTTATATTAAGCTTTTCCCTTTATGATTAGTAAATATAGTTTTTACTTAATAATAATATCATGTAACTGGGATGAAATTAATACAGAATTTTAAGATTTAAACGTTAATAAATTATTCTAATTAAAATTTAAAAAAATGAAAACAATTGTTATAAAAATTAAATATTCATTAAAAAATTTTTTTTCTTAAGTCAATAATGTCCTTAATATATCTTATTATAAAAGCAATTAAAAACTTTTCTAATAATGTCATAGTTTTATTACATTTTTTATTTTATGATTCAGAGTAGATTTTTGGTAAATGGTGTTTCTGTTTAAAAAAAACAAATTGATAGTTTAAATTCTCCAAGGAGTCTTGCTTTTAACTAACATAAATATGGAGAAGGTGGATTTTTACTTTCTTAAAATTCTATAAAATTAAGAAAGTGGGAGGTAAAAGATATAAAAATAAAATATTTTTACAGATTTTCTTAAAAAAAAAGTTTAAAAAATAATTTCATTCTTTTGTGAATAAGTCTTGAAGATTTAATTAAAATCCTGCAATTATTTGATTTGATTTTTGCAAGAATTTCCAAAAAATATGCTTTTTTACTGGAAAAAAGATGCTTAATTTCAATGTTTTCAAGTTAAAATAGTGTTGGTAATAATGTTCACAATAATTACATGTGAGTTTCTGTTTTTAATATTTGTCCTTATTAAAAATATTAATAACTTATTTGGGAAGTGTTAGGTTTTATTATGCAAACAAAGTGTAACATTTTTATTTATAAATAAATCCAAAAGATATAGACCATGAAACCATATATTTGATTAATACAGTATCCAATATACATGAACAAATTATTATTTTATTATTTTATATTTTATTTCTTAGGCTTACCATATTTTGACAAATCTGCTCTGATGATATAAGCTATCAGAATTGATTTGTGTGTGTGTGTGTGTGTGTGTGTGTGTGTGTGTGTGTGTGTGTGTGTGTGCTAGTTCTGAAACTTAAGCAGTGTTGATTTATGAAAACACTTTATTATATAAGACAGCTGACTCAGCTTGATGTTTGAAAATTAACATCAAGTGGGTGGATGTGAGTGTGAAAATCTTACACCCGCACAAACTTGATGTTTCAATAGAAAACCATACATTAAACAGAGTTATGTTCTGAAGTAGAAAAATTATATGTATAAGATCTTTTAATTCCTACATAAATAAAAAAAATAATAAAACAGTATTTGATCAACTATTTGTTGAGAAACAGAAATAAATTACATTACTGCTACTGATGATAATCAGTGTTTACTCTATGCTTTCTGGCTTGTTGTTTGGAGACATTTAATGGCATATCTCATGTCAATATCTAACTGTAGTCTGCAAGCACTGATAGATTCAATTTAAGTTGATAAGGTTTCTCTATAAATGTGATATCTTGGTGAAATCGCACTTCATCCTCATCATATACTGCTCTATAATTTGGTGAAAATAAATTTAGATGAAAATCCCCCAAATGAATTTTGAGTGACATGCTATACCCCATGCATTTGTATACCTTGAAGACATTTTCTATCAATTTCTTGTAGTTTTCTGCCTTATTGCTTCCAGGATAGTTTGACCACTGATTATGTTTTGTCCTTGTCACCAATTTTGCATCCTAAATATAGGCATCTTTGATCATAGCAGCTATATTTCATTTCTGTGATACTAACCTTATTTTACTGCAAATATAGCAGAAATTACCTTCCATGTTCACACAAATATGTGGCATCTAAAAGGTATAAACGAGAGAGCTTATTGAAATTTCCTTTTTACTTAAAATTAAATTTTTTGTGCTGTAAAAAAGGAAATGTTCTCTTATGGTAGACTTGTTTCTGCAAAAGGTGATGGTGTTATATCTGAAATAATATGAAAAACATGTTTTCTTTCAGTGCAGAAACATGTTGATGAAAAGTTATGACTAATAACAGTAGACGTGTGGGAAGTTAAGTAGTGACAGTTGCTGACATTCAGCTTGGGGGTGTTGTGCTTGTGGATTTGGTTCTGGGGTAATATTGTCTTTTAGATCTAGCAAGCAGATATTGTTGCAGGCATCTAGCTTTAAAATAGCTCATATACAAGTATAAGACTGATCTAGAAAAATGTGTTTTCTATCTTAATTCTCTTTATGGATGCAGATGTTTTAACTAGCTATAATTTTGTGAGATTACACATTTATGATAACTTCAATCACCATGTGCATTTTGTGTTTCTAAATGCAATAGACATAAAAAAAAAACTGAGGTTGATACAAACGGTGAATAATTTGAAAAAAAAACAATAGGGTTAAAATCAAGTTAAACTTGAATAAAAGATCTAATCAACAATTTTAAATATAATTTCCATATTCATTTACCCATGCTTAGTCTACATTGCATTTATTTGATTCAAGGGCATTTTGGTTGTTGACCAGTGTTAGGATATGGCTTCCTTGATATTCTATAAACTGCATCAATCTTTCTTTCATTGATACTGTTAATTTTCCTACCGTTTTGAATATTACTGGTAGCAGTTTTATTGCTTCCTGGAGACATTGTTTTCTGTTATCATATACATCTCTTTTAATGAACTACAAGTTTTCTATTGGAATAATATTTGGAAAAGTTGGAAAGAGCCATTCCGCTAATTTAGTGTCATTGAAACATTTTTTTTGACAAAGTAGGAAATAAAAAAAAACTTTTCAGAATGTATTCTTGCAGGAATACATTGTTTAGCTTAAAGCTTCTTGATTGTGAGCTGATCTACTCAAAAAATATTTTGTTCAAGAACTTAAAAAAAAAATTCACCAAATACAAGGCTCAAGAACCACTTAAGATAGAGGTTACTGAGTAATATGAAAGTGAAGGAAGTTCTAAGTGAAGAAAATGAAGATAGATAGGATAGATATAAATTGGCCTTAGACTTGAAGAGGTTAAGACTGCGATGTTTGGGAAAGCATCTTTACAGGAGTCTGTTCCACAGAGTAGCAGTTCTTGTCAAAAAGATGAGTAGAACTTCCTTATTATCAATGGAATGGAGGGAATAAGAGTAATTCAACCCTGTGGAATGTCTGAACTGGTGCCACTAAAGAATGGAGCTCATTTGATCATTTGCTATGGAAGTAGCAGTAGAGTATTGATAGACTTGCAATGTTGCACCTGTTGGAAAGAGTCCACAGAGTGGAAAATAAGTCATCCTACACGAGGCTGTGTAGATGACCTTAAACTCTGACAAAGCTTGAAAATGAAGATTGGGCCAGTTATGTCATCAATACTCCATATTTGGTCTGATCTGACTCTTGTAAAAATGAAGCATTGCAGGAGGAGTCAAGTGCTTTCTGAAGCAGTACAATGAGTCAACAATTTTTCCAGCATCTTTAGCAATGGATCATATACATGAGTTTAACTTGCAGTTTGGAGTGAAATAGACAAACCAAGGAGCCTCATTTAGAGTGTAACTGTTCATCATGACTGGAGGAAATTCAGTGTCTGCACAGTGATGATGGAATGTTACTAGATTGGTTTTTGAGGTTTGAATGTTACAACCCAATTATTCCCCATTGAGCTGGTTCAGAATAAAGATCAGCTGCCAGGCTCTGCCCATTTAAATTTTTGAAGGTGCACATAAACACCTCTATATCATTTGCATAGATTTTCATTAAAGTATATTCTCAGGTATATTGTTAATATATAAAGCAGAAAGAGATTGTTAATATAAAGCAAAAAGAGAGCAGGACTGAGAAGATAACCTTGTGAAATGCCTTCATTCATCTCCTGTGCTTCAGAAGACTGGCTATAAGCAATGACCTTCATGGATCTACCTGTTAGGAAGGAATTGAGAAAACTCTTCCAGAGATTTTATCGGAAGTTTGTGTAGCAACCTCCTTGTCAAAAACCTTTGAGATATCTCAGACAATCACTCTCATGATGAAGTGAAATTACCATCAAGCTCTTCACTGATTCTGTGGCTCATGAGTGTCAGAACATTGGTGAAGTGAAATTCATTCACTTTATCACTCAGGGGGTTATTTCTAGTGAGGTGATCAATAATCTTCTTGATGAAAAGTTTGCTAATGGCACTAAGAAGGGTGATGGAGTGATATCAGAACAGGGGTTTCATAAAATTGGAAAACCTTTCTACTCTGGTATTACCAATCCTGGAGATAACTCTGGGCATACAACAGGGATTTTATCTAGCTTTCATAAAGTCAAAGTTTTGATGAATGTGAAAACTTCATAAGCTAAGATAGTGAAATCAAATGTTTGTGCTTCCTGAGAGGAAGGAAATCAAGTAGTGGAAGACCCTGGTCATCTAATATGGGGTTTCAGACAAAATTCATTGCAAAGAGATTAGCCTTATCCAATGAGGCTGAGATAACCTTAGGACAATTTATAATTTGCACAGATGGTTTACCTCTATTGTTTGTGATTTTCCAGAACTCAGAGGAACTAAGTCTTTTTTTTTTCAAATTTGACTTGGACTGACTGTGTATATTTGATTTTAGCATTTTCCAGAAATTTCTTGCAATGATTGCAGGCAGTTCTGAATGTGGCAAGAGTTTTGCTATGCTATTCACAGTGATACAAATGGTAATAATGATTATGATTAGATATAGCAGCATCACAATCATGTGTGAACAAGACTGCTGATACTTGTGAGTGATACAATATACAATACAATACCAGAAAAAATCCTCTCAGAAATGATGGAGGCTGTTCTGGGAACTCTATTTTTGAAGAAGGTTGAGAAAGGAGCATCTGCAATGAAAGATTTGAAGCTATACCAGTCAACTCAGGAGTATAGAAAAATTGTCCTATGAAATGGAATATTAGAGGATGCCTTTGCTTTGACATCAATGTTGATACGGACTAATAAGTGGTCTGAAGAGTCCAAGGGAGGTAAAACTACAGCAGAACATTTGTCAGGACATGGTGAGAAAGAGGTTTTAGAAATTTTGAATGGTGCCCTACTATATTGGAACATAAGTAGCCTCATCCATAACCTCGTATGTGATGAAGAAGACATGACTATTTATCTACTTCATTAGTTTTGTTAAAAGGAACAAATCACTCCTTATGGTGTATATTGAAATCACCATTTATATACAGTGTTGTGCAAAAGTAAGTGGACCCCTAAGATAATATTTTTTAAAAAATTGTCTCCTTTTTCCAGATGATCAACAAATCTTAATTAAACTATATATTCATTAAGAAAAACCTTTATTAAATCAATTACAACCACTTTCAAAAGTTTTTCAAAAGAGGTGGAATAAAAATATTAATTCAATATTTATTTATTTTGATCGCTTAATTGGTGTAGAAGTTTTCATGTTATGAAATTAAAAACACTTATTAACTTTAGTAAAAATAACATAAAATTTGATAAACTTTTAAATTTCATGCATAAATTTATATATTTAGGGGAATTAATTTTATTAAAAATGTTCTGTTTTTGGATTAAATATTAAAAAAAATTAAATTTAAAAACTGAAAAACATGTAGAAATATGATATAGATTTATGTGTAGATATTAATTATATTTCAGCTGTATAATACTAATCATAATACTAGATTAAATGTAGTATATAAAGAAATACTAGCTACTCAAATATTGGATTTTTTTTTATTAGCTGTACTTTCAGATCTTAGGGATAGCTTCCATAGCTGATATATAGTAGTGTGCAGAAGAAATGAGCCATCTAGTCCAAAAAATAATACTCACTAAGAAGTTTTAAATACTTGACAATGTACTTTCAAGGATAGTATCTGTGGTCATTTAGGACTGTAATGGAAGTTGTTGCATTTCTATGGACCCAGTACTAGGAGAGATATAAAACTGAATGAATTGTGATATTCAAAATAAGTATAGCTATGAACCATGAGAGGAAACATAGAATTAACTGCTTTTATTGATGAAAAAAATCCTAAAATTATACAAAATAAATTTATTTATATATTTAGGGGAAATAAATAGTTGTAATCCTTTTTAATCATTCACACAAACTATACTTTCAACTCCACATGAGATGGAATAATATAACTTAAAAATTGTTTCATCAGCAATGTTCTGTGATTTCTCTTGACAGTAAACCCAAAGCTCTGGCAAGTTCTTTGGCTTTCTGCTATATATCCAAGTTTTCAACTCTTCCCATATACGTTTGATTATGTCAAGTTCAAGGCTTTGGGTAGGCCAATCTTTTAACATTTCTGTGTCATCATCAGTGAGAAACTTCTTTGTTATATGCAAGGTGATTCATCCTGTTGGAATGTGTCGCATTTTGCTATATCTGGTAATAAGTGGGACTTCTGTAGCATAGTATATTTTTTGCTGTTCAGTGTTCCATAGATTTTTATCAACTTATATCATTGCTTTTGATGTAGTCTCATACTATTAAACTTCTATTGCCAAATTTTACTGCTTTTTTTTTTATATATATTTTGGATTGTTTTGTGTCAGATCATTATATACTCCAAACTCACACTTTCTATTTTGACACTTAAATCAACTGCACTAAAAAGATTTATGCATTTTGTGTTTGATCATTTAACATGAGAAATTTGTATATGTATCTATATCTTTTGATGATTCTAATCTTGAGGGGTGTCAAGTGGCTCATAACATTTACATGTCTTATTTTCAATATCATTATGTGTTTTGGTCTGTATCTCTCCTTGTACTGTGTTCATGTGAATATGAAAACTTGCATTATAGTCCTAAATAACCACAGATAATACACCTGAAATTACATTGTTGAATATTTAAAACTTTTTCATAAAAATTAAGTAAATTCATTTTTTACCTCAGTGGCTCATTTCTTTTGCTTGCTACTGTATAATGGGAAAATGTTAACTTCTGATTGACTGTTTTCATCTTAATACAGGATGGCTTTTCTAAAGATAATCTTCAAAAACAGAAAAATTATTTTTTGTAGCACTAAACACACTAATTAAAGTGTAATGAACAATAACAAAGAGTGGTGCTAAATGAAGCTTTTTTGAGCTATATGGTGCCATGTAGACACCTTTTATAGTTAGAAGTATAAAAGAGTTATAATAGAGAGGAGAGGTAACTCAAACAGATTCTATTACCTTATTTTCCTCAACTATTTTATTTTATTCATAGGGAATAAAGTTTTTCAAATGACAGGTCTTTCTGCTAACTCCTGTTCAGTTTTTGATGAGGTCTCAGGACGGTTCAGCCTATCTGACTTTGGACTTTAGAACTTGAACCTAACACACTTTTGCTCAGGCTTTCTGAAAGAGAAAAATTGGTATCAGGATGAGCCCATTTCTGAGGTATTGATCGTTCGTCAGAGCTAATGTCACATGGTTCTGAGCTCAACAGGTCCTGGCAGTCTTTGTAAGGGGAACAAGCAGTGATGTCAGCAAGGATATTACTTGATGATGTCTTGATAATCCTTAATATTTAATTATTTGTCTTTCTCGATGGAGGCAGTCTCTTAAAATCCAGAAACAGTCTTTCACAAGTTTTGGTGACTTTCATCCAGTGGTGGACTTGTAGAACCTAGGTTTGAGTTCCGTACATATTTGGCAGGTTTTTATAGTTCTTTTTACATCTTTGACTGAAAAGGGTAAAATCTGATTCTAATGATATGAAGCATTCTTGTTGTGCCCAGATGAAAAAGTTCCTTATGTGTTAGGACCTTGAATAAGTTCTCACTGATTTTTCATGAAAAGTAATGTTTTATTTACAAAAATTAGTAAGTAACATGTCACTGAAAGTATTGTCCATTACTAGCCACTACTTTTTCCCATCTTTCTGGCAGCATTTGAATTCCATGTCAGAAAAACGATATATCTTTTGAGGTTAACCACAAGAAGACCTGTTTTTTGGCATCTTCATAAGAATGAAAGTGCTGCTCAGCCAGGCCATGTGCCATTGATCAGGACAAATGATAATTGGACAAGGCAATGTCTGGTGAACATGGCGGGGGGCATGGGTAGGACTCCTCATTTAAGCATTTCCAAGTAGGCTTTCACCCGTTTTGCAACTTTGTCATGTTTCTGCTCATATATTTTTCTTCAATGTGTTAGACATTTCCATGACGGTCGTCCTTGAGTATTGAATCCAAGGGTTGGCAGTGAATATTTCGGAGACAGTGGGAACGCGTAGTGAAGGTTCGCAGTGGATATCACAGCAGAGTGTAGTTCATCCTTCTCCTGGTCACCTTTGGTCCTTCTGGTAGACGAAACAAGATGGCCGCCTTTATACACTATGAATACAGTGATGGGCGGCTTCTGATTGGTCGACCTACTGTTGGTCGACTATAAAGGGGAATAAGTCATTCTGACTCGCTCACTAGTCTATACTCATATATACCTAAAAAACCGTAACATGCCCCCCCTATTTTGGGTATATAATGGAATCTTCGTTCAAAAATATTAGTAGGGTTAATAAATACTTTAATTCCAAAAAATTATTTGTTGTTTTTTTTTGTTTTTTTTTTTTGTTTTTTTTTTTGTTTTTTGGCAATTAATATTAATACGTCAGAAATAGTTTAGTATTTTAGATTTTATTTCTTAAGGAAAATTAGTGTCACCAAAATTAGTCATATCACTTTATCCACAGTTAAATACTTCTCGAGGTAAATAAAACACGAGTAATCAAATATTATAAGTTCAGACCATTTGATCACAACAAAAAGTGGAAAGAATTGTTATTTTATCCATAAAATACCATTTAAAACAGTTACTACCACTCCGGGTCAGAGTGATCCAGAAAAATCATTTATTATTTTATCCATAGCTGGGACCCATTAAAACAGTTACTATCACTCCGGGTCAGAGTGATCCAGAAAATCATTTTAAAAAAAGTACAAAATTATTATTTTATCCATAACTAAGACCCATTAAAACAGTTACTATCACTCCGGGTCAGAGTGATCCAGAAAATCATTTTAGAAGAGGATTGGGCTCAAGGTAGGACCATTTACCTTTATACCCCGAAACTAAGGACTTACAATCATGGCAAAAACCGAACTGACGTTTCTTAGGACAGCAACGAATGGATGTAGTTCTACGTCCTAATAAGGACCTTATAGGGACTTAACGGATGCAGTTTCACGTCCTGCCCAGGACCTTAATGGATGCAGTTTTACGTCTTGCCCAGGACCATAATGGATGCAGTTTTACGTCTTGCCCAGGACCATAATAAAGACCTTACTGGTCAGTACCAAATATGGCAGAAGTGAAAGTCTGTAATTTGATTTTGGTAATTGGTTTTGTAAATAAATCTGCCATATTTTTTCCCGATTGAACATATTCAATTTGTACTATTTTCTTTTGTACTTGGTCCCTAACGAATTGATATTTTATATCAATATGCTTTGACCTTTGATGTATTATTGGATTTTGGCCAAAGCAATACTGGCCTGATTATCGAGTAAATAATTACTGGCTCAGTTATTACCAGTGTTTTAATTGGTTTCTATTAGTAATTTAAGAAAATGGCCTCTTGTGTTGCTCTTCATAATGCAATATATTCAGCTTCACAGGTAGAAAGTGAAATCATCCCCTGTTTCTTTGATTTCCAGCTGATCATTGGGTTACCATCAGCTAGCTTAAAGCAGTAGCCAGTTATACTTTTACGATCTGGTGAGTTGGCCCAATCAGCATCACAAAATCCTTCCAATTTCAATGGTTTATCTGCTTGTCGAAATACTAGGCACCGACTCTTAGTCCCTTTTAGATAACGTAATACTTGTTTAACTCTTGTTAATTGCACAGTTCCCGGTTTATTTAAATGTTGGGATAATTTAGTAACCGTATAGCAGATATCTGGCCTGGTTGCCGTCATCAAGTAAATAAGACTTCCAACCAATGTTCTGTATTCATTTTCACACGCCGCTATACCATCTTCTTTATTCATAATTGCATTTAAATCCATTTCACATGGAGTAGCTCTCGTTTTGCAATTTTGCATGTTAAATTTAGATAAGAGTCTTTCAATGTATCTAGATTGATTCATTGTAATAGTGTTACTTTTAAATTCGAACTGTATACCAAGAAACCATGATAGTCGACCCAAATCGGTCATCTTAAACCTTATTTCCAGGGAAGTTTTGATTTCTAATAGCGGGTCTCACACTTTGATGCAATTAACATATCGTCGACCCAAATAACCAGAATTACTAATGTTTCATTACTAAATGTTCTTGTGTAAAGACATGGGTCAACGCCAGAGGATTGAAATTGCTGTTCTATTAAAAAACAATGGATTAAATTATTCCATGTCCTGCCGCTCTGTTTCAGTCCATATAGTGACTTTTTTAAGTTTCCATACATAATTATCGCCTTCTTTAAAACCTTCCGGCGGTTCCATATATATTTCATAATCGATGGCAGCATTCAAATAAGCTGCTTTCACATCCATATGGTGTATATCCATACCATAATGGGCATCCATTTGCATCAAAATTCTAATTGTTGTCATGTTTGTTGTTGGACTGAATGTTTCTACATAATCTTCCCCGTATATCTGCGAAAATCCTTTAGCTACAAAACGAGCCTTGTACACTGGCGATCCATCCTCAGTTCGCTTTACAGTAGAAACCCAACGGCTGCCGATAATATTTTTTATCATCTGGGACATTTTTTTATATTCAAAAGTGTCGTTTGATACAATAGATTTAATTTCATTTTGCATGGCAGCCATCCATCGTTTAGAATTGACAGAATGTATGGCTTCTTGATAGTTCTTTGGGATACATTGTAAATGTCCCTTAACAGTCAATGTCACAGGTATCACATTGACCCATTCCAAAATAAAATGGCTTTCTTCTATTTCTTTGTCAGTTAACGCGGAATTTTCCCCCCCTCATCAGTTGTCTTTTCCTTTTAACTCAAATTTTGCGTCTGATTTTTCCTTGTCTACATCATCTGCTATAACACCTTCCTCTGATTGTGGATTTTGAACGGGTTTTCCACTTATAGGCCCATAATTAAGGCCATACTAGTTCGTGTTGGACCAGTTCCTCGCAGCTAATGTTCTTTTCTTTTTTTTCGTCCTCTGGCTCAAAGGAATCTGTAAATCTGACGCATCTAATCTTCCTTATCATTTTATTTTGTGGAAAATAAATCATATAGGCTGGACTTGTCTTATCATACCCAATAAATATGTCCTTTCACTTTTTGGATCTAGTTTCGCCCTGTGGTCAACATGTGTATAGCAAATTGTACCAAAAATATGCATATCACTCACATTGGGCTTAAAGTTGGGATTTTATTTTTAATTTTTATTATAGTTTTTTTTAATATATATAAACTGCATAAACCCAGAGATTTTTGGGTAACTTAGATTCTATTAACAAACATCCAGCCATTGCAAATAGTGTCCTCCAACCGTTCAGCGACTCCGTTTTTATGTGGAGAATAAGAACAGGTTTTCTCATATTTAATGCCTTTCATTTATTAGGAGGTTTTTGTAAGTATCAGAAGTAAATTCTCCACCATTATCTGTCCGAATTATTTTTAATTTTCCATGCGGGAGATATCTGATAAATATTTTTGATAAATAGATTTTTTTTCAGGAAATATACCATAATAAGTCCTGAATATTCATCTATTTGTTTTCAGAAAATATATTATAATAACAAAACATCTGTTCTGAATATTCGTCAATAAAGTTTAATACATTTGGATGATTCCATTCCAGTGACGTGTTCTTGTAATCTTTTAACATCCGAATCATTACAGTTGCCTAATATTTTATGCCAAGTTCTCAAGTCCTGCGTGGCTGTCTTCGCAGACTTAATACTTTTCAAATAATACAAACGTCCATATTGCTGTATATTAAATTCAGTTCCGTCTGGATATCTTTAATTTAGGAAAATATAAAGCTTTTTTGTTTTGTTTTTTGGAATAAACATTTACAAAAACATTTCCTTTAGTATTTCGAAGATAAATACAGGCGCCAGCTCTTTTTAAGACTAAATTATTAGCTATGGTGCCCTCAGCTAACTCGATAAAATGCGAGTCGAGCTCAAAATTGGGGTCAAAACTAACAAATTTTGTTTCATCTGTAATTACATGATTTGTCGCCCCCGTATTGACCAGGTACGAATCACAACTACTGGCCACAGTACTCAATCCAAACAAAAAGGTATATGCACGTCCATTCGAAAAAGTTTTTTTTTTTTTTTTACATTTTTACAAATGTCATTCCGTGTATAAAATTGACATTTTCGCACGGACATGGCCGACATTATTACCACAACGAAAACAAACAACATTTTTTTTAGTGGTTTTTTCCTTAATAATTCTTGTAATAATTGCCTTTAAACCCCCTGTTCTTAATATCATAATTCCTAGTCTGATCACTTTGAGGAACTGATTTTCTGAATTTTCAAATGACGTTCCCAGTTGCATCACGTTTTTGCCTCGATTTTTTTTGGGGAGCGGGGGTACATATTTATAATTTCTTCATAATTACGTAACACAATTTTAAACTCAGTGAAAGTTAGTTGTTTATCCTTTTGAGTTATAACTGTCGTGAATGGTTTGAATGTCGGTGGTAAACCCTTTAAGACCATGGCTATTAGCAGCCCATCCGAGATAGTCTCTCCTACTATATTAAGGCATTTGTGACATTCTTTGCTAGAATAAATGGCTACTGATTCATTTTCTTTTCTCTTTAACGCGGTTAGTTCAGTATATAAAGCAATAATTTTAGGCTTACCTTTTCACAAATAGTATTCACGCAAAATTTGTAGAGCTCGGCTTCATTGTCCTTGGCCCACTCTCATTATTAAAGACAAACTACTGTCGTTCAGGAATTGTATTAATTCAGCGAGCACGATCGCATTTTTTCATAAAATCATCCCCCCCTCCTGGTCGACTTTGCAAAGGATGATGTCATGGAGTTATTGTATTCTGAGATAGCCTAAAAACTTCGTCTCCCATAATTTATATCTAGATTCATTTCCGTCAAAATAAATCGTGGTCTGGGCTCATAACCTATGTTAGACATTTTCATGACGGTCGTCCTCGAGTATAGAATCCAGAGGTTGGCAGTGAATATTTCGGAGACAGTAGGAAAGCATAGTGCAGGTTCGCAGTGGATATCGCAGCAAAGTAGCATAGCGTAGTTCTTCCGTCTGTCATGGCCACCTGTTGGCTCTGGTCATTCCAGTAGGATAAAAAAAATGGCCGCCTTTATACAAGACGGATTACTAAACCCACGGCATGAGCTTCTCCGTTATTGTGAAGTGCTTGGTAAACAATTTCAGTTAAATGCCGTGAGCACATTATTTGTAGATTGGGAAAAGCGGAAACGATATTTCTCGTCAGAGAGCATATTATGGGATGTAATGTCCTTAACCATTATCGGCGTTCATTAAAGCTTCAAACACTTTACGGAAGCGTGATAGGATACTGATAGGATGATAGTTAAACGGGTCAGAAGAGTCTCCAGAGTTCTTAAAGACAGGTACAGCAGATTAAGATTTCCATTTGGACCAAAGATATTCGTTGATGTAGTAGTTATATAGTTTGAGAGGACAGTGGCCAGTGCAGTAGCACATTTCTTCAGGACAATGGCTGGTATTCGGTCCTCACCGCTAACCTTATGGGAGTCTAATTTAGAGATGATGCCCAAACCAACAATGAGGTTATGTGCAACCCGTTCAATAGAGCCGTAGTTCCAGGGGAAATCGGTTGTTTGTACACCGGATGAGTCGAGCAAATCATAATGAGAATTTCCAAGCAATGCACTTGGCCTTATCAGCTGATTAAATCAGGACCTCAAATTGGTTGAATAAAAGAAGTATTGGGGGGTTTGTATTTTTTAGTACGCTTTTGCAGAGGCGCCAATGATCTTTGGAACCGATTTTGCGAGATGCAATAATTCTTTCATTCTATCAGCAAATAGTGACTTTGCTTTATCTTCAACACGCTTGCACATTTTACGAGCAGAGACAAAGAGATGTCGGTTACAATATGACATGTTACTACAGTACAGGCGGAAGAAAAATTCCTATGTGCAATGGCAGTCGGTCAGCAGAATAACCAAGTAGTATATGAGCGCTATTTAACCTTATATTTCCCTGCGGCGATGAAAGCGACGGTTCCAGCTTTACCCAGGAGGAGAAAAACAAGAACATTCTTGAACTGTGAGGTTTAAGACCATATTCCAATGGAAGGAAATCACGGAACGAATGCCAGTCAACTCGTTCAGAACAGAAACATGTTCTGTTGGTAGGCGTTTCTTTGCTGAGGGTCGAGTAGAAAGAGGTGTTGATGGGCACTACAGCATGATCAAAGTTGCCAAGAAGGCAGAGCTGCTTATCCAACAAGACAGGGAAATGGAGATGAAAAAGAATCGAGAAGGATATGCCTTACCGTCATGGTTAACAAGGAAACGTGCAGGAAACTTAACCATCTGTGTGAGGGATTGATTTTGAGAAGTCAAGTTTTTCTTTTAAAATAAATCCAATCAGAAATTTCATCTATGTAAAGAATAAAATTTATATTGAAAATTCGTACAACCTTTTTTCTATGAAGAATGTCATAATTTTGATAGGAATTCGACAATCTCAATATAGACAAAATGTTATTTAAATAATATATAATAATAATAGGTCCCCCGCAAAAAAATAAGAATACTTATATATTTTGCATAACATAATGGCTCATCGAATTTATCTGTACTCAGAAAGATTCTAGTTTTATTGCAACAACACCAGGTTAAAAATTATTTGTTTGTGGTAAGAAGGAAAATCGCTTTAGATGATTTATAATAAAAAAAATATTCTTGCATACGAAAAAACGAATTTGTTAAAAATATTTAATTCACTATTTAAATTCGTCGTATCAAAATAGTTGAATCGGAGGATTTCCATAAGCTGTTGATAATCCTTTGAAACTAGAACTATTGAAATTTAAATGAAGGCGTGCCATTAACTAAATATAATTGAGCTACAATTCATGATATAATGGTTCTTTGGGGTTATGAGCGCAAATTTTGACTGTTGGCGATCGAGTGGATTCAAACACAAACAGGATTAATAGTTTTATTATAATATATAATATATATATAATATTAATAACATATATCTTATTAAAATATACAGTAATATACTAATCAGATGAATAATAAATAATATTAATTTTCCGTTATTTATTACTTTTTAAAAAAGAAAACTATTTATAGTGAATTATTTATAGTTTTCTTAAAGCTGATCATGAAGATACTGGAATATCTCCAAGATAGACAATATTCTCTTTCTTACTAAGAATATCACAGAGACTAAAACGACCTCAGATGATCGTTTAGAAAGTGAAAAAAGTGATCATTAATTTAAGAGTGTCTCCAAACTCAAAATACCATTATATTTTTTTTTATGAAATCAATTTTATTTGTGCGTACATGTTTTTCACCTTTTGTTGCTCGGATAAAGAAGACATCAAGTAAATTTATAAGTTCTTATATTAAAAACAATTATCCCATAAGTAAATGTAAGAAGAAATATATTATATGGCTGGCTTAATAAAGTGAATATTCTTCTGTTAAAAATAAACATAAATATTCATATCAGCAAATTCTTTGAAAGATGCCTTCATATTTATTGTATTCTTTATTTATTTAATCACTTTTATCGAAAAGGATCCCTTTTTTCCTTTAAAAAATATTAAAACCAGAATCTCTCAATGTATTTTTATTGAACTGATGTGTAAATAAAAGACATACCACCATAAATAACTTAGTAAAAATTTTCGTAGATTTTAAATGGTTTTTTAAAAAAAAAATAATACGATTTTCTATAATTTTATGTGAATTAAACTCTCTAAAACCCTCCTCTCTATATATCTATATATCGATCGATCTATCATTTAATCTATCTCACATTTTCCCAAATCTGGCTTCCATTTGTCTATTTCTCAACTTCTTTCAAAGTTAATTGTATTTCCCTCATTGATTTAAATTGTAATCTTCCTTTTCTGTCTCTAGTTAATCTTTCTAAGCTTAAATTCAATAACTGTCATAAATTCCTGTTCTAACCTAGAATTTCGAATTTTGATTTTAAAGGCAACTAATTAAATTTCCAACATAAGTTTATAATGACAAAGACTGAATTTATATCCCCAAAAATTATTGCCTTATTCAATTTTAATATTTCTCGTATCTAAGTAATATAAATCTCATTCATTTTTTTTTTTATTTCTGCATCTATATGTTTATAGAAGTTATGCAGTATCATAGAACTTGCTTGATGCGCCGATCATTATAATTGTGGAAATTTATTTGATTCTCCCTGTATGCCCGAGGGTTGTGGCCTTGTTCCAAAGTAAAACAAACAAAAAAAAGAAAACACACACACACACACACACATATATATATATATATATATATATATACCTATAAAAAAAGATATTGTATATATAAGAATACGATATATATTTTATGGTAGTCCCAAGGAGGATGAAATCCTGAGAGCCCAATGTAAATCTCGAGATAATAATTTAAAGGAAAAACAGACTAAGAAGGTTCCATTCCCAATAATTTATTTCACCAGAGCCCTTTTAAAGAAAATAATTTATTTCATCAGACCTCAGTTAAGAAAACGAAAAATGAAAATGAAAATTTCACTTTTGACGTAATTTAACAGAGAGGGTAAAAATATTTTTGTTTTACATGGTCGAGTTTAGAGAGGTTTTATTTTTAATATGGTAAATGATGTTAAGGTAAACATTTATCAGTTTGAATCTAATTCATCAATGTAATTTCTAACTATTTTAGATGGGTAAAATTTCTTACAAAAAGTTTAGGTTTTTAATTAAGATGGATTAATATTTAAGTAATATTAAAGATTTTGTTTTTTTTTATATATATATATATATATATATATATATATATATATATATATATATATATATATATATAGCAAATATACAAAATATGTATATTTTACATATACAAACGTTCATTTACAAATGTCCGATTACACACATTAGGCGCATGCATTCATATTGATATACACAGGTACCTATACATATTCATATCATTTTTCTACACTGTTATTACTTGTATTTTTCTGAATATGTCAGCTAAGAGAATTCTTTAGACATTCTGTCTCTCCGGCGTGCTGATCTTAAAGCAATTGTTTTTGGCAAGACTAAGGTTTTAAACGAATCCATGTCAATCGAAGCTGTGAATAAGACAGAATGAACAATAAATACAAAATACAAAAAATAAACTATAATGAGCCATCATGCGTTCGTCAATTTGCTTGGAAATGAAAACATCCACTATCAGTCTTTTCTCGAGATTAGCACATTTAGAACTTCCCGTATAACACATTTGTTACACTTTTTTGTCGTTCATCCATTCCTGGACAAAGCCTATCAATCATTTTAGGATGGGTTTGAGTCAGAGAATTTTCAGACCAGTCACTGATAAGCATAACTATAGCTCAAGAGCAAATTTCAGTCAATGTACGTAGAACATATATGGCTACTAAGTTTGATCATCATAACAAAATGGCATCGCCTGATGGAACTCTTTTGAATACAGAACTTGACAACGTTATGATCTGGATAAAATGCTTTGAGGCAAGTGCCAGAATAATGAAGTTAAGAGATGACTAATCACCTGAAGGATAGAAAGAATTCACGGATATCTTTGACCACTGCGGGATGTGAAGCCATTATGCAGAATACTTTAATGACTTTCCCAGTTGAAATTGAAAAGTTGACATTTAAAGAAGTCAAAGAAATAATATTGAGTAATATTCAACCAAAGAAAAGATTTGTCATAACTGAACGAACAAAATCCTTAGCATTGAAACAAGGATTTGTGCTATCTGTTAAGAAATATCTAAGAAGGTTAAGAGATACCAACAGATATTGAACTTCATGAACTAGGACAAAAGGGATAAGCACAGAAGAAGAATTAGTTCAACTCCGTTTGGTAAAAGGACTGTACAACACTTCTCACCTTTAGAGAGGTTACAGACAAACCAAATTTCTTTAAAAGCTTATCCTGACTTCATGAATGTGGAATTATTTAAAAACATTAATACAAATGAAAATCAACATTAGCTGATGGACACATGTGATAAAATTAACATGGTAACATGCAGATATTGCAGCTATAAACATTAATCAAAGAGAGAAAATCTCCAGCATGGGGACAGATATATAATGTGCAAAAAAAGGTTACATTCAAGTTGTATGTAGATTGCTTTACCAATGTAAAACTGTTGCTATAATATACAACAATGTAAAAAGTCAAACAAATATTTTTCAATAGAAAGGAGAAAAAAAAAGAACTGTCGGAATAATACATAATGATGTAAAAAAAAAAATTAAACGTTTTTTTTCAATAGAAAGGAACTCATTTGAAAATATTAATAGTAATATTTACATAATGCTATGAATATTAAATTAAACTATAAAGTAAGCCTTAAGTTAAAAAGAAATATCAATCCATCATATTTTGAAAACCAATGATAGTTGATAAGCTGTAAAAAAATGGTTGAAGAAGGTGTTCTTCAATATGTAGGACCTGGAGGCAGCAAATGGGCATTGAATGACTGTGTAGATGAACAAGAAAGCAGGGCAGAAGAATCAATGGATGATCAAAGTTCTTCACAACTTTTGACCTATTTAATCCTTCACGGTGTGAAGCAAAGACAGAAATAAAAAGCAAAACAATCAAGCACCAAATGACAAAAAAATTATTTCTGAGTTGGAGGAATTAATCTTTTGAAAATAAATATTAAATTACCATATCTATAAACTACATAAATCTTTTTCTATATCAGATTTGTATTTTTTATCTTTTTTTAAAAAAAAAAAAAACATAACCTGCCAAAAAATATTGCCTCATTTTCTTTCATGTTAGAATCAATAAATAAAAACAGTTTTAAGAACAAATATATGCTCATATGACACTTGTCACAATACAATCAAGAACAAACTTTCTGAATAATGTTAGTTAAAACTAAATGCTTCTAACACCATCTGATGACAAAAACAAACTAAACACTAGCCAACTCAGTACATTAAATTCTTGTATGTGTTTGTGTGCTTATTTTCATAATGTGATTGTATTTTATGTTTCAGTTGTCTAATGAATTAGGATTCTCTGTGCGACCAAAATCTAATTTGACTTTTAGTGCATGTCTTGAAATGAATTTACAAGACCACATTGATATTATTGGCAAAGTTGCTGAAGTAGCTGGGAAAGAATATGCTATTGAACAAGTGAGTATTGGGTCTCATGGATATTTGAATATATTTTAATTCATATATTAGATAAAATATGTCATTCTTAATAAGTCACTTCAATCTATCTCATTTCCAATAACTATGGACCATTCATAAATCTTGTTATATTTTTTCAAGTATTGTACTGATAAGGGTTTCATATGGTGTATTTTTCTCATATGTATAGGAGAAAGAATGGTTTTGTTACAGCACTGGTTCATTAAACTTTTTTTTGCAATTTTCAATATAGTATTCACATCATTTGAGAATAATAAAATTCATATAATCCAATAATTACTAAGAATTATACTGTTGAGAAAGTAGGTTTTATGTAATTCTTCAACTAACTTACCTATTTCTCTTTGTGATATTTACTTAAGATGTTATTGTGGTTCCTTTCATGACCTTATTCAATTTTTTCTCTGTTTACATTTGCAATTTCTACTTGAATAAATTATTTGCATTATGAATAGTATTTTGAAGTTGTAATTGTTTACAAAGGATTATCAGTTATTTGGAATCATGTCATTGATAGGAATACTTGAAACCATATAACTCTGTGCAAATTAATTGTATTAAGAATCTGTCTCTATCTCTGAGATGAGGTATTATGATTATTTATATTATTTACATTATTTGGACTGTTATCTACATTGCCATATTCACAATGTTTTAACTGTTATACTCTCCAGCCTTCTTCAGGCAACTGGAATTTCGAACTAAACCCTTTATTTCGTCCACCAGAGTAGATTGTTCTAGTTCCGCGTGCCATGCCTCTTCTGTATGTCTCAATTATTTCCCTTTAACTCAACTCTGGCCCAGTGGATATAGGCGTTGGTTAGATCCAGTGACTAGATACAAAAGAGTTGTGAGTTCAATACTAGGCTACAGCAGTGGTGAACCAAAAAACTTGGAGGGTTGAGTGACTTGCTTATTTTATATTTTGGATGTAGAATAGAGAGATAAAGAGAAATTGAACAAGAGATGTGTGTTTATTATTTCAACCTGTTTGGTTCAAATAATTGATATACTTTTCTTATTTCAAATTGTATGATCACCTTCAACAATATATTTGTAACACTTCATTTTCAAAGCCACACAATTATGGCAAGTATTAAAGTCATATGACTAGTTCATTTCTATGGATTGCCTTCATTCAACCATATATATCACTGAACATATTACCAACACTCTTTGCCAAGCCAAATTACTGAATACATTATATAATATCTGCAAAGAGAAGAGATATAAATCGGAAATTTTTAAAATTCCCAACATTATCAATTTTTAGAAGTAGTTTTTTTTTTTTTGGAAGTAAGCAAATGAAAGTAAACATCATTACTCCATGTTACTTTTAAATGATTGAATAATTTTAACTTTTTGTGGAAACTTTAGTAGTGTTATATATTATTCTAATGGGTTTTGTCATATTCAGTTGTATTTATTCAATGCTGTCTTAAGCCTCACTGTATTCACTTGTTGCATTTCTTGTCATGTTCCCCATTAGCTGTCTGACTTCTTTTGTATGAATAGGTCACCCAAAATTGTTCACACTGATTGGTTGGCACCTTAGACTAATTTAACTTGGCCCTAGCAAATACAGTAGGAGTTGTCACCAATAGTAAAAGATCTGGACCATGTGGACCACATTAAAAATAACAAACTTATTACCAATGTATCACTTGCAGAGAGCAGCACCAAGGTCAGTGAGCATTCAACATAAGTGAACATAGACGAATAGTGAAAGTTCATTTGTAAGTTAGTCAGTGAGAATGTATATCTTTTAAATGTACACCTTTTTTGAGTAAAACAGAAGAAAAAAGAAAGGGAGAAAAGGAAAAAGAAAGGAAGTTTACAATAATGGTGTTGCAATAATATAATATTTTGTGGATTTAACTTGTTACAGAAAATAAATGTCCTATTAACACTTCTTTGAGGTCTTGTGATTTTCTTACTGTTATGTTAGTGGTTAGCAATGTCTTTGTGTCTGGACTTCCTGAGGATTGAGAAGATGTTTCTTCACATGGAGTAGGTGCTATAATCCTGGGTTCCACAGATTTGTTGATGAAGTTTTTTCCAAGAGCAGTTTTTTGTATGTGCTACTCATTAAAAGCTACTGTGAGAAAAAGAAAAGAAAGGTTCAAAGATGGCACACAGTTTTAGTAAGGGACCTTCTGATTGGTTCCTTTTCAGCCAGTCACAGGGATCATTGTAACGATGCCAAGGGACACGTTCAAAGGGTGTGATACTCTGAAATACTCATAATAATTTCAATATCCTAGAAAAATTAAAGCTACAGATTTCCAACAATCTACTTGAGTAAACAATTTTTAAATAATTATGAAAACACACACATGTATGCACTCACTTAAGTTTATTTTGTATACATTGCATTATGACTATGATGCTGCTGTGTATAATATGGTAAAAACCCAAATTCAGTATTAACTCATTTATTTGATTAAATTTACCTTTTTCATTTTTTAATAAGAATAGCTGAAACTTCTGAAAGTTATCATTTCTCTATATTAATTAAATGTGCAAAAATATTAGTTACAAAAATTTAGATAACCACCTTAAAAACCAACTTAGCCCATTAAAAATAATGCAAAAATATAATTTTGTTTTGAATCCAGATCTGAAAACTAAGGTTGACCTTTGATAATTTTGACTTGATATTAAACTATCACATCACATTTATGATATCAATCATATCACATTTATGAATAATAATTTAGAACTCAATTACAGAAGTTGATTGTGAGAATTCTTGTATTTTAAGAGATCAAAAGGTTTGCAGGTTACACTGGATATTGTTTGCATCAATTTTTTTTGTACAATTTGACATCTATCAATTTTATGTAAATAACAGAATTCTTATTAAATTACTTGACATGAAATGGCTAATTTTTTATATTTTTATTGTTTGTTTTAATTATTACATATTTTTAATTTATATAAATTTAAAAAATATATAATTGATATAATAATATAAAATCAATTATTTTAATTTTAAAATATTTATTGATTATTCAGTAAAAATTTAATTCCATTAATTTTCACTTCATATCTTGAAGCATATATGATGTGTTTCAACTTATGTTTTTCTTTTGTTTTTTGTTTTATGTGTTCATGCTGCAGGGAATATAAATTTTAGATTGTTGAACAAACAGTAACATTTTAGTTAAAACAATTGCAAATGAAGATTTCAGTTTATAAAACTAAGAGAAAGGTCAGACAAAGCTATAGATTAGTGATGAGGCTATGGTGGAAAATGGTTGAAAATTTTCAGAGAAAGCAAAGAAAACTTCAGTTTATTGGTTGAAAATATTTTAAATAATTTTAAGAGCAACTGATCAGAAGAAAAGAATTTGAATAATATGAAGAGCAAAAGTTAGTTATATGGAAGTCTACATTTTTTAATTTGATTAAATTAAATTTCTAGATAATCATGATAGATCTTAGCTTCCTTCAAAATGGACAAATGATTATTTCACATTTACCAGCTTGGAGTAGTACACTCAAAATTAGAAGAAAAAGTGTCAGTTTGATGACTAGAAATAGCAATATTTTTCTGCACCATCCACCTTTATGTTGTAAAATTGATGTTACTATAACTGAATCAGTTAAAGATAGCTCTTGCCGATTTCCTTGATTTCTTTCCTGTGAATTAACATTTTTTCAAGCATCTAAACAGCATTCTTACATTCAATAACCTCTCTAATCAAAATCAAACTGCAAAATTTTCTATGAATGTTTGCAATTTCTTTTCTTGAAAGAAATTGGTAAATGTGTAACCTGATAATTATTTTTTAAACTTAGCATTGTGTAAAAATATTTATTTCTTATGAGATTTTTCAAAATTTTAATTTCAGGCATTAGACAAAATGGAAAAAGAATGGGAACCTATACAATTTGATATAATCAGCTATAAAAATACTGGCACCTATATATTAAAATGTTCTGAAGACACATCCCAAATGTTGGATGACCACATTGTAATGACACAAAGCATGTCATTTTCACCTTTTAAAAAAGCATTTGAATCTCGAATTGGGAACTGGGAAAGCAAACTGCAGATATCTCAGGTAATTTTGCTTCCATGTTTTATAAAACTTGTTTTCCTTTATTTGAGAACAGAGCAGGTTCAAAAGTATTTTTATTTCTTTATTTTTCATTTCAGTCAAGTGTTCTGTAATTAAAACTGTCCAATTTTAAAAACTTCACAAGTTTTGTTTTGTACATTAAATATTTAATTGGTTAAATTGAATTTTTTAATTTCTTGTCTTTAAGTTCTGTCTGTCAAGTTTTTTTATTAAATTTTCACATTTCCAAATTAGTTATTTCATGTTATCAATAAATTTTCCAAAGTTTAATTTATTTTATATCATTTTTTGGAGCACTTTGAATGTTGAAACATGCATTTTCAAGGATTATTCTGTGTATATTTATGCAACTTTTTTTGCTTACTTCTGTCATACCCACATTTGATGGAAACAGTTTTAAGTCACAGAAAGTGATGTCATTTGAACAGTCAAACTGAAATTCTTATGTGTATTTTTCTTTTCTATTAACACACTTCAATATACAGTACCCTATGGAGAACAATACTGTTGTGAAGTATTGTTAGCACTAATCAGACGCTAAAATCGTACCTCCCTTCGTTATTCTCAGTGACCACTTATATGAGTGTTCACTTGGGCTTATGCAAATTATGCATACTAATTTGCTAGTATTACTACATCTCCCTGAACCTCAAGTGTTTTATTCCTCTCGTAGATCTTGTACTCCTTCTCATGTTATTTTCATCACTTTGCTCTACTTCTCTCTCCCCGGTATTTCTTTCCCTGGGAGACCTGGATCTGTCCCGCGCTGGGCTGTAGTCATATGTGTTTTCTTGCATTATCTGGTCTTTGTTCGAACTTTCAGACTCATTCTGGCCCTCTTCATCCTGCATTTCTTCATCTGCTGAAGTTTCCTTCTGTACTGGTTGTTCTATCAACTCGTTATCAGATGGAATTGAAGACATTTCTTCGTCATTTTGTTCTTCCTCTTCATTCTGGGTCCTTATTTGGTCTGCATGGGCTAATACACTATCGCCATTTTCTCTATTTATTATAGCTATATTGTGGCCTTTTTGCATTATAAATTCTGCTCCTTCCGGATCTGCATCTTTGTTCTTTTTGTACCACATTTTTTCATTTGTAGAATACGACATCGTTAACGGAGCTCTAATCTGTCTTCCCATTAAAGCAGATGGGCTTTCTAGTCTTCCCGCATGTGGTATCGTACGATAACTTAAAAGCAGCCTCGGTAGAAAAACTTCTACTTTTTCTTTTTGCTGAGAGCATGCTTTTAGCCCCTTTTTTACGGTCTGTACCATTCTTTCTGCTAATCTGTTTGATTGAGGGTGATATGGAGGTGTCTTATATGGTTTACACCCTATTTTTTCTAACCATACATTAAGTTCTTCCTCACAAAATTCTGGTGCATTATCAGATACCAAGGTTTTTGGTATGCCATTTCTGGAAAATATGACTCTTAGAATCTGCTTTATAGTAGAACTTTTCTTGTTTGCAACCCGGATTATTTCAGGCCAACCTGAAAAGGAGTCTACTAGTATTAATAAGAGTCCCACTTCATTAATGTATGCATGATCCATATGCACACGACTCCATGGCTCCACTTCTTTGGGCCACAAATGTAATTTGGTTTGTGTAAAGTTTCTTAATTCTTTACATTTTTTGCACCTTTTACATATTCCTCAACGTCTCTTGAATATCCCGCCACCAAGCTTCTAATTTTATCCTTTTTTTGTGTGTGGCGCTACTCCACAGTGTATATCATTATGTACACTTTCTATTATCGGTTTTCTTTGTGTTTCTGGGGGAACTACCAGGTCCCCATTGCAAATCACTCCATGTCCTATTGTTAATTTGTGTCTTATTTCTTTATAGGGTCTTTCCGCCCTAGAACAATTTCCCCACGAGTTTTTCCTTATTCTCGAGACTATCCTACTTAGCACTGGATCATGTCTCGTTTCCGCAGCCATCCTGTCTAAAGACAAAACATCAGTCTCTATCAAGTGTAGGAATGAATCTTCAAATTCTTCCTCTGTTTTATCTTTTGACTCCTTGTAGAACCTCAATCTTGATAGTGTGTCCACATGTGGAATTGAATTTCCTTTGACATACTCTATATCAAAGTCAAATGCCATCAATCTTATCGCCCATCGTAGAATCCTTGATGTCGTAACTTTGGGTAATTCTTTCCTTGGGTTAAATATAAACTCTAATGGTCTATGATCACTTCTTAATAGAAATTTTTTCCCAATTAAAAATTGTTGGGCTCTGGTAGTTGTCCACACGATAACCAATGCTTCTTTCTCTATGTTCGAGTAATTAAATTCAGTGTTTGTTAATCTTCTCGACAAATACATTATCGGATGTCCTTCTTGTGATAATATTCCTGATATTGAATGTTCACTTGCATCTGTACTGAGTGTTATGTTCTTTTTTTGGATCAAAAATTTTCACTACACGTTTTTCTTTGACATAATTTCTTTTAATCTTTCAAAAGCTTTCCACATTCTTTTTTCTTAAATTTGCAAATGGTTCTGTCAAGTCCGTGTATTTTGGTAAGTATCGCCTGTAAAAATTTACAAATCCCAAAAAAGACTCCAATTCTTTTTTATTTGTAGGAGTAGCTACTTTTAGTATTTTCTCTATCAAGGCTTGGTCTGGTGATATACCTTCTTTTGAAATGGAATAACCTAAAAAAGATATTTTGTTAGAATTGCTTACGCATTTTTTTTTCATTTATTGTCATTCCAGCATTTCTTAATCTATTCAAGACTAAGTCAGTTTTCTCTTTTAATTCCTTTTCATTAGTAGCTCCTATGCATATGACATCCCTGCCAGTGCATATAATGCAAGTTCAACATTGGGTATGGGATATGAATCCGAGCATATCTTGTGATTTACTCCTATTTTGTAATCTCCACAAATACGTAAATCACCATCTGTTTTCCTCAAAACTACAATCGGTGATGCCCACTTGCTACCTCCAGGTGGAACATGTTCAAGAAGGTCTTGTTCTACTAATTTACATAGTTTTGTCACTACTAATGGCAATAAATGTACTGGTAATTTTCGTGCCTCATAATAAGAGGGGGAAACATTTTCTTTTACTTTTAAACTTGCTTCATAGTTTTTTAACTTTCCAGTTTTTTCCATTTTTATTTCATTAATTAATTTAGTAGAATTTATGTTAAGCACGTCATTTCCAATAAGCCCGTGGTTCTTTTCACAACTTGTAACAACTATAGGTATTACTTCAAATTTGTCTTTTAACTCTAATGAACCTTCAAAGTATCCTAATGTTTTTATGTAAACTGCTTTTTTGTAAAGGTGGCTTACCAATGTGTTCCTCAAAATTTTTTGGTATCAGTGTTACTTCACTTCCAGTATCCATTTGCATATCTAAATTGCAGTTATTAATTTTGACCTTTACTATAATGTCTTTTTTCTTATGTTCAATTCTTTTTATAGTCTTATTTTTTAATGTAAAAACTTCCCTATCGGTATCGTTTTCTTCAATTCTTTCAACATTTTTCTTTTTTAATTTACACACTGTTTAAAAGTGGTTCTTTTTTAAGCAATTATTACAAGTTTTTCCAAATGCTGGACACTTTTCCTTTTTCATTTCATGTTCATGTCCACAATACGAACACTTTTTTATCTTCTTTAACATGTACGTATCAGCGAATATTTGTTTGATAGGTTGACTTTTATGATGGTTGTATGTCTGTATTAGTTCTTGTTGCTGAATAAAGTCAATACATGTATTTAAAGACATATTTCCTATTTGTAATTGTTCCATTATTTTATGTCGGTGTGATGCATTGCACATACCTTCAATTAATCTTAATTGAATCAAGTCCTTGGTTCATCAATTTCTTGTTTCATCGACATGAATTTCGTTTTTTCTGCCACTACCAGCCTTTTCTTGGGTCTCATATTTCTTCTTATAATCTGACTTATTTTTTCGAAAGTCAGGTCTTCCAAATTTAAGGGATATGCCATGGTGGAGACTTTTATTATCGCCTCGCATCCAGCTTTTGCCAAAAATAAATCCGTGATTTCATTTTCGCCTCCCTTTTCCTTGTTGTCTTTCAACTTTTTTGTTCTCGCAGTGCCAGAGAAACAACGAATCCATGTATCCACGAAATCTGGATCTTCCAGAGACAATTGATATCCTATCGGCGACACCATTGTTGTGAAGTTGAAGTTAGCACTAATCAGCCGCTAAAATCGTACCTCCCTTCGTTATTCTCAGTTACCACTTATATGAGTGTTCACTTGTGCTTATGCAAATTATGCATACTAATTTGCTAGTATTACTACAAATACTTTATTTAATGTTGGCTGCTTCTCTTTTATTACAACAGCCTCCAGTATTTTGAGTCTTTCCTTGCACTGTGTCGATATTATTTTACCAAACATGTTTGAAATAATCATTGCTACTAAAATACAACTTATATATATATATATATATATATATATATATATATATATATATATATATATATATACAGTGTGGAAAATTAGTATTTCATCCCCTGCTGATTTTCTGAGTTTGCCACCTTACGAAAATAGGAATGATCTATAATTTTCAGGGTAGGTATGTCTTGAAAGTGAGAGATAAAATATAAAAAAAAAAAATTCTAGAAAATCACATTATATTAGTTTTGAACATTTATTTCTTTTTTAGAAAAATAAGTATTTCACCCCCATAACAAAACATAACGCAGTATTTGGTGAAGAAACCCTTGTTGGCAAACACAGCAGCCAGACATTTCCTGTAGTTGGTTGCAAAGTTTTTACAGATCTCAAAGGGATTTTTGGCCCACTTCTCTTTGCAGATCCTCACCAAATCCTCAAGGTTTGTAGGTTGTCATTGGCCAACTCAAAACTTCAGCTCTCTCCACAGATTCCCTAAATGATTAAGGTCCGGAGACTTATTACGCCACTCTATTACCTTAATGTGCTTCTTCTTGAGCCACTCCTTTGTTGTCTTAGCTGTATGCTTGGGTCATTCTCATGCTGGAACACCCATCCCTGACCCATCTTCAGTGTCCTGGCTGAGGCAAGGAGGTTTTCACTCAAGATCTTCTTGTACTCGGCCCCATCCATTTTTCCTCAACCTGGTGTAGTTGTCTTGTCTCCTTAACAGAGAAACAGCCCCAAAGCATAATGCTTCCACCACCATGCTTAATGGTTGGGATGATGTTCTTAGGGGTCCAAGTCAGTTTTCTTTTCCTCCAAACACGGCAAGTCGAGTTGATGCCAAAAAGCTCAATTCTAGTTTTGTCTGACAACAGCAATTTCTCTCAACCCTCCTCTGAATCATCCGGGTGCTCATTTGCAAACTTCTGATGGTCCTGTACATGTGCCTTTTTGAGTGGAGGGACCTTACGAGCACTACATGATTTCAGTCTACTATGACATAGTGTGTTACTAATGGTCATCTTGGTGACTGTGGTCCCAGTTGCCTTGAGATCATCAACAAGCTCTTGCCACATAGTTCTGGGTTATTTCTTCATGTTTCTCATCATCAGGTTCACTTCATGATGGGAGATCTTGCATGGAGATTGATAGTCAATTGGTGTTTCTTCCATTTTCTTATTATCACACCAACAGTTGTGTCCTTCTCACCTAGCGGGTTGCCAATCATCTTATAGCCCATTCCAGTCTTGTGCAGGTATACATTTTTGTCCCAGATGTACTTAGACAATTCTTTCATCTTGCCCATTGTGGAGAGATTAAATTCTGACTCATTGAAGGATTCTGTGAACTAGTGTCTTTTATACAGGTAATGAGTACTTGATTAGGTGTAATAATTGAGTAGTAGGATAAGTCTATATGACTCCTGGTCACATAACCAGTCTGTGGGGCCTGAATCATTGCTGGTTGGTAGGGTGTGAAATATTTATTTTTTCAATAAAAAAGAAGTAAATGTTCAAAAATTAATATAATGTGATTTTGTAGAATTTTTTTATATTCCACCTCTCACTTTCACCTACTCTGAAAATTATAGACCATTCTTATTTTTGTAAGGTGGCAAACTCAGAAAATCAGTAGGGATTGAAATACTTATTTTCCCCACTGTATATATATATTATTTCTTAAAAGTTACCTTTAGTGGATACCCATATTTGAGTAGATGCTCCTTTTATTTATTAAACAGTATATCTATTTATTTTCATTCACCAGCTTGAATATTCGAGAAATCTTATTACAGAAAGATATGCAAAACTGACCAAATATATCTATTTCAAGAGTCTGAGAAAGATTTGCATTTATAAGGTACTATTCAACTTTGCTTAGTCATCAATGAACTTTGTGGTTGAGACCAGTGAAGATTCATCTGAGAGATGCCAAGCTATACTCTGTTACAACAGCATGATTGATACCATTTCCAATTTTACCTAAGTTGAACTCAAATGTTTAGAAGGTGATGGTATTATAAAATAGGTCACCCAAGTTACAGACTGGTGTGCACCAAGTGTTCCAGTAAAGAAAAAAATGACCATGTGTGTTTATGTGTGGACTCAAAAGGACTCAGTCTAGTGGTCAAACAAGAACCCTACCCCATCTAGATGATATAGCACCAAAACTGAGCAGAACATCTGTTTTTTCTAAGCTAGATTTTACAAGTGGCTTTTACCAGATTCTGTTGGAGAAGGAAAGCTGTATACTAAAAACATTCATTACAAACTTTGGATGATCTTGTTTCAAATGACTATCATTGACACCTGAAATATTTCAGCATTGTATGTAAGAGATGGTAGAATATTTGGAAGGAGCTGCATCATAGACAACATTTTAATTTATGGAAAAACAAAGTTGAAACATTATGAATAGCTTCAAAAAGTTCTTGGGCAAATAAAGCAGAGGATTGAAACACAAAGGAAACTACAAATTTAGCAAGATCCACATTGAATACTTCAGACATGCAATAAGGAAGAATAGAGTATTTTTTTTTACAATGATGTTCATCCTGTACAAGACCCAAAAGCCACTCATAGTAGAGGGTTACAGTACAACTTAGCAAAAATAAGTACAGACAATTCTGGAATTACCTGATCCTACTTGCATATTTGAGTTTAGACACATCATTGGAATGGTTTGGTATCTTGGGTGATTCCTACCAATATATGAGACCATACAACCAATGTCAGAACTATTAAAAAAAGTAGCCTGGACATTAGATGGACCTCAGAAAATGCATTTGCAGAGGTTAAACTACTTTTTATGGCTCCTCTAAACCAACTAGGAGTTGATGCAAGCAGCTTGTGCTAGGAATGATGTGTATAAGAAAAGTTGTCACTCAGGAGGTTGTCTAACCACTTGTGCCAATCATGTGTAAGTCCTGTGTTTTGATTTTACTCCCTTGGACAATATTTTTGAATTGGGACTCTACTGGTGAAGTTTCTTTTGTTTGGAACTCTCATTTATCGCCAACATATTGAAGATGTTGCTTGTGATAGATATTTCCAAAATTTGTTTGTATGCTGTATCTCCTGTTCTGGTGATTTTTCCTGATTGGTTTTGATTTGCACTTGATAGCCAATTTTGAGTGGCCCAAATGTTCTATGACCGTGTTTCTTATAATTATTTTGTATCTTTCTTTTTGCTGTGGAGTCTATCATGTTCCAAATCCATCCATTTCAGCTTTAGTCTATCCAGGTGACTTGGATGTATAGTTGTTATTTTTCTACTCATAATTAGCTCCACAGTTGCTGATATTAGTATGCCATTAAGGCTTGGAAAATATCAGGTTACTGTAACAATATCTTTGAAGTTTTCAACCCGCTTTTTGCTTCTCCATTTGCTTGTGAAAATATATATATTAAGAAGATTAAATTTAAAATCAAATATAAAGAAGATTAAATTTAAAGCAAAAATTTTACCTGGTAACACTCAAAATTTTTAATATCTTTTAATATGTTTATCATTGATGATGCTAACATGTTTTGCCCAATTAAGTATAAACTTAGTAATATCATCATTTTTATTATGCCTACCTAGAAAATAAAATTATACTTAATTTCATGATATCTGTTTTATCTAGTTATCTTCAGGGAATGTTAAACAGAATTGTTGAGAAGGTTATGATGCTTTTATATGTCTAGCTTACTAGTTCTTCTGAGCACAATATGTATGTGACTTCTTTTAATTGCATTAGTACCTACTGTTGTTACATCTATATTGATAATTGAGAAGACTTTGTTTGTTATACACCACCAAACAATTTTGAGTGAAGTCCTCAGATTTGATAGTCATACTTATTGAACTGAGGTGAAGATTTTAATGCAAAAAAAATGTTCTTCATGGAGGATGATGTCAACCTCTTTTCTGTTACATTATTATTTGTAATTGTCTAGTAATAGACAACAATTTCTCTTTTATTATTAATCTTTAAACAAGAAAAATATATTTTTGCTTTTAAAAAGCAATAGCAGAACAATTTATCCCCCAAAATATGTTTTCTACTTTTCATAGTAGTTTTATTGACAACTTACTTGCAATAATGAATTTCTTTTCTTTTTCTTTTAAGCTGTTAATTACTCATGACTGGTATATGAGATAATGACAATAACAGATTTTTTATTGATAACAAAGATTGTAAAATAGACATTTATTAATTATACATTTCATTTGTTTCACCTTGGTATAAAAAATTATGTGAACTGAATTTGATTATGCTTTTGTTTCATTAAACATACCAGTTCACCATTTCATTATCACTTTGGAATCATTTTACTGTCATTATAACCAATCCTGAACCATAAGACCAGCTTAGATGGCTACTTCAATTAGTCTCTATTTGAAATCCTAAAGAAAACATTGATTTTTAGACTACAAAATCTCATTGCATCAATATCCTATGATACATAGGTTAGAGGATAAAAATTTTGTCTTGTTTTCTGGAAATCACAAATTCAATCTTTATGGGTCAAGTGCAAGAATGCATTTGTTGCGGAGTGAATGGTTGCTTGAATTAATTATAGATCAGAAAGATATTTTTTACTTTAGTTTGGCTGCATGAATAAAATATCATCTCCACAAACATTTAAATTTTGCATGGCACAAGGCTATCAAATCCAAAATATAAAACAACGATATATTTTCTAATAACAACAAAACATTTTATATAAACAATATACAAGACTTAAAAATAATTTCACTCAGATAATTTAGACTGAGTTAAATTGATGTTTATCACACCAAATACTGTTCTCATGGCAAATTAGAATATATGTTTAATTGTGTACAAGATGTATGTAAATTTGTAGCATTTACAATTAATAATATAACATGGATTATTCACCTTTAACTCGAAATCTTAAAGCCTTTAAAGTGGAATTATTTTTTATCTGAACTTGTAGAAAAGATTTCAGTTCATGAAATAAAGTTCTCAATGAAAGAAATGTTCTTCGATAAAAAAAGTGTTATAGACTGGAAAGTTTGTATAAGAAGAGTTCAGTGAAAGGAAATTGTAGTCTTTATTTGCAATATCAAGAAGTTGTGTAGTTTTTAAACTTCTGAATAAAATTTAGTGTAAATAACTTGCCACTTAAATTGTTCACTGAAAAGAGATGAATATGAATGAGAGAATTCTGGAAAGCTGAGAATATGTTGAATTGAAACTTATAGCTCCAGAAGATTTTGAAGTAATATTTCTCGCTGGTGAAAAACTGGTAAGAGTTGAAAACTTTAAGTTAAATTCTTAACTGACATGGTAGCAATGTAAACTGTTGACTTTCAAAGGGTCTCACTGATGAGATGTGTTTGCGTTTCCTATTTATTTGATTTTTGATCACATAACCAGTTCCACAGTTGTTCAGAAAATCTTGGCGGCAAAACAAGATTGCATAGGTGTTATACATATTTTATATTTATTAGTCAATCAGCAATCAGATCTGAATAAAGTCTCTGTGATTCACTTTTAAACAAAAATTTTGCCATTTGTAAGAAAGTATTACATAGCAAATACATTGCGATATTTTCCGACCAATAGAATTTGTCGAATTGAAAATAATAATCAAAAATGAAGCAGAATGCTAAACATCCACTCAATGGAGAAAGCAGAGTGGCAGTGCAAGGTGAAGGGTGACAAGAAGTGTGAAATCCTTTGAAAGGATGTTGAGTGAGGCATAAAGTAAGGGATTAGAACAAATCACCAACTTTAATAAAACAAACTTGATGAAGAGTAGGATTTAAAAAAATGATTTCTAAGATGTAAAGAGTATAATTCATTTCACGAAATCCTGGAATTTTTCAGTAGTTTAGATAAAAATAGAACAGAAATTTTGTTGCATTTACAGCCAAGTATTCATTTTAAGTCAAATATAACAGTCAAAGATAACATTATAGTAATAGTAATGGTCAGATAAAAAAATTCCATACAGGAAATATTTGGTATTCATTGATCAATCAGTTAGCATTACTATCAGTTGAAATGTATAAAATTTTTCTCTTAAACCAGTTTTTTAGAAAAATAGACTTCTCATCAAGCCTGTTATTGTGCTTTCTACTATTGATGGTAGTTTCCTTCCTAAACTTGTTTGAAGGTAGTGTGAGGATTCAACATTTTGATTATATGATTATTTTCCCATCTACTTACTTGTGTTACCCATGTTCGTTGTTGTTTCTGTTGGAAATCTTCAAGTGATTTTGTTGCTATTTGGTAAAGTTTTTTGTGATACTAGTCTATAGGGTCAGATGAAAGATTGTCTTCTTTAAGACCGAGAGGGTTCATTTACTTTCAGCCATTTTTAATCATTAATTTAAGAAAATGTTTGTATATAGATGACAGTTTAAACATTTCTGAACTAGGCGGATGCCCTGCATGACATCAGTATGATATTCTAAAACTGATGAAGCTATTTAAAAACAAGTTTCAAGTTTGCAGGTTAATATTTTGGTTTTGTAGCATCTCATAGTGTTGGACAAATGTACCCTTAGTACAAATTATAAATGTGTTATAACTGATATAACAGATAACAGAAGTATTTGAAGTTTTTAAGTACATAATTTGTATGTTTATCAAAAAGTTCTGGCACAAAGAATAGAATTGGTATTTGTCATATACTTTATCAGATATTTAGCTAACAATATCTATATCTTGGTTTATAAAATAAAATGTAACCTAATCTAAAATCACTTTTTAATTACTTTAAACTTGCGTAATTTTTAGAGAAACTTAAATTATTTGGTATGAATTTTTTTGACATTCTACAAATTAAAGTTTTAAATTGACCACCAAGTAACTAGATTTGCTTAATCAATGCTTTTATCTATATGTTCATAAATCTAATTACCTAGTGACCATGAATTTGGTTGCTGGGTCAGGTAGTGCAAATATATTATATATATAATCATGTTCAGTGGAAGAGACAAGTGTCATTACAAGGATGAATAAACTAAAAAATTCAACTGTCACGAGATATCCACTAGCATGGACAACAAAAACCATCTATATCCACATGGATTGAATAAAAGTTTTGTTCAAAATTTCTAGGTTAACAATTGTAACAGACACCTGAATAAAACTAGAGCTAAAATATGACTGTAACAAACAATATGCAGATACTGGTCCATGTACATCAGTGTATAATAATACCTCATCACAAATTCAGACAGAAGGCTATTGTTGTAATTTACAAATTATTCAGTCTCTTGGAATCTATTAAGTGAATTAAGCTATTTCAACTTTTATGTATTTTACAAACTGTTTTGGCTGCTATTCTTCATAGGAAGTTTTGGATGAATGGCTTTTATGTCAACGATCTTGGATGTATCTTGAACCAATCTTTACATCAGAAGATATTAACCGGCAACTCCCTGTTGAGAGTAAGAGGTACCAGACTATGGAACGTCTTTGGAGGAAAATAATGAGAAATGCTAAAGACAATCCCCAGGTGAGATAATGAGATAAGTACAACACGGTATAATGGTATATATCTTCATATACTATATATTTTCCAATGTATAGTTAGTTCTTTATAAAAAGTTTGTCATCAAACATGATCATAACAATCATATCTAATGTTAATCTACAAATATGTATGTAAGAAAAGTAAGATTTTAAGCTTTGACTAAAGAAGTTGATCATTATCCAAAACTGGGCAGCTCATATTGAAAGATTTAGAAGACAAAATATATATCATCAATTAAACCCCAGTTTAAGCTTTCTCTCTTATCAGCACTAGCTGATAAGAAAGAAAGCTTGAAATAAATTCATTATTTACGCTTATGTTCTCAACAATGTTTCAGTTTAACTTGGATTGATGTAAAGTAAAACAGTAGAAAACATTGTTATCTCTTCAGATCCCTTTGTTTGGAGTGAAATTATTTTCTAATCTTTAATAAGTATGAATTCTATATCTTATATAGAATTTTATGATTTTTTTTGTGTATGAGTATAAATATGCACACATAAATTAGCTTTCAATTAATATTATATTCTGATAGTTTATTTATGCTAGTAAGAATCAAAATATTTTTAAGTAAATATATTTATATATTCAATTTGTTTTTTGAAAATTGACTTATTTGATGCTTTCTTGAATTCATACAAGTGAAATTAGTGTTCATGCAACTTATTAAATATTTCTCTGCGTCTGCAGGTAATTTCTCTATGTCCAGATACTCGTCTTTTAGAGAGTCTGAAAGAATGTAATAAACTATTGGATCAAGTACAAAAAGGACTCACAGATTACCTGGAAACTAAAAGGACTGCATTCCCCAGATTTTACTTTTTGTCTGATGATGAACTTTTGGAAATTTTGTCACAAACTAAAGATCCTACTGCTGTCCAACCTCATCTGAGAAAATGCTTTGAAAATATAGCTAGAGTATGTACATCTTTGATTAATCTTTCTAAAAGAAGCACTTTAAATGAAATAGTACTTTTTCATAATGACTTAAGTGATATTTCTTGCTTATTCAAATTATGCCTAAATTACTTCAAAATAAGTGACCATCTGAGAATACCGGATTTTGATGACAGATCTACTTTAGGAATCTGCTTTTCATTTAGGATAGTGTTTATGCTAATCCCTTCATCATACCAAAAAAGAGTGAATACCAAATTGCCACTAATTAAAAAATAATTTGCATAATTGATAACAATACAAATTATTTAGTATACTATATATAACAATAATATATATATATATATATATATATATATATATATATATATATATATATATATATATATAAATAAAAAAAAAAAACAGTAAGATATATATACAATTAAATGTATTAGAATCCCTTACAGTATGTAGAATTATTTTCACATCAAGTATAAGTATGTATAATACTTATAATTTGTAAGTAGGTTACAAATTTTTTTTATATTTAAATATTATTTAAGTAAAATTTATGACAATGACGGCAAAAGTAGCTATTTAATTTCACTGATTTAGTAAACTTTTATTTTTTATATAAACCTAGTAATATATTGTTTCTCATGTAAGTACAAAGGACATGGGTCATTCAAAAGCATTTCATATTAATTTCATTTTACTGTAGGTGTTTTATTGGATTCTTTTAAGTGCGTGAAGTACTAAGAGGGAGGTCTTTAAGTTAGAAAACGTTTTATTTAATTACAATTTAAAAGAAGTTTAGGTTAGAATTCATTTTATTTAACTACAATTTTAATTGTTTTTTACTTAAATAATATTTAAATATAAAATTTTAAAAATCGCAATATACATATACTTGATGTGGAAAAATAATTTTACTTACTGTAAGTAATTCTAATACATTTACTTCTATTAAAAAGAACTATAGTCTATTAAAACTAACAATGCATTTAATGGATGTTAGATTTCATTGAAAAATACATCCCTACCCCCTACCAAAACATAAGTAATAACAGATACATCAAAATACAGACATAATGAACACGCAGACACCCCTTGTCTAGTGGAAGTGGATTTATCTGTAACCTTGGAAACGTGAATTATGATTTTAGCTGTGTCTTTAAAACCCAGTAATTTTAAAAGTTACTCCAAAATTCGCTTGAGGATAAAATGGAACTAATGTCTTTAATTTAATTATAAAATTAAATTTGGAGCTTTTAGCTTCCATTTTTGAAACATGGTTAGAACTGTGTAGCGAAAAAAAAAAAATATTTTAAATCAATTAATTTATAATATATATATATATATATATATATATATATATATTGATACATGTATATGTACATATATATATTGATACATGTTTCATTAAATAATATAGACAAGTGTTGTATTATTTTATGTAAATTCTTTTCATATTGTCTGATAAGCTTCAAAATCTTCCATGTAAACAGAAACAGATTATCATCACTGTCTTGTCCATATATTGCTTAATATATTGTAATGTAATTGTCATCTTTGATAATGGCTTATGTAAGCCGAAAGCTTAGATAGGATTAAAAAAAAAATATGTATCAATATTGTGATTTTCTTTCTTCATTTAATGATAATGTTATTAAGCTTATCAGACGACATGAAAAGAATTCACATAAAATAAATAGACAACACTTGTCTATATTATTTAATGAAACATGTATGAATGAAAAAATGCTGCCTAAATACACACACACACACACACACATATATATATATGACCAAGTGTTCAAACTGTTTGCTTTCTAACCAGGAGTTTAAATATCATAATATCATCATTGTTGATTTGTCAGTGAAGTGACTTCTTGATATTATCAACCTTAGCAAGTGATCCCAGCATGTGGCACTGTTGGAAAATGTCTGAAAACCATACCAAGCTTTGTAAGTTAAATTGGGTAGACAAAATTTTTCAGAAGCTATCAATGGTTGTGTTAACCTAGTCATGATTCATCATGACCAAAGGTTTGAGTATATTGGCCTTGTTCAAACTGTTGATCATACCAGATGATGTGCTCTTTCCCAGAAACTGTAATTAAATTCCACTCAACATAGTTGCAGCATAAACCACAGGTTGGCTCTAGGTGTTGAACAAACACAAATGTGCTGGCATCTGCAGCAGAAACTGGCAGATGGATGTGTTCAGAAATGAGTAGCTGACCTTTATATTAATACCACATTTCAAAAAATTATTTTCATTGATATCCTAATATATTGATATTTTCTCAAGAATCACTTGAGAAAACAGTTATTAAGAAATCTAAATATAATTAATTTAAGGGAAAAGTTAGAATTCTGTAAATGTTCTTTATTGTTCATGGATAATTTCTAAACTTAGCACAAATTCCAAATCTTCATAATTGGAGTCATTTCAAAATACAGCATTGCATACAATAAATTTTTAGTACCTTTCCACATGAGACAGCTAATTAATATAGTAACAATGCTATCCTGATTACCCAACCACACATCATCACAACTGCTATATAAATTAGCTGCCAGCACTACCTACATAGACAAACGCCAAACATGCTTAAAGGGGACAACTCATACTCAACATTCACAAGCTGACATATGAATATATCTTGTAACAATTTGCAAAGGCAATGGTTGGGGGTGTTATATTCACTTTTAAGGGCTTTCTGCCTTGAAAATCAGCTTTCAAAATTGTGACTTCTACCTGGGCTTGAACACTATTCAGTGGTACTGTTGAGAAATATGAAACTGCCTCAACAACCACAATAAGCCTTTCTTTTGATTAATGTAAATGAAACATTATTCCATATCTAAATATCTTGCTAATATCACATAATTATTTTACTTGTGTTGTAAAACTAAAAATATCTTAGCATGAATAATTATTTATAATATTCTCTTCATTGGATTTGTTTTAGTAAATATATTCTTTTTGTACTTATCCTTTTTAGATTTCTTTATTTCAGCCAATTACAAAAATAGGATGTTTTATCTTTTTTTAAATAATATATCTCCTATTCCTTGTATTTTCTTTAACTCATGATATATTGTTATTGTTATATATTTTTATATTATTCTTTTTATTGTTATAAATATGGTTGTAAAAGATACTTTATCTAAATTGAAAAAAATGTCAAAAATAATTATGTAGATGACAAAATAAGCATGTATTTATTATATAGATATCAGTATTTTAATAAATTTATAAAATACATTTTTAGAAACTGATTATTTTTTTCACAGTTGAAATTTGAAGAAGATTTGAAGATTACAACAATGTACTCAGCAGAAGGAGAAACAGTTGAATTTCGTTCTGTTTTATATCCAACTGGAAATGTGGAATTTTGGATGATACGCATAGAGGAGACAATGAAAGAAAGTTTGCGACTTATTATCAAAGATGCTTTGGAAGCATACCCAAATGTTTGTTGCAATTTCTTAACTTTTAAAAGTCTTAGATTTGTATTCAAAAACACTTTCCAGCATTTCTATATTGAATTTATGTCAGTAGAGTAACAATGTTGAATTTTTTTTCATTTCAAGTTGTATGGTTACCAATTTTTCTTCTTGTAATATCAAAAGCATGCAACTTATCATTTCATTTTCCATTAAATATTTTGTGGACACTTTTTATTATTTAGTTGAAAATGCATAGGTTTCTTTTTAAGCAAATATTTTACATTTTAAAATCAGAAGTGTCTATCATGTAAAGTAAGTTATATTTACTAAAACAGCATCAGTAGTAATTAATTGCTTAAATATTGATGTTTCTTTTGGTCATAGCTTTCCTATCTAACTTTCCAACTGGAACTGAATGTCTGTTAAGTGATATGCATATAACCCCTTCCATGGTTTCTGCTAACATCTCTAATCTAGATCCTCACAAATACAGACCCGATGATATCCCTGTAATAGTCATTAACAAGTGTCCTCCCCAACTGGCTCCTGTTCTCTCTGAATTGTATAATAAATACCTTGCTGCCTCCTGCTTTTCAGTCTGCTGGAAATCATCATCTGTTGTTCCAGTTTTTAAGAACTCTGGTGAGCTGTCCGATTCTTCCAACTATTGGACTATTAGCCTTCTACCTCTTTTTGGGAATCTCCTAAGGTCCTAATCAATTCCAAATTAGATCATTCTTTCATCAGAGGGCCTTTTTCAGACAAGCAATATAGTTTTCATTCCTCCAGGTCAACTGCTGATGTATTGATGATAATTGCAGAAAGATTCTTTTATGCTCTTTTATCTTGAATGGCCACTCATCTAGATCCTTTCATACTAATGCGGATGTCTTCCAGGGCTCCATCCTTGGTCTTATTCTGTTTTGATTTTCATTAATGATATTCCCAATGGCATCAGCTCTCAACTTGGAATCTACACTAATGACACAACCATTTACTCCTGCCTCAATAGTAAGGCTGATCAGTCCAACAGGGTCACAGTGGTAGCCAATGTCTAATATGACCTCAGTTCTATTGTTAACTGGGGCAAAAGATGACCTGCTAACTTCAACACCTCCAAAACTAAATTTCTCTCTGTTAATCATCTGAGAGACCCTTTTCTGCCTTTTATCAGCATGGCTGATTCAAACCTTCAGAAAGTAACTCATTGTGCCTACTTGGGCTGACATTCTCAACTGACATGAAGTGGAAAAACTATATTGAATTCATTGCTAGGTTAGCTGCTGAGAGAGTTGGTTCACAATGTTGTGCAAGACAGTTTTTCTCTCCAGAATCTATCTTACATATCTATAAGTCTACTATTCATCCATGCCTAGAATATTGCTGCTATTTACCTTGAGCTCCTTGATAAAATTCAAAGAAGGAATTTTATCAAGGAGCTCAAGGTAAATAGTATTATCAGTGCTGATCTGGTAGCTCTGCTTCAGTCAAAATGTGCATGCCATCCATTGCTTGGGCAGTTGCCCCACACACCAGCAGAGCTAAATGTTTAAAAAAAATTCATCTACAGTTTCACCTGGGTGAAATCATCATGATACAAATTGATAAACTGCATTGAATGAATCCACTGCATATGCCTGCTTAATCTGCTCTATGTCTGACCTCTGCTCCTTAGTGGTATAGTGAACATGGTGGTATTATGCTGAACATTGGTCACACTCAACCCGTGTGCATTGATGCCCTAATTGTGGACAGACCGCTACTTGGGTTCGATCTTCTTGGGATTGACATGATCAGAAAACTGGAAGGTGTGCACATAACTTTTTGAAGGAAAAATGCCCCAGTTTGCTGCTATTTCCATCAATGATCCCAACTTTAGTGCAGAGTTTGATCATTGTAAAAAGTATGTATGGCTTCATGAAAATGGATGAATGGACAACCACCTATAGACATAAAGAACAGAATGCCAGAATTTGCAGCACTTGACTTTGCACAGGGCAAATATGAGATGAAGCTCCAGTTGTGGCTGAATAATGGGTGGTTGCAGCCATATCCTGAAGATGAACTTAGCCCATCTAGGTGTCTGATCCCACTAATGGCAATTATACAAGAGAGCAAACAGAAGGTAAATCCAGTACTGGATTACCAAGAGTTGAATGGCTTTGTGGAACCATATACCTCTAAGTTAAAGGTGTGTGCACAAAAGTTGTGCAAGTGGTGATGACTGGGGACTAATATATCCTTATTGGATTTGCAACAGGCATCTCTGCAGATACATTTTTGACAAGGTGCTGTGGCCCTATCAAACTGTAATATTGAAGGGTGGAAGATACTGCCTCACACAACTGGGTTTTGGCTTGAATGTAGCACCTCTTATTATGAGAATCATAATTGATGCAGTAATGAATCAAGGCAAAGCCATTAGGAATGCCACATCGGCATATATTGATGATATTTATGTCAATGAAAGCTTGGTTCCTTTCACACGTGTGAGAGAGTAACTGTCCAATTACAGACTGTTATGTAAAGATTGGCGAGATCATGGATACCCCTACGAAGATTACTTACCAACACATGTTCTTCCTATGTAGGAGATTTGTGGGCCATTTTCTTGTTTGCAGCTGGCTGAGTGTGGCAACTGTATTCCTGAAGCTACAAGCAATTTTTTAAGCAGTTTCATCAAACCTGACTGAAAAAAAAACATGGCTCCAACAAAAGAACTGTCAATTGAAATAATGGAAAGGATCATAAAGCTCATTCAAGAAGGCAGTCCTCAGTGGAATGTGGTAAAAGACATTGGTTGTTCTTAATCTGCAGTATTTAAATTTGGTATAAATATAATAGAAATAGAATGGTTAAAAAAAGGAAAACATACTAGTAAAACACAAAAGGTATCATTGTCAGGATATAAAACTCAAAGCAATAAGCCTTGAAAATAAAAAATGTACAACAAAATAAATAGTTCAAAAGAGGAGTCAGTGAACAGTCTAAATCTAAATCCAATTGAAAATTTATGCTGGAGATTTTAAAAAATGGTTCATGAGAAAGTTCCATCCACCAAAGAAAATCCATTAACAGTCATTCAGTAAAGTTACAACCACTTTAATAAAGAATATCCTCAACTATTGGTAGTAGATAGACTGGCACTTTTTGTGCTTCAAAATATGAGAGGGAGACATTTTCCTTTAGTCTTAACTTTTCTTCATAGTTTTTTAACATTCTAGTTTCTTCTGACTTAACTTTATTTACCAATTTTGTCAAATTTATTTTCAATACATCATTTCCTATTAGACCATGACACTTTTCACAGTTTGCCACTATAATTGGTAATTATTTTTTAGTTGCACATAGGCTTCAAGATAGGCTAATGTCTTTATCACAGATCCATTGAACTGATTCAACTGAACGAGGCTTTTCTTTAATCCTGATTTTCCTAACATCTTCCAGAAATTTCTGGGTACACGTTTAACATTTATTTTTATATGCTGGACGTTTTTCTCTTTGATGTTAATAACCAAAAAAAGTACACCTAATTTTATCCTTTTTCTTTATGGCATGTGTTCATTTCTTCTGCCAGATCCATAACCTTTGTTCTATTAAATTTTCCAATCAGTTCTTGTTGCTGAACAAATTCAACACACTGTTCTAGTGACAACTTTCCCAGTTGTAAATGTATTAGTGTCATTTGCCGATACTCCTTATTTTGAAGGATGCTTACCAATTTCATTTGGATCAAACCTTCTTCCATTGACTGGTTTTCTAATCCCAGTTTCTCAAATTCACAATATTTAATGGCCTGTTTTAAACAAAGAACATATTCAATAACTAATTCATTCACTTTTTGAAAAATATTCATAAGCTTAGCTCTTTTGGAATTCACTAGTTTTTCACTATTAGTTAACTTTTATCATTAAACACCATATTCTTGAGCTGTCTTGGATGTGCAATTGCTGATAATTTTATAATGGCCTCACAACCAGCAGCAGCCAAAAAAAGATCAGTTATTTGGTTTTCTCCTTCAACTGATTTTAAATCCTTTAGCTTTTTTTTGTTCTATCTTTAGTTACGAGTATCCTAAGCCATGCTTGTGCATACTCATAATTATCAAGTGATAATTGTTGGGTCGGTTTCATAGATATTGGCAATGCTATTGTAGTGTATTTTTATTGATTTACAGGAAGAAGTATGCACTCCACTGCTTCATGGGTAATACCTGTAGCTACTTGATGTAAATGAGCTATCTAAAGCTGGAAATTCTTTTCTTGTCCTATTCATGCTCAATATTGCAGTACTTACATCCTATAAAGGTAGTTCAATACACTGTTTGCTTCAACATTGCTTTTAGATGTATTGAATTTATCACTTAATTCTAATTGTTGCAGAAACTCTACACCTGCATCTAAGGACATTTTACTCAATTGTAATTGTTTAAAACTTTGTGTTTATACAAAGCATCAAACATAGCTTCTCTTAATCTCAACTGTATCAATTTGTCTTCCATGGTCATTTCTTGTGTACCGAGTTTTTCAATTTCACAGAATCTGGAGGGCCTCTTATAACTTGTGTATATACTATATTATCATTTTGTTTGGCTCTTGTTTGCTTGCTAGAAACTTTGATTTCTCCATGATAACCAGCTTTTTTCTTTTGGTCACAAATTTTTTCTTATAACATCCCAAATTTCTGAAAGCATTAAATCCTCTAATCCTTTGGGATACACCATGACAAAGACCTTTCTAATGGCCTCACAGTCTGCTGAAGCCAAAAGTGATCTGTAATCTTGTTCTCCCTTCCTGCAACTTTGTTGTCTTTTAACTTCTTAAGCTTGGGCTGCAAAACAATGAATACACATTTCTACAAAAACCCAGTTTATCCAATGATGTTAAAGACCCTATAATGATCCCATGTTGTGTTGTCTTCCAATTTGTAATGTAGTAGTAATTGGCACTCCATTTGTTTTTTTATAGTATTGGGTTATTCCATAATATTTTTCTGAAATTTTCTAAGTAGGGTAATCATATAATTTTTTGCTAAAGGTAGTATTATCCTTGATTTTAAGTTCTTGGCTTCAGTTGGCACAATCTCTGATGTAGTGGTTGTAATTGCTCCCCAGAAGTCAATTTTGATGCTTTAAAATTTCTCCTTTACTGAGAGTTGGTAGCCTTGCAGACCTTGACAGATCCCAGTTTTCAAAGTATTCTACACCTTTTGCTCCTCTTGCTTCCCTCAATTTTAACCTATTAAAATATTTGAGTGCTGGTTAAAAGTAGTTATTTTGCTATAACTCACTTTAGTTTAGGTTCCTCTTGAGGACACAAGTTCTTAAAAGCTTTCCTTTGCTTCTAGTTCTCAGTTTAGTTACATTTCCACCAGTATTCTTTATCATTCAATTATGTTTACAAAGCTTTTTTGATACATTATCATCTTCTGCCGATAAATTTGAATGTTTTGCCTGCAAATTTTCCTTAAACTCTACTCTTGACCCATCTGGAGTATCCCTGCCTAACTCCCCACTTAGAACTGAATCTGTTGAGTGATATGCATATAACCCCAACCATGGTTTCTGCTATCATCTCTAATCTAGATCCCTATAAAGCATACAGACCTGATGGTATCCCTGTAATAGTGATTAGCAAGTATGCTCTCGAACTGGCTCCTGTTCTCTTTAAACTGTATAATAAATGCCTCGCTGCCTCTGGCTTTCCTGCCTGCTGGAAGTCATTGTTATTCTAATTTTTAAGAACTCTGATGAACCGTCCAACTCTTTCAACTATTGGCCTATTAGCCTTCTATCTCTTTTTGGGAAACTCCTAGAGGTCCTAATCACTATTGAGTTGGTTCATCATCTCTCCTCACAGGTACTTTTCTCAGACAAGCAATACAACTTTCATTTCCCCAGGTCAACTGCTGATGTACAGATGATAATTGCAGAAAGAATCTATCATGCTCTAGTTAAAAATGGTGAAATCTGGGCTGTAGCATTGGACATCACAAAGGCCTTTGACAGGGTCTGGCAAACAGGTCTTCTGGACACATTTTTGAGCTGATCCAGTCTTTCCTCTCAAATGATGATATGAAAGTTATCCTGAACAGCCATTCATCTAGATCCTTTTGTACTAATGTGGATGTCTCCAGGGCTCCATCCTTGGCCCTACTCTGTTTTTAATTTTCATTAATTATCTTCACAATGACATTAGTGCTCAAGTGGCATTTATGCTGATGACGCAGCCATTTACTCCTGCCTCAATAGTAAAGCTGATCAGTTTGATAAAGGCAAAATGGTAGCTGATGTCCAAAACAACCTCAAGACCATTGTTAACTGGGGCAAAAGATGGCTTTTAACACTTCCAAAACTAAGCTTCTCTCCATTAATCATCTGAGAGAACCCTCTCTGCCTTCCATCAGCATGGCTGATTCTAACCTTGAGGAAAGTGACTTGTTGTGCTTTCTTGGGCTAACGTTCTCAGCTGACATGAAGTGGAAACTATATTGAATCCATCGCTAAGTAAGTCGTCAGTTCACTGTGTCATGCGAGGCAATTTTTCTCTCCAGAATCTATCTTACATATCTATAAGTCTACCATTCAAATATTACTGATATATATGGTCTGGTTACCTGCTATTTACCTTGTGTGCCTTGATAAGATTCAAAGAAGAATCATTAATATTATTGGTCCTGATCTGGTGGCTCAACTTCAGACACTTAGCCACTACTGTAAAGTTGCCTCTCTATGTAATTTCTATATACTTTCATGGTAATTGTTCGGATGAGATCTTCACTATGGTATCTAAACTTTTTTAATTTAATCGTAGTACTAGACTGTCATTGAGATTTCATCAATTTACAGTTGAGTTGGATAGATGTAGCCATTAGTTCTATGCTAAGAGTTTCTTTTCTCGCACTTCTTGCTTGTGAAACTACCTTCCAGCCAATCTTTGCAATGTCAATTACTATCTACTGTCCTTCTGATTACTCCCTTCTCAGAAACATTAATAATGAGCAGAAGCTCATTATTAATGTTTCTGTTTTTAATTCTTCTACACCCTGTAAACCCTTCTGTTTTAGTGGCTTTACTGCACTGCTTGTGGTGTTACCAATAAACAAATCTCCAAAGTAGACATTCTCTCACTCAATTTTATTTCCTGTTTTTCAACATTTTTTTAGTCCTTTCCTTTATCCATATTTTTATATATATATATATATATATATATATATATATATATATATATTTTGGGGGGAAAATACTATTTATTAAATTCCAGCAACCTTAAATTAATATTATTTTAATCTTTATAATAACTTCAGATAATCTTCATACATTTCAGATAACAGCTGTTAAAAGATTTTTACCAAGGAGAGAAGTGAACTAATTTAAATTTGACAAAAATTGGTTTAAACCTTTTTGAGTTATTGATTTGCCTCATATAGTTCAGACAGGCTGTAGTTTATTTTCTAAAAATTAAACTCAAAAGGTAGATTTTATAATCTTTATTAATGATTCATTTACATTTTACAAAATCGACATACATGCAACTTTTAGCTTTTTCATAGACAGTGCAGTACTTTTTGCCAGAAATAAATTTCTAAAGATTTTCAGTAACTGATTATCTGTAATAAGATTTGAATTTGAATATCAATATACTAGTGCATAAATTTATATTTGAAATTAACAGAAAATTAACAGTTAACAATTTTCCTTTCAGACAAAACGAACTCATTGGGTACTAAATTGGCCTGGCCAAGTTGTAATTGCAGGATGTCAAACATTCTGGACAGAAGGAGTTATGCACAGTCTTCAAGATGGTTCAACTGAAAAATTCTATGAATTAGTATTGACTCAGTTAGATGACCTGCGTCAGCTAGTACGAGGAGAGCTATCTAAGATTGAGCGTTTGACTCTTTCTGCACTTATTGTAATTGAAGTACATGCACGGGATGTAGTTGCTAAAATTATTCATGAGAATGTCAGTAATGTTAATGACTTCGAGTGGATCAGTCAACTCAGGTAATTTCTTGAATTCTTCTTCCTTTATGTACCATATCCCTTCCTATTTGTAGATGTTTGTCTTTTTACTATTCCTCCTATTCATTTACTGAATGGTTATGTTTGCCTGTTTCTGTTTCCTTGTTGCTGCACCTCTTGCCTTGAGTATGTCCAATGAGAGTCAAATTCTTTATGCTCAACTGTCTCTTTATGATTTTAAGTATGTATCATTTTTGTTTCAATTTTCCTTAAAATGTCCTCATTGCTAACATGCACCATCAATAGTATTCTCAGCATCCTTCTGTAGAATCACATCTCTGTTTCTTCAAGTTATCTTTTTATCAGTGTGTAAATGATCTGGGATTGCAAAGGAAATGTTTGTCGCAGATTATTTCCACGTCACTAAGTTCAGACTCAAACATTGGGGACAGAAAATGCCGAAAACTCGATTTGCAAACACTATTTCACAAATCCCAATGCACGCCACTAGTCAGAAAAATAACTCACTCTCCAACAGATGTGGCAGCCAAAATAGCCGACTTTTTCTTTTATCCCAATTTGAGAACACCAACTGCTTTTATCGGCCAAACATTTTTTCCATTCGGCGACAGCTGGGAGAGGATGTTCAGTAATTTGCATATCAAAATGCTTTTATAGAGACTCCTGCAACAGACTTATTTTTTAATTCAAATATTCCATCTTCAGCATGTCATGCGGAATATGTGCCCTTTTGTTTGGTAAGTAATTTTCTTTTTTGCCACATTTTCCATTGTAGAATACACGTGACACACTGTCACTTGGTTTGACGAGGTAAGTCGCCATTTTCTTCACTATACAGTGAGAAATTGTCTAGCATACACTTCCATATAGGAGGACTGATAGCAGTTCACTTTGCTTTTTCTTGTTTCTAATGTACTTTTCCTGTTTCTTATTACTTTGTTTATCTTTTGGAAGAAATATTTCACTATTCCAATGTGCCTTTAGTTTTCAATGTTACATTTTCTGTCATCTGTTAAAACACTTCCTGGATATTTAAATTTCTGTACTTGCTTAATTTTCGCATCTTTTGTTGACAACCATGCATTCTGTCTTCTTACAATGGACAGTCATTTCTTCCTGATTTCCTTTACTACCTTGTATAGGAGTTCCTGCAGTCTTTCTTCCTCTGTCTGACATAAACAAAATGCATATCATATGTTGTTAAGATGTTGTCTGCTAATAATAAATCCTGGTAGAACTTCTAGTTCTCTTAGGATTGGCTTGCTGTGTAGGTGAAAAGATGCATCTTTTTTTTTAAATAACCTTTTTGAGATTTCAAATACATCTTCTTAGTGATTATCATGGTTCCATAGCATTTTATTGAAGAAATCTTTTTCTAATTTGTATAAAGTTTTATCTGTTTATCTCTACCTATATTTATATCTCTCTATATATGTATCTATCTATTAATTCATTAGATATTATTGGAAAAATGAAGATCTTAAAATACATGCTGTAAATGCTGAATTTAAGTATGGATATGAATATCTTGGGAATACCTCCCGCTTAGTGATTACACCTCTTACTGACAGGTAAGTTATCATATTTAGTCTGTTATTCTGTTTACTATATATATACATTTATAAAAAGGCCAACTCTGGCTTTAACTATATGATGAATTCAGAAATTCTTTTTACATACATGTTTCAGGTTTTCACTCAAACATAAGTACTTAAATGTATATTTGTCAATGATCTAAATGCATATATGTGATAGAAAAAATGTTTAATATTTTATTGCTTCTTATAACATTTGTCAATTTTTTAAAGAAAATATTCAATATTCAGGAAGTTAAATTTGGTTTGGTTTGGTTTGGTTTATGGCATATCAACTTCAATGGGTTATTTAATGCTGACAAGATTTGTATTGCTGGTAAATTTTTTTTTTTCAAAAATGTATTGCTGGTAATATTTTTTTCCCAATCTGTATTGTTGTAATAAGTTTTTCTCCAAAAATGTATTGCTGGTATTAAAACCTCTTTTTACACTTTCATAGTATTTTGACATCAGTTTGGGGGTTAACTATTTGCCTATAACTGGGACCCTAACAGGTGCTACCACACCATGTCAGGGTGGACCTGGGAACACCAACAATTAAGAGGTGGCTCCACACTCCTCAAAACCTCCTGATCAGAGGCCTTGCTATTAGATGTAGTTTATAGTCTTACCAGGATGGAGAAAGTTAAATAAAGCTAAACTTATTTAAATTAAAAGGAAAAAGGTAATAAACATTATTTTGAGCTTGAAGTTTCATTTAATTAAATTTATTAGATTATTAACAAAAAAAAACATGAAACTTTTAGCAGTTAGAAGGCTTAATGCAATCATAAAACTGACATAAATCATAAATTTTGATTAATATTTATTTTGGCAATTATTTACTTCAGTGCTCATTTCTTCTTTTACCTTTCTTTTTTGAAAATTTAATAATTTACTATTATATCTACTATGTTTTTTTTATTAGTTAGTAGTATAAAATAATTAAAAATAATTAAAAAATGTGAATAAATAAATATTAAATAGTCTGTTTATTTTATACACTTTTGTGAGAAGTGTATAAAAATAAAGGCAGAAAATTTATTAAAAATTGTTAGATTTGTGTGTAAAATTTTCTTTGTTTAGAATTGGCTCTAAAAAGAACACCCAAAAATAATGGTTATGGCAGACTATTTGTGATCTATTTTCTTCAGATTTAGAAAAATATATTCATCTTGTATTTTATGTCCAATGGAAGGAGTGGCTACTGCCCATGTAAATTTAAAGTTATGGTTCATTTGAGCCTCGTTTGAGAGTATGTATATAAGAACACAGGTCAGCAGATAACACCTTTAGACATCACATGCAATGTAGGTTGGCTGATGGAAGGAAGGCAGAAGAAGGACTTGGATATCAGATATGAAGTAGGCCAGCTGGAAGAGTTTTAGGCTTTCTTGTGTGAAAGTCACCAGAAGAGCAAAGTGCAGAATGGCTCCAGCATTCTCAAAAACTACATCAACAACAAAGAGAACCTTCCCAGAGATTTTAGTGGGATAAGCAAAAGACAAAAAAAAATATGTGGATCCCAAGAAAACTGAACAAAATTTCAAAATATTGTAAAACTTCCCTGAAAATCATGGTATGTCTTTTAAAGTTTCATTTTCCTCCATGTAAGTCATTAAGGACATAATTTTAAATAGTATCCAACCAAAAAAAGATTGGTCATTGCTAAAAGGACCAAATTTCTAGCATTAAGACAAGAGTCTGGAGAACCTATTAGGAAATATCTCAGTAGACTAAGAGATACTAGTAGGTATTGCGACTTTAATGAACTTGAGAGTTCAAGAATATAAAGTTGAATGGTATAAATTTAAAGATTCAAGTCGGCACAGGAAGTGAGGTAACTCTCATTCCTAGAAATTTTGGGAAAAAATTAAGGAGACCGAAGTTAAGAAGAAGCCCAGTAAAACTAAAACAATTCGATGGAACCTGTATCAAAACATTAGGTTCTTTTCAAGGGACATTTGAAACAGCGAAGAGATTTGAAACAATCACCCTCATAGTAGTGGATTATATAAAAAGTCATAGCCTAATAGGTATTGACTTAGTGAATGTTGATAGTACACAATTATTGAATGCTGTCAATATTAGAAGTTTTGAAATAGGAACATTAAAAAATTATAAACCAACCATTAAGCTAAAAAGAAAAGTTATTCCATCATATTCTCAAAGTCATAGGCTTCCCATACATATAAAACCGATAGTGATTGAGAAGCTGAACAAAATGGTAGAAGAAGGAATACTTGAACATATTGAACCAGGAGGCAGTAAATGGGCATCCTCTATTGTCGTCATAAGGAAACCTAATGGTGATGTTAGGGTTTGTGGCAATTACAAGGTAGATGTGAATCACAAAATTTGTTCAGATTTATATCTTATTCCAAATGTAGAAAACATATTGCATTCCTTTGCAGGAATGAAATATTTTGCTAAAATTGATTTAAAAAATGCATACAACCAAATGCAAATAGATGACGAATTCGAAGAAATTACGACAATGAACTCGCCCATAGGCTTATTGAGGTGGACTTGCTTACCATTTGGAGTTAAGACAGCCAGTTCGATTTTTCAGAGAGCCATGGAAAATCTACTAGAAGGAAAAGTAAAAAATATAATAATATACCAGGATGATATTGGGCTGGGCACCCATACTGAAGAAGAATTAAAACAGAAAACTAAAATGGTAATGAATATACTCAGAGATGCAGGAATGACTTTAAATGAGGATAAATGTATATTCATGTACAAAAAATTAATGTTTCTGGGATATCAAATCTCAGAGGAGAGTACTTCACCAGACTCAAGGTTGATACAGAAAATATTGAATGTTTTGCCTCCATGTAATAAGAAAGAGTTGGAGTCATTTCTTGGATTAGCTAATTTCTATAGCAAGTTTTTATCAAAATATTCAGAAAGAATTGAGCCTTTTGCTGATTTCTGAAAGAAAAATAAGGAGTTTCAGTGGACTGATATTCACCATTGTTAAATTGAAGTTAGCATTATCCAAGAAACCAGTTGTCAAGATTTGTGACCCTAAAAAAGAACAACAGATGTGAGTGGGCAGTTTGTTTCAGCAATTTTGACACAGGAAGGACACCCAGTGATGTATCTTTCCAGGAAGTTAACACCAGCTGAAAAGAAATATTCAAATATTGAAAAGGAAGTGTTGGCTACAGTATGGAGCATGACCAGAGCAAGAGAATTTTTGTTAAGGAAAAAGTTTTTACTCACATCGGATCATAAACCGCTAGAATTTATATTCCATCCCAGAAAAAAACTGCCGAAGGTCATATCATCAAGGATACTAAGATGGGTAATGAAGTTGATGGCCTTTGATTATGAAATAGAATATGTGACAGGAAACATGATTCTCATGTAGATGCATTATCATGACTACAGTTTGAGGAAGGACAACACAAGAAAAATGAGAAAGTGGAACATGGAATTTTACATTTGGTGGAGACCAATGCATTGCCCATTGTCTCATATAGAGACTCTACAAGATCCAATATTGTGTAGGATTGTAGAGAGAATAAAGAACAACAAATAGAGTAATTGTTCTAAAGCAGAAAGACCGTACAAAGAGATCAGACATAAATTGACAATAGAGAATGGTGTAGTTTGCAACAAAGATCTGGAGGTACCACCAGAAAGTTGTAAAAGACAGGTAATCAAAAGCATACATGATGATGTGCATTGCAGAATAGCTGCTATACAAAAACGTGTAAAATTGGAAGCCTGGTGGCCTGGTCACACTCGTGACATGGAGATGTACATAAATAAATGTCCTAAATGTGCGGAGATAAAAATTTTCGACAGAACAAGACACATTTGTGGCCAAAGGAAACTGAACCCTGGTACTGGGTTCACATGGACCATGCACATGTGAATGATATAGGATTGTGTCTGATATTGGTGTATGCGTTTTCGACATGGCCCAAAGTTTTTAGGGTTCAGGATAGAAAATCAGATACAGCACAGCAAATTTTACAAATAGTCTTTGCCAGGAATGGCGTACCAAGGACATTGGTAACAGATAATGCCCCAGAGTTTTGTGACGAGAACTTGTGTTCATGGTTAGGAAACATTGGATGCATACCATATAAAACCTGTCCTTATCATCCGCAATCAAATGTAATAGCAGAGCGAATGGTGCAAACCATAAAAATGGGTTTAAAAGCCTTCTCCCCACAGCATAAAAGAATAAAAAAATTTCTACCAAGATTGTTATTAAGTTATCGGACAATACCTCATGCCGGAAGATTACAAAATCCATCCACGTTAATGGGAAGACAAATTAGAGCACCATTAACAATGTCATACTCAACGAATGAGAAAATATGGTACAAGAGAAACAGAAAAGTGGGGTCAGAAAAAGGGTTTTCCGGGGAATCAGAGAACGAAACAGTGGATATTGAAGAAGAAAGAAGTAGGTTGAGATCTCCTATAATGAGAAATCTTCTTGAAGCCAGTGAAAGGGGGGAGGGTATGTAGGAGAAGCAATAGGTCAACTCAGGGAGTTAAACCTAAAAGATTTTGGGAGGTGTAGTGGGATTCGTTAGGCTAATACTAATTATCATAACCATACCACTATATATAGGCAGAACTTGAGATAGACTGAAGGAGAGCAAGAAAGTCACTTGTGATGACTACTACAATTGTGCGTATATCAACTTCATAACACCACCAATTATTAGAATTGTAATAATTTGACTGAAGTGGACAGAAAACTTCAAAAACTCTCAAGCCAGATGAAAAATATGTCAAATGTGCATTTTGCTGAAAAAAGATTGGTCATAACTCATACCCTAAATAATGGATTGCGAACATTTTTAATCATATCTCATAAAGTTTCCTTTTTAAAATAACAAATTTTCATAGAGGAGATAAATTTCTTTAATAAAATAAGAAATTATTTTTAACATTAGATTGTAATTTTTTGTCTCTGCTTAAGATGTATAGATACTTCAGATATTTTTTATATAAAAAAAGAAAAATTACAATAAATTCATCATAGATTTCAATCTTTATTTAAAATAATTTAAAAAGTGGTTACATGTTAAGCATATATGTTGAATCATTCTTTTTTTAGATGCTATCTTACATTGACTGGAGCTCTTCACCTAAAATTTGGAGGTGCTCCTGCAGGTCCAGCTGGTACAGGAAAAACAGAGACCACAAAGGTAGGAAGCCAGTATTGTTTTATAGTGGCATGAAGCTTATGGTTTAAAATGAACAGCTCAGTTGATTTACTCATGCCAAGAAGATCTGTAGAGGATGATAATGACAAGAAAACACTCATGTAATTTTAACAAAGCAAGATAAGGAATTCATTTACAAATTTACAAGCTTGAAGTTGTGTCAGTAGCTTATTTCATGATTATAAAAAATAAATTCTTAAAGTCTGTAGTTTTAATATATTGTTATAAAGATGAAATGTTCATGCAATAGATTAAATAATCTGAGACAAAATAATAATAAAAAATGTTTAAAACAAAGGTAAGAGGTAAGAAGGTTTGTTGCTCATAGAAAGATATACAGATGTATACATTCAAAAGTAAATGAAGAGAGAGAGTTTGAAATAATTAGCCTTCTTGCATTTTGAGAGAAAATTCTTTGAAGTGCCATGAGCTAGGTTAGAGGCCAATAATATAATTGGCGAATGATTTTACACTGTCAAGAACTTCAACGCTGGATGTGATGAACTGAAATAAAATCTTTCACATGACTTCAGACACTGTTCTCTCCTTAATTTTTCTCCTCATTTTATATAAAAATGAATTTTGCATAGGCTCACTACTTTCTTTTCTTTTTCTTCTCAGGTGACCAGCTAATTTCTGTGAAGGTAATGTTTCTGCTGGTCCCCAAAATTTTTTACATAGGCTCATTAATTCCTTTCTTTCTTTTTCCTCAGTTTCTTCAAATTTGAAGGGAGTGTTTGAAGGGAGTTATACTCACACATACTCACTACATTTTACTTATTGTCTTATAGCTTTAAGCTGAGTATCTGAAATTTTAACTGAAACAAAAATAGGAATAATTTCTAATAACTGAATTGATAAAAAATATGAAATATTCAGATTCAAATGTTACTTCATAAAACTGCTGATGGTGGACAACTGATGATTCCCTCAAAGACCAAAAGATTGGTTAAATCTCTAGGTAATATTTTTTGATATTTTATAATTTTGTATGGTATTTTATAAATAATTTTATCAATAAATTTTTATGTATTTCTCAAATTCTGGAGTGGCTCCTTCTTTGTTCCCAAAATGGCATGCCTTCCTTTTGTGAAAAAGGAGCTGTTCCAGCTCCAGCTCCTAAAAAAAGGAGCACTCACCTTTTCCCACTCCATCATTGCATTGTATCAACAAATTCTCAATTGCATTTTCAATTAATCCACACAGTTTATTTTTTATTGTTCCCCAATTAATGACAAATATCAGCCTTAAAATTAATTTATTCATTCTTATGTGTGCAGATAAAAATGAGTAGAATAATTAGTGGGGTAGAGAACTTTTAGAAATTTAATTTAGATAAACAATCTTTTCCTGCATGCAAAAAAATAAATCCTCCAAATAAATACTAATTTTATTGACAACAAAAGAATTTTGAAATATTTTCATTTGAATATTAAGTTTGAATTTCCAAGAATTTTATACTGCACAATAATTTTGCCAATTCTCAGCCCTATGTAACATATAATTAATTAAAATAACTTTTCAACTCACTTTGTGTACATTTTTAAGAATAATTAATGAAACATGCGTACACTTTTTTAATTGTTGCAAATTTTATTAATTATCTCAGTAAAATAAGTGAAAGTGAATCATTGAGATGTGATGGAATAACAATATTGGCGCTTGTTAACAATAAACTGTTTAAATCTCTATTTCTACATAAACACATTTGAGAGATTTGACACTTCTTTTTTGTTATGTTTTTTTTTATGCTAATTGCTCTTTGGTGCAATTAATGTTGAATAATTGTATCTTCAAACTAATTAATTTATGAAATATTTAATGCAATTTAAAGTACCTTAGCTGAATTTTATTTAAAAAATTAAGTAAGCATTACATTTTCAAACATCCTATTTAAAATTAAGTTTCTCATCCACATCTAATTCAAGTTTTTGACCATTGGATTTAAAAGTGCTGCCAATAAGTAGTTTTTATATTGTATCTTGGTGGTGAATTGAAAAGGCATGAAAATAACAAAGGACAAATTCCTAAAGAATATTTTCATGCAAATTAAGCTTATATAAAGATAGGTATTAATTTTTTTGGAGGTACCTAAGTTTTAAAAACAGAATAATCTTTTTTTGACTGTTTAACTTTAGTTTTACTTCCAAACTAAAAGTTTAAATTTGATATTTCCAATAAGCAAAATATTTTGGTGCATTTTAAATCAAATTTAAATTGATTGGAATCTTTTTTTTCCACTTAGTAAAATCTATAAATTCATCCTTATTGACAGATCTTTCAATACAAAGTAATTTTCTATATTAAAAAATCTTTCAAAAAATAAAATATACTTTTCTGAAACATTTATTATCAGTACCTCTTATTTTCTGATGTTTTGTATGGGTGTCTGTATTTAAAAAATTGGCATGTTTTTATACACATGCATAAAAATAAAATTAAAATTCTTTTTAAATTACTGCATGCCACTGAATTATAGTGAGCATTTCCATTTATGATTAGTTAATACAGTTTTAATTTAATAACAATATCACTTGACCACTGTAGAATTTGAAAAGATTTAAAAGTTTATAAATTATTTTATTTAAAATAATGAAAACAATTCCTGTAAAAATTCATCAAAAAATTAATGTCTATAATATATTTTATGATTCAGGACATTATCTGTTACTGGGGGTCTTGTTTGACTAAAAAAAATTCAATAATTTAAATTCTTCAAGGACTTCTTCTTTTAACAAATATAACCATTAAAAGATACAAAAAAAAAATTTCTCAAAATTGTATAAATATTAAATAAACTTTTCAAAAATAATTTTATTAATTTCTAAATAAATCCTGAAAGTTTAATTAATTCTGTCAATTATCTGATTTTTGTAAGAATTTCCAAAATGAATATTTTTACCACAAAAAAGTTCTCAAATTTCCCATTAACGTCCCACTTTAAAATTGTTAACCAAAATTTCCAAGGTTCTAAAACGAATAAAAAGAAGATAATTTTTAAATAAAAAAAAAAATCAATCCTATGATCTTTCCTCTTTTAATGGCACAAAGATATTTTATTATGCTTGGACAGTTTTTCATCATGTATCCTCCTTTATGAGCAAAGTTTTGGAGGTACCTAAAAGAGTACTTTTTTTTTGTTGTCTGAAATCTGAAAATCTAAAATTATTTTCCAGGAAAGCCTGTTTTCAAACTCTGCAGGGGTTGGTTGAATTGGGATGTTAAACTGGTAATTCAAATGGATTTGATTTGAATTTGAAATCAATTTTAGAGATGAGATTTGATTGGGATTGGTGCATTTCTGACTGAAACCAGTCTGCTTTTAAAAAATAGGGAAAAATTCTATATTAAAATGATATTAAGTCTATTAGAAAGAATTTGACAAATAACAAACTAGAATATGGAACTTTAGGCATTTTCATCCTCACACTGCTACATATCGCTTTTTTACTATTTTGCAGAGTCCAAATAAATAGTATAATTATTTTAAAATTAGTTTTTAAATCTCTATTCAATTATTTTTAACACTTGTGAAATCCTGAAAACACCTTTCATGGCAAAAGCAGACTTTAAATACAAAGTGTTGAGTTGAGTGGTAAAACTCAAAAAGTAATTTTATTACTCTGTGATAGCTGTCATCCCCAATTAGTTTGGAAATATTATAAAGTAAATTTAGTTTTCATTAATGAGAAGAGTAAATTTTCAATAACTAATCCTATTTCACATATTTTCTTTCTACTATATTCTGGGCTGTAGCTCTGTAACTGGCATCCCTGTTTTTTTAACACTGTCACTTTTATTCCATGACTATAATAAACTTTTTGTTCAGTAAAATGTAAGAGAAAAGAAGCACAGTATCAGTATTTATTGTTTCACAGAATGCTTCCCTTTTAACCCTCTCAGTTTCATCAATGCTTATTTCATAGAAATAAATCATGGAGATTGTGCATGTGTTATTTGTCATAAATGAGTTTTTCTAGTAATTGAATATTAAAATACATTGTCTCCACATGCAGGTAACCTTGTGCCATGTTTTTAGAATGAGTGTATATTTGTATTTCTTACATAAATTAACTACATTTAAAATCTACAATACTCAGATTTAGCTTGTTGCATTACATAGTTATATATTCTCCAAAGCTCAAAATGTTTGTTCAGTGTTGGAATCCTGCCTTGGATTTTAAATATTGATTTTTATAGCAGGCAGACTTTTCCCATCTGAAAGATTAATGCCATATCTAATCTGATTCCACACCACTACCAATATTTGTAATTATGCCAAACTAAGCTTAGTTTAGTAAATGTAAGAGGATCTGTTTCATGGCTGAGATAGTTACATATTTTCAAAACAGTTAGTCTTTTTTTACTTGGGTGTTGGGTGCAGCACAGTTTTCCTAATTTATTTTGCTGATTTAGCCTTGTGTCAGACTAGGCTAAGCTATGTTGTGTAAATATCTAAAAATCTGTCTAAAAGTATAAGCAAGTAATATGAAAAAAATTTCTTTTACATAAACATAATGCTTTTCTTTTTTAACCAGAATCTCTATTTCTTTAAAATTTAAATAAATTTTGAACCTTCATTTGTGATGCAGGATTTGGCTAAAGCTATGGCAATCCAGTGTGTAGTATTTAACTGTTCTGATCAGTTGGATTTCATGGCCATGGGAAAATTTTTGAAAGGACTTGCAAGGTCAGTTATATTCTTTATTAATACATTTATTTTAGTATATTTAACTGTTCTTAAACCTAATGTGAAGAATTATTTCATACTTCATATTCTATTTATAATTATAATAGGATTTTGGATTTACTTACAATATCCTCAGACCTTTTATAAATCTATTAATATTACAAATTCTCCAATGCTGTTAAAAATTATTTAATTTTCAAAATTTATACTATTTTATTTATTGATTGCTGAGTTGACTTCAGCAGAATCAGAAAAGTGACTCTGCAAAATACATCCAGAAATATTCCTTGATTTACTGTCCTGTGTATCTTGTGAATTCTGTTGAGGCAAATCAAATGTTTTTAACAGAATGTGCAATGTAAGAGCTGAATCCAGTTGGATAGTTTTTGATAGTTGAGAGGGTTGTAATTAGTTTGCATGTTGAACCCAGATGGAATATTGTATATCAACATTCTAGGTGACATTTCCAATATTGCGTACAATAAGTCAAGTCTAATTCTCAGTTTTGTTCCTATAGTTTTTTGCTAAGACCTGTTGAGCTGGTGTCCCATAGAACTGTCCCTAGAGTCGGATGGATGATGTCAACATGTAACCAAATTTTATGTTTCATCAGTGTTTCAGCAGGTGAGCTACCATTTGGTGTATTAGGCTTTAGTATGGCTATGTAACTTCTTAGGAATTTTTCTAAGATTTCTGTTGTAGTTTCCTCCCCTTTGAGTGCCCTCCTAAAAGTATTGACAAACATTCTACTTGCTCATTTGAGGGAATGCAGGTGTACATGCATGTTGAATACTATTGTATTGGCAGAAATTTAAAAATTGCAGCTGAAATGAAAGCAGTACCATTTGTTGGAGACTAAGGTCCCTGGTACTCCAAATCTGTTAGAGATTTGCTGAAGTTTCAGGATGATTTTCTCAGAGATGATGTGAATCACTGGAAAAAAATTTGGAAAAATTTCTGGTCATTTGCTGTAGGCATCTACAAAAAATTGTCCATTGATGGTTCCTGCAAAGTCACATGACCAGGGGGAATCTGGAACAGGCCATGAAAAAAGTGAGAGGACTTAGCAGCTATCATTTTGAACAATTATGAACAAGGTCTTGGCCAATAAACATAGCTATGGTCCAAGGCTTTCATGCAGCTAATGCCCTGATGTCCAAAATTAAATTATTTAAGGATTCTGTTTGTGCCAATTTCTTTTCTAATATTATAACACAGGTGTTATGATCTAGTTGGCATGTTTTTCAGGAAGCCAAGATGAACTTTCTGATTCCCTAACAGATGTAACTCCCATTTAATTACATTTTTTTATGGTTGACCCTAACAAATGGATCATATAATAACAATGGATTCATTATCCTAAGAAATTACAGCAAACAAGAAAACAGATAAAACCACAAAAGAAATTATACAAATTTTCAAGGACATATGATTTGAAATTGGTATCAAGACAAAGCAAAAAAAGTTAGACTTCTTAGATGTAACTTTAAATTTCCACAAAAGCATGTGTCAAGCATAAAGACAAACCTAACAACTATCAACTTCATATACACACTTCCTTCAACCACCCACCTAGTATAATCAAACAAATTCCACTCTCTCTCAGCTGTAGATTATCTGAAAACATGTCAAATGAAAAAAATTATTCAACATAAAAATGTAACACTGCTAGAAAAAGATGTTGTCAGTAAACCAAAGTGAAAATGTTAAGAAAAGATCATTCTTTAAATGTCCAAATAAGGCAGTCTAGCTAAGACAGTTTCTTTGAAAAATATAATCCAACTTCACAGCATTCACCTCTCCCCTCAAAAGAATTGTCATTTTACTTCTGGATTTTAAGTTTAAGAAAATTTATTGTTTTATTTATTTTTAATTTTCTTTAGAAGAATAAGAACAAATAGTGTACTCTAATCAAATCATGGTTTAACCTACCAGGCCAGCAAATCATGCATTTAGATCTTTTGGAAATCCTGTCCAAAGACCACATCAGTGCAACACTCCTGTAGTCATGTCTATTCACTTGAAGGGTTACTTGTTAATATTTTGTTATTTCAACTCAGTGAAGCTGAAGCCATTGATACAGTACTATTAGAATGGTATATATTAAATGAATAGCATTCAACCACTCTTGGATGAATGTAGCTTACAGTACTACTATTGGTCAGGCCATTCATCTCTCTTTCATTCAAAGAAACTTTTGCAACTGCCTTCATCAATGAATTTTGTGCAGCAGCCAAAACATTGTTAAAAGATCCAGCTGAAGCACTTTTAGTGGTACTAGAATGACATTCACATGTATGGTATCTTACATTTTACACCTTTGTCAGATTGCTACAGATGCTGGGCAGTCAGAATATGGGTAGTTTGAACTGCCATAAAAAAAAAACATTTTCACTTTTTAATGAAGCAGACAAATTTACAAGCTCTTGCTTAGTTTTCATATTGGATTTAATACCGCCACTAGTGAGTGGTATCAGTTCAGAACCACAGAAGTCTTAAATATCCAAATAAGGTGGTGTCTAGCTAAAACAGTTCCTTAGAATAAAATAGTTCAACTACCCAGCTATAAGAACAAAAGAATCCAATAGAAATAGAAATACGATATGCCATCATGTAATAAAAATGTAAGAATAAAGTCAAGCATAACTACACAAAGCATTTAACAGAATAACCTAAAAATTAGCTATAGCTGTACCAACAACATACTTCAAATTATAAAAAAATTTTATAAAAAATTATAAAAGACATAACAGAAAAATCCAAGTACACCACAAACACTCATTTCACCTATCTGTAACTGTAGAACAAAGGGATGCCCACTAAATGGTAGCTGCCTACAAAATGTAATATACAATGACCAAAGGGAACCTAGGTAAAATATATACAGGAATAACAAAATGTCCCTGGAAACAGAAGTCACAAATACAAAGCATCATTCACCAACAGAAAATATGCTAACAGTACTTGTCAATCAAAAGTACATATAACAATTCAAAAGCACAAACCAAAAATAACATGGGATACTGTATAAGAAAAACAAAATCCTTACTTCACAACACCATGAAATGCAAGAGATTTTGGGACAAGTACAATGAACCAACACTAAACATATCAAAAGCCAGTTTTCTTTCAAAGAAAGTAATGCTGCATATAGTAAAATTTAAAAGTTCTCCACTATCTGCGTCTTCTGAGGAACTAAGAAATTGATTCAAACATATACTGCTTCTAATTAGATCATTTGAAGGTAGCAGTGCATATCCAGAATTAATTAAGAGGATGATGAGTTAGAAAACATTGTTAAAGTGCAAGATAAATAATATGATCAGAATTAATAAAGTTTGCAATGACAAGAAAAAAGGTCAAAAATAAAAAATATGAAACAGCAAATCATGCAAACAATATTGTTAAAACAAATCAAAATTGGTAAGAAGGCAAAAGAATTTACAAACTAGGAGTTGGTGTTTGTACACAAAAGCAAGGTCGACCAAGCAAACACACTATGTCTGTCTAGTAGTTAAGGCAAATCTGGACTGAGTCATGTCAAAACACAAGCCATCCCATTTTATTGGCTAAGAAAATATCCCAGCATGCATTCTGTGTCCTTCTGACTATAAGAGGGGGAGGGGCAAAACTTTTGCAATCATTTCCACTCTCATTGGAGATTGATTTTTGATTTGTTCTTTGTTGGAAGAAGTTTTTATAGATAGGCCCAGATGGAGTACATGGGCATCCAGAAAACCCACATAACTTTACATGGGGTGCCCATGTATATTATTGAGGACCATTTGGGGGACCTTCATTTCATTTTATGGACTAGTAGAGGGGGTATCCTCAATCAAGAGCAAGTTGGGCATTGCCAGCAGTGACTTTGAAGTCCTGGTGACATTGAACTGGCCCAAGTTCAATGAGGTCCTCAATATGTGGCAGTTTGTGGTTGTAGAGGGCTGTCACCCCTACTGCTGGGCTTGTGGTGCTGCCGAACACTTGGCAAAGCTGTGTCCAATTAGGAATCTGGCACCAACAGTGAAATCAACATCAGAGCAGCCCAGGTTGGAAGCACAAAAGAAGGCCCCCAGTGGTCTTGGCAAATGGACTAAGGTGGTGAGGAGAATAACAAAAACAACAATTCCACCTCCTCAGCAGGATGTCCCAGTGAAGCAGATAAAGCAGCAACAGCAGCAGTGTCCTAAACAGTGGCAACAACAGCAGCAGCAGCAGAAGGTACAGCAGCATCCTGAGGGACATCCTGCTGGCAACAGAAGAGACTAGTGCAGACAATCAGTTGGGAGCTTCCTCAGCAGCAGCAGAAAAAGTTGCATGTTCATGGAGGTAGAGGGGGGGTGAAGAAGTGGAGGACATTGCTAGTCGGAATAGGTTGTAGAAGGCCCTGATAGTCCCTCTCTAGGGCTCTGTCTTCTCTTTCTCCCTTGAGAGGGACCTTTCCTCTCAGAGGAAGGTCCTCTTGAGGCCTCTATTAAAATGTACCTCCATTGTCTTCCTGTCAGCAGAGGACCCAAGAAATTTCCCAGATGCCTCTGATGTAATCACTCTTATTAGGAACAACAGGGAGTAACCTTAAGGTTTGGGACCATCTCTCTGGTGCTAAAGATGCATTCTGGAGCTCAAAACAAAAAAACTTGCACAATTTTTCTCTGGGAGGGTCCCAGTTTTACTCCACCCATCCTTATATAGAGTTCTTAAATTAACTTTCTCCACAGATGTTGGTGTCTTGGATGGACGAATTATGTCCGATATTGGCACCAGGAGTCTGTGACAGCCTGTCGAGGTCTTCACCCTGCAGATTTCCATTCAGTCTGTGTTTAAGAAAACTGCTAAAAAGATCTCTATCAAGCTAGATAGCTTGAATGTGAGGGGCTTGAGAGATCAGAGTAAGGCTGCCGGTCTTCTTCATGATCTCTTGTCCTTTGGCATAGATATAACTGCGATCCAGGAGACAAACTTTATTTGCGACATTAATTCTTGTGTGCTGTTTAGCAATTTTGTTGTTTATTCAGCATATGGGGACCAGCTGGGCAGAGGTGTTTCTTTGTTAGTTAAATGTTTCCTGGGTGTGAGGGTGGATCTTGTTCATATCAATGTGGGGAGCCAGTTGATCATGGCTGATATTGCCGTGAGTGGTAGTTTTTTTTTTTCTGTCAATTGGGACTTTTCCTGGTTGATTCATTGCACTTAGTCTTAATGGGGGATTGGAATGCCATCCTGGACTCCAGGGGCTGGGGAGCTAGCAGGAGGTCAACGGGCGATCGTAGCTTGGTTGATCTGATTAGTGAGTTTGGGCTCATTGATAGATACCAGGTCGATCATCTGGGGCAGAAGATGTGGATGTGGGCTCTTAAGTGATCTTCTTTCTGGCTAGCCAGCTACCTGGATAGAATGTTAATTAGAAGGGTTGATCTAGATTTGCTAGATTGTCCCACATTCCACCTAAATGGACTATAGACTCATCTGTTTCCAGGTGGTGTTAGACACTAGACCTAGAATGGCTTGACACTGGAAATTCAATCTGCCAGGCAGGACTTTCAGCAACAACTGACTAAATTAGTGCAGTGTGAACTAGTATGGGTGGTTATTGGGAATAAGTGGTTGGAGAGGATTAGGTCTTTTAACACCGAATATAGCCGACGACTTAACCTTAGACAGGGCTAAGATGGTGAAGACTCTAGAGGATAGTCTATCCCGGTGGATATTCCCTAGAAATAGTACTAGCTAGACAGGCTCTGGAGCATGAGACTAGCAAGCACTATCAGGGTCAGGTAATTAGACATAGGTTAAACAAGATGTCTAATGAAGCTGTTAATATGGGCACAGAATTGTGCAAAGAAGAGATCTGTTGAGGTTCTAAGTGATACATTTGAGAGGTCAGTACCCTGGAGGAGCATACTCTGAGGTTGACCAAGGGCATGTGTGAAGCATTTTGACAGCATTTCAAGAACCGTTTTACCAAGGAGCCTGGTCTCAGTGGTGACGAGTTTTACAGCTATTTGGCTGACTTTCCTCAACTTTCATTGACTGAAGCAGCTAGTTGCTAGGGTGATATCAGATAGGGTGAAGTTCACTTGGCATTGAAGAGGGTTGGTAGTGACAAGTCTCCAGGACTTGATGGTCTGCTCTACAAATTGTACTTGAGGCTGTCACACATCTTTGTTCCAATTTTGACAAGTGGTTCCTGCAGTGGTCCATCTCTGATCATATCTCTACGGGTTTCATCATGCTGTTGAAAAAGGTTGGGCAGGAATTAGATGATTATAGGCCCATAGCTTTGCTAAACACAGAGTTAAAGATTTTAGCCAAGATCTTGATGGACAGTTTGCAGTCAATTGTCACAAGCTTGTTAGGACCTGAGTAGACTTGTGCTGTGAAAGGATGAACAATTCAAAGCAACCTGCATCTGGTCTGCACAATCATAGAGAGTGTAGAAGACAACCAGCAAGTCATGCTGATCAAGTTAGACCAGTCTAAGGCATTCAATAGAGTTGATCATCAGTACCTGGCAGTTGTCCTGCAGGCCACTGGATTCAAACCCGACCTGCAAGTGGATCAGCCTCCTGTATCACTCCCCCAGTGCTGTAGTACAGGTGAATGGGAAGCAGTCGAGTACTTTTGTGCTATCTCGGTTGGTTTGTCATGGTTGTCTGCTGTCACCCTTACATTACGCTTTGGCATTGGAGCCCCTCCTCTGGCTAAGTGAGAGGGTATGCAGTCTGGTGCTATGTGGAATCACTGTCCCTGGAGATCAAATGTGGATGGGACTTCCTATTTTATGATAACGTATCTGTTTTTTACAGTGTCATGCTGTAGAAATGACTGAGTTTGTACAAGAATCCACCTGAGTTAGGTGCCTGGATGAGAAGATGATGGAGGCAAAAATTAACCGTGACAAGTAATCCAGTTTGTGGTTAGGTGCCTGGAAGAGGTCAGTCTCTAGCTGAAAAAATTTTTAGAAGGACAGACAGACAGTGGTTTTCTGTGAAGGGTAAGGTGGAGGCATGTGCCACTTATGTGTTTCTGATATACATTATGAAAAGAAGGCAGCTGATTGTCGTGTGGTTGCAAGCATCTGATCTGCAGAGAGACTGTTGCCCAATATCCATGTCATGGAGAGCTGGGAATGCTGCACTTGTTGTGCCATTGGCATGCTTCAAGTTAGGTTTCCTATGCCATATGTTGATGGAAGATTTGATTTTGGAAGGGAGTGTTAGGGACACCTTCCCTAGTATTACCATCACTCTCTCTGTTTCCAAGGCTGAGTGCCTCAGAATCAATTGAAAGTGAGTGTCAGGCAGCCTTAAGGGCTCTTCCTTGGTCCAGAGTGACCTTTCATGGCCTCGTAGGCTATTGTATCATAATTTAGTGGGGAGGGTCATGACAGACCGCCTTTGTGGCTGGCTCGGCTTGTCACCATCAGAGTTACGCTCTTTCTGGTCTTAGGTACCATCGGCGAACTACCTCAGCAGCCCTGAGTTTTCTCTTACCTAACAATTGAATCATAACATGCTACCTCTCAATGATGATCCTTCAGATGGGGATGGGTGGATTTACCTGACTGTTATCGGTGTGATCTTGGTTTAAAAGAAATGGCTTCACACACTTTCTACCATTGTCCCCAGGTGTGCCCTTTCTGGGACTATGTCGGCGAGTTGACAACTCATATAGCTCCCAATCAACTTGTGTCCATTAATTTTGTGTACACCTGTGACAATGTCTTGCCCCCGTTCTCCGGAGTGAAACAGATGGTGTTTCTCACATTACTAGCCATGGCAAGAATGGTAGTATGGACGTCACAAATGGAGGGAATCTTGTGATGTGAGTGTTATTCTCATCAGGATCTGTTTGAATATTTTGGGCATCAGTTCAGGATGAAGAGCAGATCTGATAGAAAGTGTTTGATATTGACAGATTTCAGAAAAAGGTGGATATCTGTGTCGTGCCTGGTTTGCGTGAAAGGGGCTAGGTTTGATTTTCTTTAATTCTCCTTGAGCACAACAGAGCAGTTTCCTGTGTTCTCTCTCCTGGTTAAGTTAGACTGTTTTAAGTTTTCCTAGTGAATGGGAATAAGTGTTGTTCTCGCCTGTTCCTGGCACTCTCTTTTGTTATGAGCTAAGTCAAGATTCCCAACCTCCTCAATTTGTTTTTTGTCTCTTTTTTACATCTCGGCTGGGTCAGACTTTGTTTTTTCCCACTCCGCAGTTTAATTTTTCCCTCCCCACTCTGTTAGTGAGTGTGCTACTTGATTCTGTCAAACAGCAGAATACAGTAGCCACTCTCATTATTTTGAGGGGTGGATGGGTCTTACTGTTTTGTTTTAGTTTGTTTTTGTTTCATTCTTTAGTTTAGATTACAGGAGCATTTCCTACCCACATCATTTTCATTATTATATAAATTTTTGTGAAAAAAGAGAAAAACATCAGAAAAAGACATTATAAATTTTTATATCATGGGGTGTTTTGTAAGTCCCTGGTGAATATGTGGTATTTTGGTAAATGTAGGATTGAGAGGTGATGGGCAAGTTCTTGTGGTGATTGAGTATATTGTATGGAATGAATGGGTCATGATTTTGATTAACTATGATTAGGATAGTAAAGGAGTACCACCCTTTCCCCACCTCCACTTTGGCCATGTGCCACAATTTTTGTAAAATTACAAAAATAAAAAATCATTTCCACTCTCATTGGGAAATCACCCCCACCCACTTCATTTGTTGATGAAAATCAGAAACAGTGTAGGACCCAGGATAGAGCCTTGGGGAATACCAGCGTTTGTGAGAAAGGACATGGAGGATAACCCATTTAGGATGACCTTCATTTCACGGTTTGACAGGAATGATGGTATTAAGTCAAATAATCGTCCTGTAATGCCATCTTGCAAAGAAGGTTGGCATGCCAAACACTATCAAATGCTTTATAGATATCTAGAGTCATGGCTCGAGCTTCTCCATTATTGTGAAGTGCTTGGTATACAAATTCAGTTATGGCCATGAGCATGTCAGCAGTAGATTTGGCAAAGCAGAAATCATATTGCTTGTCAGAGAGCAAATCATGGGATGTAAGGTGCTTAACCACTTCAACATTGATTAAAGCCTCGAAGATTTTACCAAAGAGTGGTAGGCAACTGATAGGATGGTAGTTAGATGGGTCATTAAAGATAGGTACAACATATGAGAACTTCCAACAGGCTGGGAAGCAAGATTTGGTGAGGCAGTAGTTGTATAGTTTGGAGAGGACAGGAGCCAGTTCAGGAGCACATTTCTTCAGGACAATTGCTGGTATCCTTGTCCCCACCATTAGCCTTATGGGACTTTAATTTAGAGATGATGTCCAAAACGATTGATAGGGTTATATGCATCTCACTTAGTAGAGCCTCAGTTCTAGGGAGAAAATCAGGTGTGGGTACACCAAATAAGTTGAGCATTGAATAGTAATTAAGTAACAGTAATTAAGGCAGATCTGGGCTGAGGTTATTTACCCTGCCTCTCCACTAGGCACAAGGCCATTTTTTATGTGGGATGAATCCAAGCCCGCCAATTCCCTGTAGACCCCACATACACGGGCTTGTATACCTCCCCAATGACTCTACCCTTCAGTATAGCCTCGTCTGGGTTCCTCTTTGCTCAAAGCGAGTTTGACAAGTCAGCCCAAACTGCCTGAATCAGCAGATCTGGACTGAATCATGTCAAAACATTAGCCATCCCATTTTATTGATTAACAAAAATATCCCAGCATGCATTCTATGTCCTTCTAACAAACTTTTGCCATCATTTCCACTCTCATTTTTACATCATGTGGTGTTTTGTATGTCACTTGTGAATATGTGGTATTATGGTACATGTAGGATTGAGAGGTGATGGACAACTTCTTGTGGTGATTGAGTGAATGAGTCATGATTGTGATTAACTAGGACTAGGATAATTAGTGAGTATCAGCCTTTTCTCCTTCAGCTTTGTGCCAAAATTTATGTACTTAATCTAAAATAAATATATATTCCCACTCTCATTAGGAAATCAACAGAGGAAAAGTGTAATATACAATTAAGATAATGCCAGACTGCACATTTCTTTAGGGACAAGACAAAAATTGCAACAATTTAGCTGGAAAGTTTTCATTCATCCACCATATTCAGCAGATATTGCACCTTTTATTTATTCCAGTCTTTATAGATTTTTTTAATGAAAAGGTTTAAGTTATCTGGAAGAATGAAAAAAGCAGTTATTTTCTGAGAAAGATAAACTCTGAAAGAATGAAATTATGGACTTGCCTGATAGTGGGACAAAATATTGAATACAGTATTACCATATAAAGTATTCAATAAATTTAATATTGAAAATGAAAAAAAATATATTTTTATTTTTATCTAATGAACTGAACAAACTTTTTGGTACACAATATTTATTATTCAGTTTATAAGCTATTTGTAATTACTGATATATATTTTGAATAATTTTTCTTTGTTAAAATTAGTTAAAACATTTTTCTTCAGCTGATTATCTTTTTCAAATGATACAAATATTTGTGTCAAAAGTTTCTTAAATTTGTAAAAATTTTCTATGTTCATGCATCAATTGAAATTGTTTTATGTTAAAGATGATTATATTAATTGGATCTATTGATCTGAATTTTATTGATTCATTTTAATTTGAATGTTATAATTTAGTATTTTATGTATAGTTCAAGTTGAAAAATATAATTTTTAAGAATGATAAAGTAGATCATCTATTGACACACACTTAACAGATTTCTGTATCATAGATATTCTTTGGAATGAAAAAAGATATATCCCCAATTAAATGAAGACCATTTGGCTTTGATGTAAACATGAGAAGCAGATTCACAAATATGAAATAGTTAATGATATTTAATTTTTTTATAAAAAAATCTTACCTCTTTTTTATTGTGTTTATTGATTCTAATTTATTTTCTTATATTTCTTAGTTTCTTGTATTTATTGATTCTATTCTGTTTAATTCTATAGATGACAAACATGAATAACAATTCTTTGTCAAGCAACTTTTTTCTATTTAAATAGAAATTAATATCAATGTCTTCTCGACTGATGCAAAAGTATATAAGCTGAGTCCCTTTAGAATTAAATTATATTCTTTTAAATTTGTAAGTTATACCAAAACAGTTTATCAAATTCTTTGGATGTTTTAGTTATGATTTTTAAAATGTATATGTAAAAACATCATGTACAAACATCAAAAACAAATGTTCACAAACAAATTGAAACACATTATAAACTAATAAATATAACTGAAGACATATTGACATTTTATTTTACTGTTTTATATTGCCATTAACTCATTGGTACTCTATGATATATTTTTTGTTTAGTTCTGGTGCTTGGGCATGCTTTGATGAATTCAACCGCATAGATATAGAGGTGCTTTCAGTTGTTGCCATGCAGCTTACCACCATTATGCAAGCTCAAATCAAGCAGGTATGATATACATATGTATATGCATGCATACATTTTCATATACATAAATGCATTTGATATTTTCATTACTTCAAAATAAACCCATTGATAAACCCTTACTAGGCTAGCTAGCTAATCGTTGCTACACCAAGTTACCTAACAGTATTATGATGTATTTTAAGTAACAGGATATAATAAATACATTTAATGGTCTGCCCTATCGTGAATTGGGAGGGTCCACAATTGATGAGGGTTAAGAAGTGTCTACCACTATAGATCAGGATGTATGCTATGTCAGCAAATGTCCAATATCTGGCTTTTGTTCAGGACAGCATCACAAAAATTCAGTGCCATTTCTTACCCCTTCTTCATAGCTTTGAACCAATTTTGTGGCACTCTTGTTAGTTTTGTTGGCTCTGTACTGTTCTAACTTTACTGTCACATCAATTGAAAGTCAATATTCATCAGTTAGCTGCAAGAATGTTTGAAGCCTCCTCTTCATGAACAAAGGTGTTCCTAAGTCAATGATATGTGCACAAAGAGTCAATTTTCAGATGGTCCACATTCACTTAGCATTGAAGAGCAAGATTGATGCCTTTTATTACTGCATTGAGCTCAGCCAAATTGATATGCTGGGAGTCATTATTTGGACTCATCCAGCATGCATCCTCAATCAACACTCCATTTACTTCCAGCTGCAAGGAGGTCATATTTACTCACAAGTCTATTTCCTGGCTAATAGCACATCCTTCTCCCTTCACAGGATCATTCTGTTTCACTCTTGCAATTGTTTCTTGTATCATCATCTTCAAAGAAGCCTGTCAGGTCTTCATCCCATTTGCAGGAAATCGCGTTCACCTGCCATTTGATAATCCAGTGGACACTCTGAACCAGAGATGGGAAAATGTCCAACAAGTTTTCCACAGAAAGAAGATACATTCCATTGTGTTATTGAGTTAGAAATATCAGGAATTGTGTTCCCTCACTTCCATTGCAGACTTCAAGGCCTAATATCTCCATCCCTCCTTTCAGGCACTCTCTTTCTTTCACATTTGACACAAAAAGATTTACATTAAATATCTATTTTAAAAAAATGTTATTGTAGTTTTTCATTGCAATTCTGAAATTTCTCCAATAACAGAATTTTCTGTTAAATGAAGATATGTTTGAAAAATGTAAAATTTAATACCATTTTCAAGTGTTAACACTAGAAAACTACTATGGTTATCACAGCCCATTAGTTACTGCATGTAAATAAACATTATTTTTCACTTTGAGCAAAAAATAAGTATTATTTTTACAAAATCCACTCAGTTATTCCTTAATTTTACTAATTTTCTTTGTAACAAAAGACATATACTGGATTTTTAAGAGATTTTTAAATTTGTTATTTTCATTTGTTGTCAAGAATGGAGATTCAGTGATTGACTGTGGCAATGTTTTAAAAATGCCTTAAAAATTTAAAACCTCATTTAAATACATAACATTGATTTCTATTTTTTTTATACAAATTACCTTTAGGTTGTGATCTTTCAGATAAAAACAAAATTTAATTTCAAAAGAAACATTTAAATTATTCAAAATGCATTTTAAAGTTTTCTTAAGTAAATTCATAGCAATACTTTAGAAATGACCATTAAAAGTTCTGTTTTCATTTTTCATGGACAAACAAGAATAAACAAAATTTAAAGGACTAAAAGTATACCTAGTTTATTTTTTCTTTTATTATATCTGTTGTGTTGTGACACAATAGTAAAAATAAGAAAATCAAGTCGAAGTTGGTTTAAAGAACAAGTGTATTTAACATCACAGATACAAAGGTAGGAAACAGGTACTACTCAGCTAGGCAGTTGTAGTACTGTCGCTGCTTACACCGGGTAAGTATTACTGGCACTATATATAGTGAGAACCGGTGTAATTCCCTTGTGTTAGAGGCCAGTGCAACACCCCCCTTTGAAAAAATTCCGTCTGGGAATTAATAACGTTTTTGTTTTGGGTTCACCCTAATCAACTCCGTTGATTTCCGTTTTCTTTCTGACCTCCTATTCTCAGGAGCTGTCTCTGGTATGGGCACCTGAAAAGTATCAAACACTGTGTCCATGATGTCCTCCTCGGGCGATCTGGTCACCTCACTGTTCGAGTATCTTTTCCGGATTTGGTTAGTGTGACGTTTGTACACGAAATCTGGTCCCTTAATCATATAGACCATGTTGCCTATTTGTTTCTCAATAGTGCCGGACTCCCAAAAGGTCCTATTATTTCTATGCATCTTGTAGAAAACTCTTTCGCCAACTTTATACCGTTTTTTTGTTATTGGTTTTTTGAGGTTTGGCCTATCCTGGTTTGGTAACAACTTGTGGAAAATTGATCTAACCTTGCGTCCGAACATGACCTCAGCAGGTGTCTTCGACGTTTTGATGTTTGCATTCGGAGTGACCGTGTAAACTTGTAAGAACTGTTGGATTGACTTATCTGTCGGTGATCCACTAGCCTTTCTCAGGGCTCTCTTGAACGTATCCACGAATCTCTCCGCTTGCCCATTGCTTCTTGGATGGTATGGTGGAATGGTTATAATCCTCGCAGAGATGTTTAAATTCAGTAGACGTGAATTGCGTTCCATTGTCTGTGACAATGCAGTCTACAACTCCAAACCTAGCGAATAGTTCATACAGGAAGTTAATAGCTGCCTCGGATGTGGGGTTCTTGCATTTCCGTACTTCCGGCCACTTAGATAGACTGTCTATAACAATGAGATAGTAGAAACCATCTAACGGTCCAGCAAAATCCAAGTGAATTCTCAACCAAGGTCGGTCCGGTTTTGCCCACGATCCGAATTGAGTCAGAGGAGCTTTCATAGCTAATGCGCATCCTCTACACTCCCTGACTTTTTCTTCTATATCCTTATCCATGTTTGGCCAGAAAACGAAAGAGCGCATAAGGCTTTTCATTCTTGATATGCCTGGATGTCCTACATGGAATTCCTTGAGCATTCTTTTCTGTAATGTCGTAGGAATTACGACCCTGTCGCTATATAACTGGACATTATCACAAATTGAATAAATTTCCTCATCCAGTTGGTTACTGTTGATTTTTTCTTTCGTGCTTATAATAAATTCGTCCACCTCTGCCTTACTCTTAATCTCATCAAGCGTTACTGGAAGTTCTCTTATCGTGTCACATAAAGTATTTTTTACTTCAACTTCCGCTTGAATGGCTGCTATTACCATATCCTCAAATGGTTCTGTGTGCTTAGGTATTAACCTTGATAAGCCATCTGCATGACCAAGTTTTTTAGATGGTACATACTCCATTTGAAAATTATAATTCAGAAGAATGGTACCCCATCTTTGGAGTCTATTCGCCGTATGTTGTGGTAGTCCCTTTTTCGATCCAAAAATCGTTAGTAAAGGTTTGTGATCTGTTTGTAACAGAAATTGTCTACCGTGCAAGAAACAATGAAATTTCCTTACTGCGAATATAATGCTTAGTGCCTCTTTCTCAATTTGCGAATAGTTCTTTTCGGCTGGTAAAAGTGAACGGGATGCATGGGCTATGGGTTTTATTTTTCCATCATCCATTTTGTGTAGTATGCATGCTCCTATGCCATAGGCACTGGCATCGCTTGCAACTATAATATCAAGCTTGGGATTATAATGTGCCAGAAACAAGTCAGACGTTAATATATCTTTAATTTCCTGAAATGCTTCTTCGCACTCTTGCGTCCAGACCCATTTTTGGTCCTTCCTTAAGGGTGATTTTAGTTTATGCATATTTGGCACGAATACATTGTAATAATTCGCCAACCCTAAGAAACTTTGTAGAGACACAATATTTTCTGGAGCAGGCATGTCCCTTATTGCACTCGATCTATCTGGATCCGGCCTTCTTCCATGTTCATCAATAATTTGCCCCAAGTATTTTATTTTTTCCATGAAAAAGGTACATTTTTCCTGTTTCAGTTTAAATCCATAATCCTGGATCCTTTTGAATACTTGGTTTACATGAGCTTTGTGTTGTTCTTTGCTAGTGCTGTTAACACATCCTCCAGGTACCCTACTGCGAAGTCCAGCCCACTTAACATCATGTCCATTGTTTGCTGAAAAATCGCAGGGGCGACTTTGACCCCAAAAGGAAGTCTGTTAAACTTGTATAATCCCTTATGGGTATTGATGCATAGCAGCTTTGAACACTCCTGATCGACTGGGATTTGTAAATACGCGTCACTGAGGTCGATTTTAGAAAAATATTTCCCTCCACTCAGTTTCTTCGAATATTTCTTCAGGGCTCGGAAGGGGATAATGATGATCCTTTTAATGCATTGTTTAAACCTGTTGAGAAATCGGCACAAACCCTAATCTCCTTGCTCTTCTTTTTGATGTAGACTGTTGGCGTAGCCCACTCACTGTGATCAATTTTTTCGAGGACACCCATGTTTTTGAGTCTTTCTAATTCACCGTCTATTTGTTCTATAGCGGCGTATGGAACCTTTCTTTTCTTTTTTTTGAACACTGGCTGTTCATTTTCTTTAACTTCAAATTTTGCTACCGCTTTTGTACACCTTCCAAGACCGCCTGTAAATACGTCTGGAAAATTCTCTTTAACTCCCTCTTAAGTTTTTTCTGCCTCCACATTCAAATCCTCAACTTTTTGACAAAAAAGAGCTTAAAGGCAGATCCCATAGTCTAAATTTTTCGAACAGATCAGTTCCAAAGAGGTTATTTGATTTTCGCATGACAAAATTTTCGCTTTTCGGTCTTATTCTGAAAAGAAATATTCGTCAATAATTCTCCTTCGAAGGTGATTTTTTCACCACTGACGCTTCTCGCCGTTTTATGTGATTTAATCATAGTGGATCTCCCAAGCTTCTTCCATGTCTGTATATTAATGATGGAAATATCAGACCCACTATCAAGCTGTAGTCTTACTTTCTTTTTAAACATTTTGACCTGTACAAATTTCCGGATATTTCGTTCCTCAGGTTCAATTTTTCGTTAGTTTAATGGATGTCTTCTTTCTACCAGATTTTTTTCCTACAATGTGATGCCTTATGCCCCTTCTGGTAGCAGTTGTCACATTGTTTGAATTTGTAGGGACACTCATTGTACCAATGTTTATCTCCACACCTCCAACACGGTCCAGGTGGATCTTTTCCCTGTTTTTTCCTCTGGTTATTTTTTTTGAAGTTAAATTTTTCTTCTGATGGACCTTTTTAATGTGCGACACTCCGCTTTCCTCTATGTCACGACTGTCCTGTTTCAACGCAACAAACCGTTCTCACAGTCTTCCGCTAAGCTTTGTAGTTTTAAATTCGGCTCATTTTTGAGTTTATTTAAAACACAACGCCTGATCTCAGCGTCTTTACCTAAAACCAGCCCTTGCACAAATATTAAACATTTAAAATTATCTGATGATAATCCCTCCAGTTTAAAGTTGTCGCAATGCTTGTTTACAATACTTGCATAAGTAGTGTAATCATCTTCCTCTCTTCTAGTAACATTCATACACTTATATCTCCTGTGAAAAAGAGAAGTTTTTGTAGAAAACAGTTCTGTTAGTAGAGTAACTGTCTCTTGAAAGTTCAACTCACTGGTCTTTTTTGGAAGGATAAAATTCATGAACTTTGTATGCTCGGCAGTTCCCAATTTTCTTAGCAGAAACCTAACTTTTTTAGCGTCTGTCCATGTACCGCAATCCGATACAAAAATATCCTCATATCTTCTATAGAAATGAGCAAACGTGACATCATCTTCTGGATTATAATTGAAACTTTCAATAGCGTTCCACACAGCCGTCTGGGAGAATGCGTTATGATTCTCACTTGCATTCGTTAACTGTGTTGCCTCCAAAAGTTTCCTCTGTTCCTCCTGTGTTTTCATAAAGATTTGTTCAACGTGTTTCTGTTGTTCCAACAACTCTTTTTTAAATTTCTCCTCACTTTCAAGTTGTCATTGAAGTTGTTGCTTTGTTCCGTTTGAAATTTGAACAATTGAAGAAGAGACTCTCTTAATTCTGTGTCCATGGTACGAATTCAATTTACGCACCATACAGTTTACACTTGTATTAAACAAATCAGTTTTCCCAAGGCTTGCTTACTAAAATTAGTTTGCTCAACTAATACACAAACAAGAAATATGTATTTCTCGTAAAAAACAAAAAAATCCGTCGCTTTAAGGAGTGTCGACTAATGGGAAAGTCCAAAATTTTTTTCCAACCTCTTTGTGGTTTTGCACAAATATGACTTGAATTTTTAACAGTCTTTGTTAAGCACAAATGACTTACGTGAATATATATTTTTCACTCGACAAATCATTTAACTTTGAAGAATAGAAAAAAAAACATCTTACCCTGACAAAAAACTCTGGTTTCTTGTAAAGAAACAAAAAAAACAGTGAACCTCTTTTTTTTTCGAAACCCTTGGTGTCAGTATTTTCAACTATAATTGACAATATTATTCGCGTTCTCACGCTGTAGATTTTTGGTAGCAAATTTTTGGTTGTTTCTAATTTTTTTTTTTTTTTTTACGTCGCCAAATTACTATTGTAGTAATTAATTTGCTATTAATCCTTGCGTATCCACATATCTGTTTGAAATGACGAAGGTGTTTTGCCGTAAAAATCTTGCGAATCCTTGTATTTCAATCACTTTAGGTAATTGTCTGCAGTGATATCGTTTTGATTCCGACATCGCCAATCTGTTGTGTCGTGGCACAATAGTAAAAATAAGAAAATCAAGTCGAAGTTGGTTTAAAGAACAAGTGTATTTAACATCACAGATACAAAGCTAAGAAACGGGTACTACTCAGCTAGGCAGTTGTAGTACTGTCGCTACTTACACCGGGTAGGTATTACTGGCACTATATATAGTGAGAACCGGTGTAATTCCCTTGTGTTAGAGGCCGGTGCAACAATATCAATATTGTTTTATTTTGTCCAAAAACTTTAAAAATAAGTATTTGTTTTATACAGTTTTAAAATACATCATTAAAGAAAATATGAGAAAAAAATTTAAACTGTAATATCCATTGATGAAACAAGTTTGATTTAAAATGGGATTCAGTTGGCAATTTTCATTCACTTGGTCAGCCAACAAATTTTGATGCATTGGAGTCAACTGTTTTGTATAAAATAAATGCAGAGTCTGTCTATATTTCTGAGATGAGGTATTATGTACATTATTTACATTATTTGGACTATTGTCCTCATTTTTGTCGCCATATTTATCACAACGTGAGCTCTGGTAAAAACATACAATGATAACAGCAAAATTGCATTGTGAACACTGGTAAAAATGGTTGCTGAAGACATTAGGTTTATAATACCCAGAAATTCATACCCAGATGGACACATGGCACGGTGGATAAAGGCGTTGGTTAGATCCAGTGACAGAACCCAAAGAGTGTGAGTTCAATACCCAGTTAAGGCAGTGGAGAACTTTCAGAGGGAAATTAGCAGGAGATAACTGACATCCATCAAACATGGCACGTGGAACTAGAACAGTCTACCCCAGTGAGCGAAATAAAGGGTTCAGTTCGAAATTCCAACCACCTGAAGAAGGCCGGAGCATACAATGGCCGAAATGTTGTGATAAATATGGTGACAAAGTTGAGGACAATAGTCCGAATAATGTAAATAAAATAAATGCAGTATACCCTCTTTTTGATTCTTGTGTACCTCAAGTTGCAGAGATCTAAAACCAGCTGATTATTAAAGACAAGTCATTTACTCTACAAAGTGTAAATTTTATTTTTAAAATGTTGAATTTCTCTTTTTGTGATATACAACTTTAAACCTTATAATTAACGCATCAAATTGACGAGTGTTCTTTTTCCATTAAGATGGGACTGTTTTGATATGTGTAGGAAGAAAACACCACTATGAAATCGTCAATTTTGAAAATAAGGAAAATTGCTGTTCATTATTGAAATAGTGAGATGATTTAAAGAGACATGGAATAAAAATTACACATGAAATAGAATTGTATCGTTAGAATGGGTAAACATTAAATTTTGTTTATATACTAATTTTATCAAAATAGCCTAAAAATAAACAAAATATCAGCAGTTGAAATGGAAGAAAATTTCACTACTTTGACAGATATTCACACTGTAAACTAGGGCAGTTTGGGATACCTATTCAAAGAACCAGGATCAAGGGAAAGATGTAAATTCAACACCCCTCAACCCTGTCATTTAAGGAAACCTACTCTTGATTGACATTTTGAATTTTTGCTTGCACTTCTGACCAGTTCTTCTCTAGCTGGTGAGTGGTTGAACCACATTTCAAGAATGCAGATAGGTCTGTCTGCCCTGGTGAAGGGCCTCAGAAAAGGAGACTACTTTCAAGTACAGCTGGAAAATTTATCACAGTTAACGTTCGTAATCCACAACCTCTTCATGCCATTCAAAAGCTTCTGACACCACTCTGAGTCACTACAAGTCATTAACATTGCCTCAAATTGGGTACTTCTCAGTTGTACATTAACAAAGGAAACTTTCTGGGAGTGGAGTATCAGTGGCCTTTACTAGGTGCTGCCTTGGTTTTTCTAACCTAGCATTGAGCACTTTAGTAAACTAAGAGAGGAGAAACAGTTTCCAGGCAAGTATCATCTAAACTTATCCAAATTTTCACTGCTAAACACTAGGGATTAGTGAATCTGCTTTGTAAGTTGAGGTCTTGGGCATTGTAAATTAATTCAATAACTGAATTTTCTCAGAATATGCTGCCTTTCAACAGCATAAACTTCTAAACAGACATGGTAGGCATACCTGATTATAACAATTGCAATATGGTTTTGAAAAAATGGTTGAGCTTGCCTTCATCTACTATAGCTGAAGGACAGTTGTTTTGAATAGTCTTTTTTTGTTCTTGTAAATTGAACATGCCTAATGTTTTTGAAAATATACTAATTTTTTTCTCTTGCATATATTTATTTTTCTTTAGATTAGAATCTGTTCTCAGTTACCTGGAACACCCTATATACTATTGACTTTTTAAAGTTTCAAATAATTTTTAATGCGTAAACTTTTCAATATGATATTGAAAGTATATGTTTACTCTTTATTTTGACCACAGATTTATGTCATAAATTAAAAAAAATGACTGAAGCACAAAATCCTCTGAATCTTTTTGTTTTTAAATTTCATGGACTTTATTCAAAATGTGAACAGTATTGAATTCATTCAGATATTCTCATTTTCATAAATGTATAAGGAAATATTTTGTTTTTGTTTAGGTGGATCGGTTTGTTTTTGAAGGAGTAGAATTAAGCTTGAGACATTCTTGTGCAGTGTTCATTACAATGAACCCTGGTTATGCTGGACGGACAGAATTACCTGACAATTTAAAAGTGAGTAAAATGGTATCAAAATTAAAAAAAAATCAATGTTAAACTATTCAGCTTTTTGGTATATTTCATTTTTATTGTACTATTTTATTTACTTAGCTTAAAGTACATTTGTTGCTCACATGCTGACAGTAAATTCAATCCTTTTGAATCCTCCATAAAAATATGATCCTACATCAGACTTAAGCTAAATATATGAAAAAGCTACTTTACTAAGCTTGATGTAGTTACTTTAATTAATTTTGAAGTTCTAAATAGAAAAATAAAATAAAATTTATACATTGTTTTTCATACAAACTTTTGAAAAACGAAGTTCTAATTTTTTAAATTTGTAACACAACTGAGTTATTAATTTTTTATTTGTTTTTATTTTAGCTTATTGTTGTTTTTATTTTAGCTTATTGTTTAAAAGAAACATGAAGTTTATATTATCTGTATTAATATGCCAATGTGTGTATGAGTTTGTTCCAATGAGAAGCTCCCACACATAGTTTTTGGCATCAATGAGCAAAACATATTATTTCTCGTCAAATGAACCAATTTCTACCAAAATAAAATGAGATATCAAATTTGCTATGTTGACATGAATTCTCACAAGACATCCATGTGACTAACATTCAAAGTCATCAAATGCTATTTTTGTAGCAAAATAGTCTCTGGTGTTGCAGGAAGTCATTGGTGGTAGAATCAGTTGTTAGCCTTTGTGATCTGTAATGCTGCCAAGCAATTACATTATTGGTAATGAATTGCTATTTAGGATAAAAAAAAAGGTTGTTAGGATAGGTAATGTTAACATCCAAGTTTTAGAGTTGAATTTGGGATTAAAATACCTTTTTACAGCCAGATGAAAAAACTTAAAAGATTAAATTATTTTTTTCTGTTTTGTTTGAAAAAAACATTTTCAAATATAAATTCTAAACTTTTCCATATTAAACTATAGAAGAGAAACAGACTGGCATGAAAAAAAGACCTCAACTAGGGTAAAAGTTTTATTTTGAATATAATTGATTTTTTGGAGAATGCAAACTCTAAACATAGATGGCATCATTGTTAAATTTTCTTGGTAGTTGCTGTGCTAATTTACATGAGAATGGTAATATTTGGTTATCAACAAATCATAGCTGATTTGTGGCTGCAGACATAAGTTTGTTTTATAGTGTCAGGAGCACAATTGGTGCTGACAGTTACAAGAGCACTACTTGGATTTGCATTTGTTTTTCCTGCAAATTATTATGGCATCTAACATTGTAGATAACAATTTTGAACTTAAACCTCATACGTGAATTTAGTGGCTTTAGACAATTCTAGACAATTGATCATTGAGTGGATCAAGAATGCTGAACTAGTACTTAGTGTGGGGTGAAAAGTTTCCAACAATTACTTCCATTTTCTGCTTTACAGTTAAATGAAGAACAGAAGAGTGATATCAACTGCATCAAATTTGCTCTTTAAACCTCCTTTGCCATAGATTCATTTGTTGCATATGAGCAATTTGTGGCACAGTATCTGCATTTGGGCAAGTCAGTCAACATCTGTCCAGTGATACAGTGACTACACAAAAGTATGTGCTGTTTCCAATGCCAGGGTACAGACCGCAGAGCAAGGGCTGCTGAAGAAATGAATCATTTGGGAGTACCAGAAGTCAGCAACAATCTTCTCCCCAAAGCAGATGTGATTGTGGCATTGCATATGACTAATATCAGAGTGAACAGCAAAAAATGCACAGTGTCAGCCATAAATACAGACTGATGTGGAGGTACAGGGAGACGCCTTTTGCCTATGCCTATTGCCTACCACTAGGACGAGAACCAGTCCATTACGGTTACCTGCTAGATTGTCCTACTCGGTTACAGTAGTCCCAAACCACTTTGCTACTTCGAACAAATATATCCCTTTCCGGGACATATCACATAATAATGTTAATTTCTAACTTTGATTTAAATGGTGTGTGCTGTATTGTGAAATCTATTTGTATATTTGTAAATATTTTCAGTTTGGGCATATTTTAATATGGTGCATATGTGGCCATGTAATAGTGTTGGAAATAGGTTTTATTTCCTATCAAGTTGCCTGCTGGGTCGGAGTGGCGCTTTTCTTTGGTTTGACCGCTGTTGTTTCTGTGTGAAATACACAGTGTCGTGCAACATTGTGTCGTTGGATTTTACACCGCGATCAAGGTATCTTTGAGCTTCCGAGGCTATGCCAATGGCTGAATAGTGGTTGTCCATTGTCTTGACAAGATGTGGGTAAAGATTTGAGTTCCAAATTTTCACCTTTTTGCTCATTAGCATAGCGCCGATGATGGAAATAAGTCCATCGACTGTTAAGTCTATATTTTTGTTTTTTTTTTGTATTTGTTTTTTATGTGGATGGCTGCCTCTCTAAGGATGTTTTCGAGTCGATCCGCCGTTCCAGATCCCAGGCTTGACTGAGGTGTTGGAAGTTAGTCATCTGGCTTCCGTGGGCTGCTAATAAGTATTCCTTCAGTTGTTCGAAGGTGGATATGTCTTTTTTTGAGTCTGCTGAAAGGTACTTTGGTCCAGTAAATCTTTAGCAGACTTGACGAATTCGCATTCCAGGCTGGGATAGGCACTGAGTTCTGGCATAACGTGGATTGTGTATGCTTTGTTTAGAGCCGTGATGAATCGGTTCACATCGTGTCCAGGATGAAAATTTCTCTTTAGCTTCAATATGTCGCATATAGTTTGTTGGCGCATCATTAAGCTGTAATCGCCATTTGTTTGAGCGGTGGGAGGTGTCGAAGTAGTTTTTAGGGCAGTCAGCATGTCGTTTATGTCGGCTTGAATTTCCTGTATAGTGGCTTCGGAAGGCTGTATTGGTCCCGTTTTCAAGTTGAATAGTAGTGTTTTCTGTTCCTTGATGAGAGTAAATAGTTCAGCTCGGGTGAAGCTCATGCAGTCGTCCATATTTCTCTTGCTGTATGCTTCTGACACCAGTGTTATAGACAAGCGTATGGTTGCAAGAAAGAAATACAACAGTAGAAATAGATTTACGTGATTTATTTAATAGGAACATGTGGGTTTGGGACAGATATCATGTGGTATAGTTCATAAGCCGGCTGCCGATCTGGATTCATCTTTATAGTAGTTCTCACTGGTTGGCGTGGCGCTCCTCCTGCTGACTGCCCAGACTGACCATGTCAGATCTCTTCCCTGGCCTCCTGTTGACTGCTAGTACTTCCCCGTGTGACCCCTTTTATGGTGTTTTTTATGGATTATCAGGCTCGAAAAACGACGCGAGTATAATTAGGAGGGAAGCATTTTTATTGGTTGAAAAATAGAAACACTTTAAATATTATTTTATTTTTTGACCAGAACTTGTGCGTCGGGACTATGTGCAAACGACGATAATGGTCATTTTTTGACGGGGCCTTGTCCCATTCACACCCGGCTCTCGCTCTTGAGTATGTTAGTTTATTTGCCTGCAAATCAGCCGAGATATGACTTATTTTATTTTATAACACTGCTAAACTTTTCCATGGTTTTTCTATGGCCAGTTCTCTGTTTTAGGGTTAGATCACCAAACAAATTTTACATATTGGCACTCAGTGGAAGAAAAAATATTAATATTGTCCACGAAGTAATGAACTATGTCATTCTTTTTTGTTATCAAAATATTTTTTCAGTAACAGTGAATTTTTCATTTGTAAATAGTTTCTTTTTTTGTTAGGTTGTGTAAGAAGAAATGTTAAAGAATATATTTTTCCAGTGTTGTTATATTTGAAGTTAGTTTTTCTGGGTTCCATATTACAGTACAAATAGATAGGTTCCCAGCTTGGGATGTAATTTTCAGTCAGAAACTGCTTTATTTCCAGTTCAATCTAGTTACTTTAATGGTCATTAAATGTAAAAACCTGAGTATTAAGATGAATAAAGACATATTTAGTCATCTAACCTTGGTACAATGAGACACATAAAAGCAGAATTTTTTTATTATCACTGGTTAGTTATGAGTACCAACTAGATCTGGAATGTACATCTTGTCAGTTTTGTGATAAAAGCAACAATAATATCTGGACACTCATTTCTGAATATGCCCGTCTGTTAGGGTGGCTAGGCATCCCTTTGCAGATGCCTGCTCAGGCACATATTTTTCAACATGCACAGAACCTACTTGTGGTTTATATTGCAACTATACTGAGTGATCCTTAGTTACAGTTTCTGGGAGAGAACATATGTGACATGATCAATAATTTGAACAAGGCTAGGCCACAATAATTTTTGGTCAAAATGACTTTTGGTCACAATGAATTTTGACTAAATGCTAGCACAAAAAAGCATTAATAAAATGAAAAATAACTAGTAAAAAATATTAATAATGGAAATGTCTCATCTCAAAAATTCTAACAAATTTTAACTTATTAAGTATGAAAGTAAAATTGATTTCATGTATGGTAATTATTTTATCATGTTTTTTGTAGGCTTTATTCCGGCCTGTAGCTATGATGGTCCCAGATTATGCCCTGATTGCAGAAATAAGTTTGTTCTCCTTTGGTTTCTCAGATGCCAAAATTCTTTCCCAAAAAATTGTTTCTACATTTAAATTATCATCAGAACAACTTAGTTCTCAGGTAACCATTATTTATCAGTCTTCTAGCATTTTATAAAAAGTATCATAAATTTTAACTATAATAAATCTTTATTTTGGGATCATTTTAGGATCATTATGATTTTGGCATGAGAGCTGTAAAGAGTGTGATTTCAGCTGCTGGCAATCTAAAACGACAACAACCAAATTCTGATGAGGTTGGTACAGATGCACAATTTCTTGGTTTATTACTCATGAAATCTTTGATAAATATATTTTTAAATTATAAAAGGTTAAAATTTACTTATATTTTGTAATGTCTAGAATTAATACCTCTATAAATCAGAATTATTTACTTCTGAAATTATCAAATACAAATATTCAAATGTTCAATATATAAAGTTACAAAATATATATTTTAAAAAAATGAATGAAAACAGTATTCAATATGAGTGAACTATTCCTGTAAGTAAATGTAGATTTATAGGTGGTTTACCCTAGAATATTTTAAGTAGTAGGAAACATTCTTGAAGTGAAAATATAGTGTATCAGTTAGACATTAGCCATTGTTATGGTTGCAGTCATAATGCATAAACTAAAAGACCTCAAAGATACTGTAGTTAGTCTTTATTGTAGAAGCTAGTCATTGGTAAACAGCTACAACTTCATCTATGCACTGTTGGTTTGATAAAATTGGAAGAAACATGGCATGATATTAAACTATACTCAATCTTATGCCCTTCAAAAGATTTTAAACCATATTGCAAGCAGAATTGTAAGGATGTTAAAGAAGCACTGAAGGATTACTTGCAAAAAGTTGGTAGAAGATCTCTGAACATCAGGGACATCAGTTTCATTTCAAGCTGTCAGCAACACACTTGCTAGTATAGTTTGCAGTATTGAAGAATATGAAGAATTTATATAATTCAGATGCCTACTGGAATAATATTATTTGGTCTAATGAGACCAAGATATAGTTATTTGACTTCAACTCATATCACCAGTAGTTTAAAAATAGGAAAATCATCCTAGTGAATCTGATTAGAAATTTGTGTCTGTGAACATCAACCCGTTAATTTGAACAAACTGAAGAGGATCTGGTACGGAAAGGGATTTAAAATAACAGCAGAAGAGTGTTAAAAACAAATGGCTACTTATAGAAAGCACCTTGTGGCTGTTATTTCAAGCGACATATTAAATTCTGTTTGATTCTAGTTTGTGTTGGCCATTGAATATGTTTTTACTTCATGTTTTTTGAATAGATCTTTTATAATTTTACATAAAAGTATTTGTTGAATTTTTCCCATTTACTATTTTAAGATGAAAGTGGTATAAATACTATGTGTATGTAAATAATGCAATAAAGTGTTTTTTGTGTCATGTATTGAATACTGATTTTTTTCCACTATACAATAAAAATTATTAAATTTTATTCACCCTTTCAAACTTACAAATCAAGAAAAGAGCATTAGTACTATTTATTTTTTCTATTTACAGAACTAAAAAATAAACATGATTAATTGGAATTAAATCATTATATATTAAATGGCCTATTTTTAGAATTTCTCTGCTTGAAGCAAAAATACTGGGAAAAGATCAATTACAAATTTTTACTTATTACTGCACTGCCTTCATATTCATCATCATCATACTGGTTATAATCACCAAATCACCTAAAATATAAAGTGATTTCTATAGTTCCATTATATGTAATATTATGTATATTAATTTTTTAAAATGTCTATAGACTTTAATTCAAATGCCTAACATTTGACTGTAGCACATCAGAGTTTATTCATTTAGCATTCTGTATAATAATTATAATATATAATGAGATACTAAATGAGATACTATTGTTATTTTCATATTTTTATGAAAAATTTGAAAAGAAATATACTTCCATGGATAAAGTTCAAGCAATAAAATGGATGCAGTATGTCCCTTAATGCATATCTTTTATTTCATCCCTCATTTATATTTAGAAAGTAAACTCACAAAATCATAATGTATAAACATATATTCAGAAAATAATTTTTTGTATAGAAAACTGTGTATTGTAATAGTAAAAAAAATGATAAACACAAGAAAATAAAATAGAACTACTACAGATGATCTTTTGTAGTCCTTTATTTTTTATTACATTTTATATGCTGAAAGTTCACAATGTTCTTTAATTTTTATTATAAGGATTTGATAACACTTCGAGCAATTCAAGATGTCAATGTTCCTAAATTCCTAGTTGATGATTTAAAACTATTCAATGGAATAGTTTCTGATCTTTTCCCAAACATCAAGTAAGTAATCTTATATATATATATAAAACAGTTTTTACTATATATATATATATATATATATATATATATATATATTGTTGTGGTAGGATCCACCTAATTTGCATAGTGGAGTACCGACCATATAAATATGGTTGGTACTACTCACCATTTCTATTTACTATAGATTTTTCACATTATTCACTTTTTTTACATGCAAATATACCAACACATCTCCCTGAAATGTAGAGGTTTTATACCCCCTGTAAATTTTATGCTTCTTCTGTACATTGTTTAATTTTGGGGATTTCTTTACTTTCCTTCTCTCCCAAGATCTTAATGTTGTCCTTTCTCTTGCTCAACTTATATGGTACTCAAGATATTCTCCTTCCATTGCTACATCTTTATCGGATGTTTGTTGATCATCTGTATCCATATCTTAATTTCATTTTGTACGACAATGTTACATTGTTGATTGCAAAATCATAACTGGGAGTGTCTATCATTCTTCCCATCATCATAATCTTCTCAGATCCGTATTTGATTTCATGGGCTCTTATGCTATTCCCATTTTTATCATAATGGACATTTTATTGCCTCTTTGTATTTCAAAATTGACCCTTTCTAGATTTAATCTTTTCATATCAAATTTGTTTTACAGCAGATATCCTCAAGTTCTTTCTCTTGATGGTTTTTAATTTCTTCTGATTTTCATGACATCAATTCAGGCATCCCCAAGGCTCTCTCCTCAATCCTTCCCTCTTTCTGCTTTATATTAATGATCTGCTTAGGAACAGTCTCAGATTAAATATCTATGTAGATGTTATTACAGTTTATAGATGCACTTCCAGAAATCAAGATGACCAGAGCCTTGCAGCTGATCTCTCATGTGACCTAGCTCAAACATCTCAATGGAGAGAAAACTGGTTTGTGACTTTCAACACATCAAAAACCAGGCTAGTATTGTTTTATCATCACCAATCTGACCATTAATTTTCTCACAATCATACTGTCAATGAGGCTCAATTTTTTGAATGTCTATTGAGTCACAAATTTACTCCAGACATCAAGTGGAACTTATATATATAATCCATTGCTTAAGGTGCACTGGAAAAATGGTTAGCTCATTGTATCACCCCAGGACATACCTGACTCCTATCATGCTTTATATTTACAAGCTGAAGCTGCTCAATGCTCTATTCCCACTTTATAGTCTTGATTGATTTCAAAATTGATTACAGACTTGTGGGGTAAGACTTATTTTCCATACTGAAACCTCTTTCCTACAGATACAATATAACAAGCCTATCACTAATCTGTTAATATTTCCATGGCAAATCTTCAGATAAGCTACATCCACATAGTTGAATCATCCTTATTTCCTCCATATTACAAATGTATTCAATAAATCAAGAAAAGTTCAAAATGCTCAGCAGGACTAGATGTTTGATAAATTTATTGCACTTATCATCAGATCTCATATTTATACCCTTTCAGAATGAATGAATGATAATTCTAACTTCTAACTTACAAATGTAAAGAGAAAGTTCCACTCAGATAGCCTTTTCTCAAGAACAGTGTGGAACAGATTCCTGTGTGGAAGCTTCCCTGAAAACTGCTATCTAAGCATTTTCAAGTGAAGGTTAGATCTATCCACCTTATCCACATAATCTTCACTTCCTACTAATTCCTCTTTCATTAATATCACACATCTCATTCATCATAACCATTTTACAGTAGTCCCCTACCTTCTTGAATCTCGCATTCAGTGAATTTTAGGATATAAAAAAACACAAATTACTTCAGGCCATTCTGAAAAAGAATCTTCTAATATTAATAAGAGTCTTACTTTATTGACATATCTTCTTTCTTTTATGTGCCATGTCCCTTCAGGACATAGGCAATCATGGCTCTCCACTTCCTCCTATCCCTTGTAGTTCTCAATAAGTTTTGTCTTTCTGCTACTTCTCACAGACCCTGTTCTGCCATCTACTTGCTTAAGCTGGCTAAGTATGTCGTATGTTGTTTCCTCTTGTCCCTCTTTCTCTCTATCTGCCCTGTGAGTATCAGATTTTCCAAGCCTTCCTTTCTCATTATGTGTCCCAGAAATTTCAGCTGCCTCTTCCTGATATTAAGATAAGTTTCCTCTTTGCATCTTTTCTAAAACCTCATTGTTGCTTGCATGTTTGGTCGACAGTAACCCTAGCATTCTTCTGTAGAACCATATCTCCATTGCCTTGAGTCTCTTCTTCATCTTTGAGTAGACAATCCAACATTCACTGCTGTATAGGAGGACAGTAGCAGTTCAGTACCCTTTTCTTTGTGACCAACAAAATCCTCCTGTCTCTGCTTACCTTTTGGAATGTGTTTTTGGCAATCCCAATACATCTTCGGATCTCACTTACTGTCCCTTGTCAGAACATTTCCCAGATATTTAAATTTCCGCACCTGCTTGATTTTAGTCTCCTCAACCTGTAAATCGCATTTCAGGCTCATCTTTTTGCTGATGACCATGCATTCTGTCTTCTTGTAATTTATGCTTAGTCCCTTCTTCTCAATCTCCTTCACTACCTTCTGTAGAAGGTGCTGTTGTTTCCTTCCAATGTCTGCTATCAGCACTGTGTCCTCTGCATATCTTATATTGTTAATATTGTGGCTGCCAATGATGGATCCTGGTAGGATTCCCAGTTCTCTCAGAATATTGCCTCACTGTATAGGTTGAATAATTCCAGTGAGAAAACACATCCTTCCCTTAAGCCCCTTTCTATTTTTGTATATCTGCTAAACTCATTTTCTATCCATATGCAGGCCATTTGCTACCAGTATAGTTTCTTGATTTTTCTAATATCTTTCCCAAATATATCAAGGTTGATGAGCAGTTCCACTAGATCTTTGTAGTGTACTTTGTCAAACACCTTTGCATAGTCTACAAAACACAGGTGCACATCCTTCTGCATTTGTATTACTCTTTCTGAGCATGAATATCACATTCCTTGTTCCAGTGTCTTTAACAAACCTGCACTGTTCTTGTCCTATTTTTGGCCTGATTCTGTCTGGCCCTGACACCTTGCTTCTGTTCAGTTTGGCCAGTACAGATTTTACTTCGGTTTTTAGAATTTCAGGCTTGTCAGTAATTCTATGTAGTGCTGGTTGTTATCTTTTGTCATGGAAGGGTTCTCCAATTTACTTGTTCCAGTGCTGAAGAATTTTTCCCTTCTCTAATATGAGTGTTCTGTTCTTGGATTTTATTCAGCCTGATGATGAGCATGACTTCTGTCCTGTTAGTTCCCTTATTTTTTATGTATATTTCATATCTCCTTTCTTGGTAGTACACAGTCTCTCTATTTCTGCACATTTTTTGTTTAGCCACTTTTCTTTAGCCTTCCTGCATTTGGTCCTTATTTTGTTGTGTCATTTTCTGTATTCTGTCCTGTATTTTGGCAGAGTTTTCTGTCTCCTTTGCATCATGTCGAGAATTTCATCAGTCATACATTCACTTTCTCTTCTTTGTCCGTTCTCCTTTGGGATGATATCATTTGCTGATCTCGCTAAAGCTTCTCTTAGTGTATCCCATTTCAAGTTTCCATTCCGATTGTGTTCCTAATATCTTCTTTTCACACTGTCCATATATTTTTCCTTCAGGTACAGGTCGCTCAGGAGTTTGTTGTATTGCAATTTGGGTACTGCATTAGGCTTCTTCAGTTTCCATAGTTTCACTCTTAATTTACACATAACAGGACAATGACTGCTTCCACAGTCAGCACTTGTGTACATTTTGCAGTGAACCATTGCATTCCTGAATCTTTTGTTGATAGTTATGTAGTCAATTTGGCTTTTAGAATCTCCTCTTGGGCTTCTCCATGTCCAAAATTGTCTTGGATGTTCTTGGAACCATGTGTTGGCTATTACCTGGTCATTGGTCGGGCACCATTGGATCCACTTTTCTCCATGTTTGTTGCAGGTCCCTAGTCCAAATTTTCCAGCTATATCCCCTGCCCTCTCCCTACCTACTTTGTCATTCAGGTCTCCCATGATAATAATGACTTCTTGTGATTTGTAATGATCCTTGGCCTTGTCTAGCATGGAATAGAAAGATTTGATTTCTTCTTTCTTACTTTGTGCTGTTAGTGCATATGAACAAAAATCCAAGGTTCTAACTCATTGGTCAAAGAATGTAGTTTAGTTTATGTAAAGTTTCTTATATTTAACATATATATATTTTAACATATTCCGCTATATCATATGAATATTGCAGGCACCGAGCTTCTAACTTTAATCTTTTTTGTGCAGCCACTATTCCATAATGTATGTTGTTATGTACACTTTTTATTATAAGTTTTCTTTATGTTTCTGAAAGCACCATTAAACTACCATTAAAAATTAGTTTGTGTCATTAAAGTTAAAGAACATCAACCATTAGTGATTGTTCACACTGTAGCCAAAACCACCTATATTTGAGTAGTTTTTTCTTTTTACAAATTGCTAAATTTATTAATCCCAAAGAGGACTCATATTTTTCTTTATTTGTAGTATTTTTAGTATTACACAGGCAAATAGAAATACAGAATGAAGCATGCCTGATGTATATTTGTGAACGAATATAAAGATCTGTGTGAAATAAATTCATTTGATTGGAGATCATCTATCTAAAATTAGCATTACTCTGATTAAAAAAGCAAAAATCAGGAGTGAGAAAAACAGTGGGTAAATGGAAACATTGACTAGAGGCAGGTCTTCGAATAAGAAAGTATTTGGCACTTTGTTGTTTAGTTTATAGCTGTGTGTTGTCAGGATGGGTTTCAGACTTTTATGCACTATTGGTAAAGCTAGCTATTTTCACCATGATCATTTAACTTGAATTTTTAAGAACGGGTGTTTTGTAGAAAAAATTAAACACAAAACTATAAAACTACAAAATTAAACTGATTGAAAAAGTAACAACCACTTTTTGGTTATCCTTTGTTAAAAAAAAATAACTATAATTGGCAAAACAACTTTGAAACTTTTTAACTTCAAACATCTTTAAGTATAAACACCATTTAAGGTTACTTGGCATAACTAACTATGTTTCCAAAATATCTTCCTTAGAGTCAGAGATACAGACAAAAAAAAGTACAGTCAGAGATACAAAGAAAAGTAAAAATGTCTCATAACAGTTTCTCTTTCATATATATCGAAATCTTAATTTGCTTACCTTTTTCTTTGAAAATGTTTTATCCAATTCAATCAAGCTAATTTTTTTCCAATATTGTAGAGCATTAAGTTTTAATGAATTTAAATTTTGATAAACTTTATTTATTACTTGGAAGGATGGGAAGAATTCTTAAAACAATAGAAACATTAGGCACATTATCCAGGAGATTTTGTATAAAGAGAAGTACTTATGGTAACATAAACTTTGGAAGTCTTGGGGCTATTACTATAAGTTTATAACATTTATCTTCAATATCAAGAAACCTAACGCAGCATCCAAACTGCAATACAACAAAATCCTGAGCAATCCTAACCTAAAAGAAAAATAGTTAAACACTGTGAAAAGAAGATATAAGGCACACAATGAAAATTCAAAATGGGACACATTAAGAGACACTTTAGTGACATCAGCAAATCATATCATCCCAAAGGAGACAGGATGAAGAAGGAAAAATGAATGGATGACTGATGAGATTCTCAACATGATGGAAAGAAGACAGAAAACTCAGCCAAGATACAGAACGGAATACAGAAAACTACACAATGAAATAAGGCAGGCTAAAGAAGAGTGGCTAAACAAAAAATGTGAAGAAATAGAAAGATTGAGTACTACTAACAAAAGAGACATGCACAAACAAATAAAACAACTAACAGGACAAAAACATGCTCGTCAACAGGCTGCCTAAAATATTCATGCTCAGAATGTTGAGATGCAGAAGGACATGTACCTATGTTTCATAGATTATGCGAAGGCCTTCGACAAAGTACGCCAAGGATCTGATGGAACTGCTCAGCAGCCTCGATATATTTGGGAAAGATATCAGAATAATCAAGAACCTATACTGGCAGCAAACAGCATCCATGCACATAAGGAACGAGTTCAGTGAATATACAAAAATAGAGAGGGGTGTAAGGCAAGGATGTGTCTTCTCACTCAACATGTTCAACCTGCAATTCTGAGAGAATTGGAAACCCTACTGGGATTTAGCATTAGCAGCTGCAATCTTAATAACATAAAATACGCAGATGACACAGTACTGATAGCAGACACAGAAAAGAAATTACAAAATCTCAGTAACTGTATTATTTATACTGTATATATCATACAGGAAGCCAAATAAGAAATATTCTTGTAGCTGCAAGAATATCAAATCAAAAGATTGTATAGCCTTGTCTAAAACAGCATAGTGAAAATATAATTTGAATTTTTGCTTTGAATCTTGTGTTGACTCTTCTTGAGCCTCAAACTCCCATTCCTTTCTCTTGTTTATAACTTTGGTAGTATTTGTAATTCCTTTATAATTTCAGCAGTATCTATCAAAGCATTTTGAAAAACCTTTTCACATTTAAATCCACAAAGTCATTCTTGATTACTTGCATTTGTTTTGCAGCTGAATTGAAACAGGTTTCCTCATTTTGTAGTTGCTTACATCTTGTACTTTGTATATGCACACCATTGAGCTTAACGTTTATTTATGTGATCCTTCTGGAATTGTGTTTTAAGTGAGGAGATGAAAAGAAGAAAAAGTACTAAGTGAATTCCAAAGGCAGGATACATCATACTACCAAAGAATGTATCAGTTGAAAGTTTGTGTTAAAAACAAAAATATTTGTAGATAAGTCTTAAAAATGTATAGAATACAAACTCAGTTTTAATCTGAAATACCAGCAGTAATGATTAAAATGCTAATATGTTCAGTATGATGAAAAAATAATATATGGAATTCAATTGAGGTATTTAAAATTGTTTTTTTTTTTGTAGTTCTGAATTTTCACTATTCCATATATTTTTAGCTCTTGTTTCCATCTTTGTTGTTTTTAATGCATTTCAATTCTGGATAAGGAAAGCTGAAGAATATATTGATTGAACATTTTGTTATAAAAACATAAAAACTGTAGTCCGCAATATATATATGACAAGACATTTTAATGTCCCATTTTTTAATATAGTATGTACATTTTTTAACTTTTAAATTTAAGAAAATTTTTCTTTTCAGAGAACAAGTAATAGATTATGGTTCACTTGATACCTCCTTACGGAAAACTTGTCAAAAATTTAATCTCAAAGATGTTCCTGGTTTGTATTATTTTTGTTAATGTAAAAGTTTGAAACTTCATCATTCATTGATGAAAAATTAGGCCACTCTTGCTATATGACTATATATTCCATTTTTTCATTCTCACTTTCCTTTACTAACCTTGTGTGTTATCATTTACATATCTTACATTTTTAAGATTGTGTTCAATAATAAATCCTGGTAGGATTCCTAGCTCTTTTAGGATTACTTCACTGTATGAATGGCCACTCTTCTAGAGCTTTCTGTATAAATGCAGGCGTTTCATCAACAGCCTTCATCAGTTCTCAACTTGGTATCTATGCTGATGACACTACCATTTATTCCTGAACAGTTCAATATGGTCAAATTGGCAGCTGATGTCAAAATCAATCTACTTTCTGTTGTAAAATCAGGGAAGTAATGGCTTGTTAATTTTAATGCCTCCAAAATTAAACTGCTCTCTTTTAATCATCTGAGAGAATCCTTCTTATCTACCATCAGCATGGCTGATGCTAACCTCCAGGAGAGTGATTCATTGCACCTTCTCAAACTAATGTTTTCCACTGACATGAAGTAGAAAGATTAGATCAACTCAATTGTTAGATCTGCTGTTAGGAATGTTGGTTCCCTGCGTCATACTAGACAATTTTTCTTGCCAAAATTTATCTTACATATTTATAAGTCTATCATACGTCTATACTTTGAATAATGCTGCCACATCTGGTCTGGTGTGCCTGCTATATATTTAGAGATTCTTGATAAAATCAAAAGAAGAATCTACAATGGTTCTGGTTCTTGGCATCTCCCCTTCAGTCACTTTCCCACAGCTGTAATGTAGCTTCCCTGTGACTTTTATGGTAAATGTTCTGAAGAACATTACTTTATGGTACCTAGACTTTATGAATTTAAGTGAAGTACTAGATTGGCAACAAAGTCTCATCATTTTACAGTTAAAATGGCTAGATATAACAATAAGTTCTATGCTAAGAGTTTCTTCTATCACATATCCCGCTTATGGAAATCTGTTCCAGTTTCATGCTTTCAAGTCAAGTTTGATCTTCAAAAATTTAAATGCAATATCAATTGTTATCTACTTTCTTCTTAATTCTTGTTCTTTTAATGTTCTCTTTCCTTAATTGTGTTTTTTCTCATATTTTCTAACTCTGTAACCCCTTGTGTATTAGTGGCTTTATTGCCTTGCTTGGGTTGAAATGATTAAAAAATGACACATCCTTGTCATATGCCCCCTTTCTATTTTGTGCACTTGTTCAATTCATTTTCTATCTATATGCAGGTGGTTTGTTCACAGTAAATGCTCCAGATTACTCTAATAACTTTCCTAAATAAACAAAAGTTTTCCTAGTTGTTCAAATAGATTGTTATCATACAAATGCTTTTGTGTAATCTATGAAACATACATTCCACTCATTTCTGTATGACATGCCAACAATAAATATTGTTCAATTCTAATTTTTGTCATTCCTTTCTCTCGCTACCAAACGCTTAATATAACAAAAATATAACATTGAAGTTTTTTTTTAAACATGCTACAAAACCATTTATAAGAGGGTATATTATATATAAGGATAGGAGTACAATTAAAATATATTTTCCAATTTAATTGCAAATTAGAACATATAATTCTTTTAATGATTCAGTTTATATGGTTTATAGGTTTTATTCACAAATGTATTCAACTCTATGAAACAACTGTTGTGCGTCATGGTCTCATGCTTGTTGGACCAACAGGCTCTGGGAAAACTAAGGTCAGTATTTTCTTTTTACCTCATCAATTTCCATTATTTTTGGTTTTGTAAGAACTGTGTGATAAAACCCACTTTAAAAGTATAATTTACTTTAACATTTACTTTTCATTTTGTCCGTGTGATTTATGAAAGAGATAATATCAATTTTATATAGTTATACATGATTAATGTCCTGATAACAATAAGTCACCAAGTTTCAATTCTGGTTGAGACTGTTTATTTTCACTTTAGATAGCATTATATCTCATACACAAAATGGAAAATAAAAGTCTTGTCTGATAATAAAACCTGTCTCAGATAAGATAGTTATGAAAGTAGTTTAAATCCTCCCTTACTCACTCTTAGTCTCCAATCTATCAATTATCATTATATATATATATATATATATATATATATATATATATATATATATATATATATATATATAAAATTTAAAGAAATTTATATAGTGGCTTAGTAGCTAATAGTGTCTCACCACAAAGGACATCCAGGATTTGAGTTCTATGTTTCTTAGGGAAAAATAGAAAGAGGAATAATATTTACACAAAGCAATTGGTATGTTCAAGCTGTGATTGCAAAACTGGCAAATGTTTCAATTTTGTTACATTCCTTTTGCCTCTTAGAGAGAGAAAAATCAAGGGAATGAAAATATGCAAAATGTAAAATGAACTATGCAAAGCAGGTGTATTCAATTCTCTGAGGTAGTGCCTATACCGGTATGGCTAAATTTTCATCATAAAGGATCTTCAGGCCATAAGTATTGTTATTCCTCATGGAAGAAGATAGAAAAATTGTGGGATGCGATAATAATAGTATGGACTCATATTTCAAAAGAATGCTTCCAGAATATTATTGAATCCATGCCAAGAAAAACTGAGATTATTCTAAAGTCAAAATAGAAGAGTACACTTAATAAAGTGACTGGTGAGTGGACATAAAGAATATATTTGATATGTCAACTGAATAAAGTATTTTTTTCTATTCAGTGTTATGAAGTGCTGAAAACAGCTATTACAGCTTTGAAAGGAGAATTATCACCCTCTGGAGAGAAGTTTGAAAAAGTTCAAACTTTTGTACTAAATCCAAAGTCTATAACAATGGGGCAACTTTATGGAGAATTTGATATTCTAACTCACGAGTGGTTTGTATTACTCATTTCTCATTTGATATTTGGTTTGTGGAATTATTAATATGCTACCAATCCAAATTTATCTGTTACTTTCAAATACTTAGGAAACTTGCATCCTAAATCCACTTGTTAGTCATTACAGGAGGTAAATATTTTTATTCTAAAAATGTTATTTATCTATACCAAATTACAGGTACTAATTGTGCATGTATACAAATTCAATTTTAAAACACTTAAAGAGAAATCATTGAAATAACTACTCCTAAAAGGTGCCTTTATAATCTGTAAAAAAAGATATTGTTTTATTGAATGTAAATAAGTAAATATCATATTTGTTTCTAAAGAGAGTTTGTAAATCAACATTTTGTATTCAGTATATAACCTGAATTTTATATACAATATAATGGAAGTGAAAATATAATAAAATCCTATATTAATGGATATTTAAAAATCATGATATGGCAATTATTTTCAGGACTGATGGAATTCTTTCTTCTTTGATTCGTGCTTATGTTGGTTCTTCAAATGAAGATAAGAAATGGTATATCTTTGATGGACCAGTAGATGCAGTATGGATTGAGAACATGAATACTGTGCTAGATGACAACAAAAAACTCTGTCTCAGTAGCGGAGAAATAATTAAACTTGAAGAAGTAAACTTATTTTATCCTTTATATTATTTCAATAGCTAGCTAGTGTATTACTTTTAGCATATGTTTAATTAGCTGTACATATATCAGTTTACTATTGAAAATTAATTTATAATTCAGGGTTATTTCTCAGATTTAAATTTAAACACATTAATATTTTATGATAATAAGTATTAGACGAGAGCGCCTTTGAAAGTGACAAAAAACATTCTACTTGCATTGTCAGTAATGTTTAAATAGAACAGATTATTTAAAACCCTGAAAATAGTGTATGTTATGCTAATCTGTATGTATACATGAGTTTTGAGAGAAGCAAGAGAAACAGAATTATCAGAACAAGGTATGGCTTCATTTTGCTTTTTGTCTGACCATCTCCAACTGCTAACTTAGCATTCCATAGTTCTGCTTCTTAAAGCTTCTGATAATTGACCAAATCTGAAAAAAATTTTTAAAAAATACAGAGAATATATTTCTTGCAAAATATTTTGTATTGTGGTAGGTGGAACTGATCACCATCATTTTTATGTAACATAAATAAGGATCAAACATTGTGATAACAACAACAAAGATGGGGAAAATAGTCTAAATGTAAATAGTGTAAAGATTGATAACACATCATCCAGAAATTCAGACAGAAATAAATATGGAAATCAAATAGACTAACTATTCTAAACTGATAGGGACTGATGTTGCTGGTATTCAGACTTTAAATTTTTTCATTGCCCAATCTCTTACTCAAATCGTGGACTTCCCTACTTGTTTCCCTAGCAAAACCGAACAACATGCTTCTCTATTTGATTTATTTCTTAGCTCATCTCCTAGCTCTTGCCGAGCTTCACAACACTGTCCTCTTGATAATTCTGACCATTCTGTGGTAGCTATTGATATTTCATTCCAATCCTCTATTAAACAGGAACCTCCTATTCACAAGATCTCTTTCCATTACCAGCATACTGATTGGAACTCACTTCGGGATTTTCTCCATGACACCCTTTGGACTGATATCTTTAAACACCCAATTGAAAATTACACCACTGAGGTTTCTTCTTGGATCAAAGCTGGCATGGATATTTTCATCCCTTCTCAGAAATATCAGGTGAAACCTCAACCCTCTCCATGGTTCACACCAGCATGCTCAGATGCTATGGCACACAGGAACCACTATTTTTGGCTATACCAGTGTGACGGCTCTTGTCACAACAGGCTCCTATTTGTTGCTTCTCACAGTAAATCTAAGCGAGTCCTTGAGGGAGCAAAGTCCCTGTTTTCCAAGAGAATAAGGCACCACATATCCTCTAACAACTTTGGCTGTTGTTATTACTGGTGGCTCTGTAATAGGGCATTAATTAAGTGTAAGGCCTTTATTCCTCCCCTCTTCAGTTAATATGAGGCGTTCTTATCTTCTGCTGATAAAGCTGAATGTTTTGCCCATAAATTCTCCTCAAACTCTACCCTTCACTCATCTGGAATATCCCTTTTCTCAGACAAGCAATAAGGCTTTCATTTCTCCAGTTCAACTGCTGATGTACTGACAGTATTTGCAGAAAAATTTATCATTCTTTAGATAAAAATAGTGAGGCCAGGGCTGTTGCATTGGACATCTCAAAAGCCTTTGACATGGTCTGGCATTCAGGTCTTCTCCACAAGCTGAAAAGCTATGGTATCTTCTGACATTTTTTGAATTAATCCAGTTTTTTCTATCAAATCGTGGAATGAGAGTTATCCTGAATGGCCACTCATCTGGATCCTTTCATACTAATGCAGGTCTATTGCAGCCAATGTCCAAAATGACCTCTAGTCCATAGTTAACTGAGGCCAAAGATGGCTTGTTAATTTTAACTCCTCCAAAACTAAACTTCTCTACATTAATCATCTGAGCAACCCCTTCCTGCCTTCCATCAGCATGGCTGATGCTATCCTCCAGAAAGTGACTTGTTGTGCTTTCTCGGACAAATCTCTGCTGATATGAAGTAGAAAGACTATATTGAATACATTGCTAGGTCAGCTGCTAAGAAAGTTGGTTCACTATGTCAGCCGAAACAATTTTTCTCTACAAAATCTATCTTACATATCTATAGGTTACAATTCATCAATGCTTAGAATATTGCCGCTACATATGGTCCGGTGCCCCTGCTGTTTACCTTGAGATCCTTGATAAGACCCAAAGAAGAATCTGCAATATTATTGATCCTGATTTGGTGTCTCAGCTCCAGTCACTTCCCACTGCTATAATGTTGCCTCTCTATGTCATTTCTATAAATACTTTCATGGTAATTGTTTGAATGAGTGCTTTGAATGAGTACCTAGATGTTTTTAATTTAAGCACAGCATTAGACTGGCATCAAGATCTCATCAATTTGCAGTTGTGCTGACTCGATGTAGCCATAAATTTCATGCTAACAGTTTCTTCTTTCACTTTTTGCTTGTGAAACTCCCTTCTGGCTTCAGGCTTCCCACCCAACTTTAATCTGTAAAAATTTAAATGCAATATCAATCACTATCTACTGTCCACCTGATTACTCTCTTCTTTTCCTGCTCATCATTAATGTTTCAGTTCCTAATTTTTCCACTTGCATTTTAGTGGCATTACTGCCTTGCTTGGGGTGATTCTGATTAAAAAGAAAAAACTTGCTTAATAAAATCCTTTGAGACATCATTTTCTGATTCAGAAATGCTTCAAATCAGAGGACAATATCATTGTCAAAAAATAATTTGTTGCATGAATCATCTTTTTTGTTGCGAGATGTGGACATTTTTCAGTAAATATTTAATGGCTCCTGGAACATTTGTTCCATAAACAATATTTGGTGGACTCATTGAGTCCAGGCAAAAATAAGATATGGATTTTAAACAAGCAATTACAAAAGAAATTACATTCATGTGTACACAGTTGAAATGAAAAGACATTAAAAACTTGTGCGTGTGAGAGTTTAGTCATCAGTGAGCCAGGGCAAAGAACATTACCAGCAGGGATGCCTTTATCTACATCCTACAACATCTTGAAGAAAGAGGAAGGAAGGAAGATTTAAAGACTTAAACAGTTCCACCTGATGTGTGTTTGGAGAAGCCAAGTGGGGTAACCCATAAATTAAAAGTGCACAATTTTCTATTTTTATCTATAGTAAATCACATGTGTTTTGTTCTACTTTCAAAAATTGTCTTTTTGTTAGGGGTGTGAATACCTTTCTGACCTACTATATGCATTTTATATAATTCAACAGTGACAGTTTTGAAAATAATTGTGTGAATTTCTGAAATGTATATTGATTATTTCAGATTAGCATCTTTGTTGTTTTTATCATAATGTTTTACCAAAATTTGATAAAATCTAGAGATGTAGTCCAAAGAACACTGTTGAACACTTGTGGTTTTTATATATGATTAATAGAATTATATTCTGTAGTTACAAAAAAAGTCCAGTATTTTCTCTTGTACTCCTTAGTTACAATATTTATGTAATATTTCTATTTCTATTTACAGTGTATGACTATGATGTTTGAAGTACAAGATCTGGCTGTTGCTTCACCAGCTACCGTCAGCCGATGTGGAATGGTTTACTTAGAGCCTAGCATTTTAGGTCTGGACCCATTCATTGACTGCTGGCTGAAAAAGATACCAGATATCATATATGTATACAAAGAACAACTTGCTGAATTATTTGAGACATTCTTCAAGGTATGAATATTTGATTTTTAAGAAAAGTTTTGTATAAAACAGAATCAATTTTCAAGTACTTTCAGATGAATACTTTAAAATTATGATATATCATGTTATTATTTGGTCCCATTTTTGTAGTAGAATTCTATTGCTAAACAGAGCACAAATCTACAGTCAAATTTGCAACTCACAACTCCAATTCTTCATGCTGTAATGGGAGCACTTGGAAGAAAGATTTATTCTTCCATTTGTATTTTTCCCTGTTATGGACATAGCACCGATATTTCATGGACAGAATGAAATGGAAGAAAGTAAAAAGAATGACAAATATGCTTTGTTCTCAGAGAGACTTTTATATTACAAAGACATACACAAAACTATATATACATATATACAAGTGTCCCTCACAGAGAATAATATATCACATATATCTACTCAGCAAAACAAAGTTTAAGGAGAAACAAAAAGGAAGGGTCTTGCATATAATATGGTATGCTCCTGTATCTGAAGAAGCCATTTTTAGGATTCCAGATTCAAATGAGCCAGATTCATCTGTGTCTCAGGTGAGGGCATATTCCACAAACAGGGAAACAGCGAGTCTTGGGTTTTTCCAAATTGAGTTTGCTGGAGTTTTATTCTATATCTGGGAAAGGTATATTCCCAAAGGGAAACAGCACCATACACTTTCAGCTGTTGGAGAGGTAGATTTAGTCTTTGCCTGAGCCATGGAATGGGGGTGCAAGCTTAAGAAAGCAACTTTAAACAAACTGAATTTTGACTGCCACTTTTCATCACTGTGTGAGTGACATCATGAAGTGGCTGTCATGTGACCCACCTGACTTATTTCCACCAAAGGGATCCTTACAATGATGTATTATGCATTTTTACAATTTAGTAATAAAAAAAATAGAACATTTTAAAGGGTCATTTTAATTCAAAGTGGAACATTTTAAAGGAAGCACTAATGACAACAGCAAAAGAAATCTATCTAAGGAAGAAAAGTCAAGAGAAAATGGATGATGACTGAATTCTTATTCCCTGCATAAGATTAGTGATTTCTGGATTACCAATTACTGATTCCATGTAGAAAATAAGGTTACTTGGTGTGAGTAGCAGGTTACATGTACCAATATTACAGTCCAAGTTGGTTCCCCTGCTACTAGTTTGCTCTACAAGTGCTAGTAGTTGACATCCTCTACACTCTCTGATTTGCCTAAGTGATTGACTTCAGTGGTCATATTTACTCCTCCATCCCCTTTACTTCCTCAACCCTGATTTCACATATTCTCAATTTGAGTGTGCTACTGCTAGTAAATATTTTTGGGGTTAACTCTGTCCCCATGATTTCCTGCATTTGTTTTATGCTCTTATCCTTATCTACCTACTTTCTACTTAGGCTTTAATACTGTAATAACCAAATTTTTCTTATAGTTTTTTCTGAAAATTTTCATATTCTTTCAGGTGATGTGGAAAATTTCTTAACTGAACCCACTTTCCAAATCTGATAAAATTATCAAATATAAAAATTTATTTTGGAATCCCTTTTGGTTGGGATGACAACTTTTCAGTATCTCTATATTTAATTTTAACTTAATTCAAACTAATTTCAACTAATTTATGAAAAATCTTCTTTAGGTCAATTTACACAACTGAAAATTGAACATGAAAAATTTCCTTTAGAATTGTGTTTTATTTTAAGAGCAATATTATGACTTTTTTTATTACAGTGATTGAACTGTTTGCTTGAAATCTTTTCTCATTGAAAAGAGCATAGATATTTGAAATCTTCTTGCTATGAACCTTTAACAAGAAATATAGGAATTAATGTTTTGCATTGAAGATTTTGCTATTTTCTTTGCATGCTTATATTAAATTCCATTGCTTTTAGCTAATAAAAATTTTTGCTTGTTAAATACCTCATTCCTTGTATATTCCATTATTAATTTTTCCTGCATATGCTTAGCCCCTTGTTACATTCATATTTATATGCTTGTATATATTCTACCATGTACAGTATAAAAAGTAACATATCAAGTTCGTTAGGAGGTTATCAGTTATGGATTTGTTACAACATTATATATAATTAATTTGGGTGTATATTGGTCTTGTATAATGATTAAAAAATAATGCACAAAGTGTTGAAAAATACAAAATAAATCTTTATGTAAAACAATATAATTATAAAGAAGGACAAGTTGAAAGTTGAAGATTTAAGACTTCAGGTGACTGTGGTGAAGAATGGTATGTTTGTTTTCAATGTAGCAGAGATGGATAGCCACCTAAAGTTGCCAGCTAATTGTGCACATGTCATATTTTGTCTCTTGGTATGCTACAATGACTCTGGCATCAGAGAATAAACAAAAAATTATTTATTGATTCTGTTTTTAATTAAATTTTCCATGTGTAAATCACATCTATAGATCCACTTTAAAAAGGGTCTCTGCTTCTCAATGATATGTAGCATTATATACTGGATTGTGAAAAGCTTTCTGGTCAAACTATCTATTTTTAGAGATGGTGAAATTTTGGTCTCCTTGTTATTATTTATTTTTCTTCTTATATCCTGGTTATGAAAGCTTTCTGATTTGTTGGTCAAACTGTAGCTTTGTTAAGTATATATTTATTTTTAGAGAAAGTGAAATTTTGATCTTATTTTTTACCACAGTCTCTCTAAGTTGTTGTTCCCAGGTCCACCCTGACCCAGGATGCTAGCACTTGTTAGGGTCCCAGCTATGGGCAAATAGTAAACCCCCAAACCAAAACAAAACACTATGAAAGTATAAAAATACATTTTTATATTTAAAAAATTACCAACAATACATATTTATAGTAAAATTACCACCAATATATATTTACAGTAAAATGATCAACAATAGATTTTTAAAGCAAAATGACTAGCAGAATTACCAACAATACATTTTATCTGTAGTTGAAGGCATACAAGTATTTTTAAAATACTTAGATTTCTGCATTAAATAACTGATAGAGTTGATATACTGATAAACAAAGTCAAACAGTCAACATGAAAGAACTCTTGTAAGACATTAATCTACATAATATCCTACAATTTCTTAAAGAAATCAAACTGTATTCCAATAATTTCGTTCTACCAGAGACACATCCAAAAGCGTCTCTCTCTCTCTCTCTCTCTTTCTAATATATATATATATATATATATTCCAACATATTCATGTATCCAACATATTCATGTATTTATTTATGTATTTATTTTATTTATTTATCTATTTTTCTTTGTTCTCTCTCTCCCCACTCTGTGAGTCTAATTTAACATTGTAGTGCCATGACACGCATGGAAAGGTGTCCCTGCAGTCACCTCTGGTGGGCAACTCCGAGGCCACATTATGATGCAGGCTGTGCCAACTCCTCTCTGCTCATGTCGCGGTCGAAAACCATCTGCTTCTCTTACTTCAGGCCTTCTCATCTTCCAACAATTACTCCACATGAAGACTCAAAAGAACCAAAAAAGTAGACCTAAACCAGCCCCTCAAAAATCACCTAAACCCCTCAACATTTCATTCTCCAACATCAGTGGCATTAGAACAAACTTCTGCAGTATGGAATCTTTCCTCACTGTAACCTGCCCGGATATACTGGCTCTGTGTGAGACAAACCTTGTCTCGTCTATTCCCTCCTCTGATCTCTCGATCCCTGGCTACCTTCCTCTCCTCAGGAAAGACTCTCTAACCCACATGCACAGCCTTGGTGTCTATGTCAAGCACCATCTCCATCGGGACAGAGAATTGTCTCTCGAATCGCCAGACCATTTGTACATGTGTCTCCGACTATCTCTCCTCAATGCCGTAAGCTATCTCTTCTTCCTCTATCGCTCTCCATCCTCTCAAGACTGTGGGATACTCGATAGCATATCTGACAGCATAAACAAGGTCCTCTCTCTCCACCCATTTGCTCACATATTCATGTTTGGTGACTTTAACACCCATCATATCAAGTGGCTCGAGATTGCTACTACTGACCGGGCAGGCATTCAAACACTTAATTTCTCAATTTCTCAATCCCTCATGCAGATAGTTAACTTCCCCAAGCGTTTTGCCCTCAACCTGGAAGGTAAGGCCTCCCTTCTCGATCTGTGTTTTACTTCCATCCCCAAATCTTGTAGTGCCACGCAGCTCTGCCCTCTTGGTAACTCCGATTATGCTGTAGTATCTGTTAACATTTCCTTCAACTCCACACCCTGCAAAGAACCTCCCATCACTAGAACCTCATTCTACTATCAACGAGCGGATTGGGACTCGTTCCGTGACTTCCCCCACGATGTCCCCTGGGATGTTGTCTTTACACTCCCTGTCCAAGAATGTGCTTATGAGGTCTCATCCTGGGTTAAAGCTGGAATCGACGCTTTCATCCCCTCAAGGATATTTAATGTCAAGTCGCACTCCTCCCCTTGGTTCTCCACTGCTTGCTCCACCACCATTGCCCATAGGAACCACTTCTTTCACCTATTTTGTAGTGACATGTCAGACTGCAATAGACATCTCTTTGTCTCCGCCCGTAATGAGTGTAAGCGTGTCCTCAACGAAGCTAAGTCAATATTTGCTGCTTGGATGAAGGAGTGTATTGCATCTCGCAAATTTGGCTCCAAAGATTATTGGGGGCTCTGCAAGAGCATCCTGAACAATAGAAAACCCTCCATACCTCCTTTGTTCAACCAGTTCGAGGTCCTGACCTCCTCTACAGACAAGGCTGAATGCTTTGCTCGGAAATTCTCATTTAATTCAACGCTCGACTCCTCCAGTGTACCCATACCAGACTTCCCTCTAAGAACTGATGCCCTATTGAGGGGGTTACACATAATTGGTATTGGGCATTATCTCCAATTTAGACCCCACAAGGCTAGTGGTGGAGATGGCATACCAGCCATTGTCTTGAAGAAATGCGCGCCTGAGCTAGCGCCCGCCCTCTCTAAACTATATAATTACTGCCTTAAGGAATCCTCTTTTCCTGACTGTTGGAAGTCCTCATCCATTGTTCCTGTCTTTAAGAACTCTGGAGACCACTCTGACCCCTCTAATTACCATCTCCTACCCCTCTTTGGCAAAGTCTTCGAAGCCCTAATCAATGCCGAAGTGGTTAACCACCTACATCCCATGATCTGCTCTCAGACAAGCAATATGGTTTCCGCTACGCCCGATCTACATTTGATGTGCTTACGGCCATCACTGAAACCGTCTACCAAGCCCTTCAAAATAATGGTGAGGCTCGTGCCGTGGCCCTAGACATCTCCAAAGCATTTGATAGGGTATGGCATGCTGGCCTTCTTCGCAAGCTCCAGGGTTATGGTATTACAGGTCGATTGTTTGACCTAATACAATCATTCCTGTCAAACCATGAATTGAAGGTCGTTCTCAACGGATTCTCCTCCAGTTTCTATCCCACGAACACAAGTGTTCCCCAAGGCTCCATCCTTGGCCCCACTCTATTCCTTATTTTCATCAATGACCTTCCTGACGCCATAGATTCACAAGTTGGCATCTACGCGGACGACACTACAATTTACTGCTGCCTCAAAAACAAATCTAGTGTCGGTGACAAAACTAACCTGGCCGTGCATCTTGAAATGGACCTTCAATCAGTTGTTAATTGGGGCAAGAATTGGCTAGTCAACTTTAACACCTCAAAAAATAAACTACTCTCTATTAATCACCATAGAGATCCTTCCCTGTCCCCCATTAGAATGTCTGATAGTCAACTTCTTGAGAGCAACTCCCTGCGTCTGCTCGGTCTCACGTTGACTGCTGACCTGAGATGGAACAAATACATTCAGTCCATTGCTTCATCCACCACAAGGAAAGTTGGCTCTCTGTGCTGCGCCAGGAAATTTTTCTCCCCAGAATCGATACTTCAAATATACAAATCAACCATTCGTGCTTGCATGGAGTATTGCTGCCATATATGGTCTGGGGCACCTTCTGCTTACCTCGGAGTTCTTGACAAGATCCAGACGGATATGTACTATAATTGGCCCTGATCTGGCATTTCGTCTACAGTCACTCTCTCACAGACGCGCTGTCGCTTCTCTCTATCTTTTCTACAAATACTTTCATGGTAATTGCTCCGATGAGCTGCTTTCACTGGTTCCCAGACTTCATGAATTCAAGCGCCCTACGAGGCTGGCATTCCGCTCCCACTCTTACACTGTAGAAACTTTTAAATGTAGCCGTCTCTTCTACTCCAATAGCTTCATGCCTTGCACCTCTTGCCTGTGGAACACCCTTCCCAATTACTGTTTTCCTGCGAGCTATAATCTCCAACTATTCAAATGTAATGTCAATCGACATCTCCAGTTACCTTGATCTATCCACTGTCCCTCTCCTCATCCTTTCTTCTATCACTCCTATCTGCTCTTGCTCCAAATCTTCTGCAACCCCCTGTATCCTAGTGGCTTCATGCCTTGCTCGGGGCGTAATGCTTAAAAAAAAAAATAAAAAAATAACTTCAACAAAACTACAACATAAAAGACACATATCACTGCTTCTAGTAATTATGTCCACAAAAACATGTATATGAACAAAAGCTGAGACACCATGTATTCAATCATAAAAGCAGAATAACATATTTTTATTCCTTCAAAGCACCCAAGGAAATTAAATTTTGGCATTAAATGACCCATAAGGAGATCATGTGCTGTAAAACAAACAAATCAAATCTCTAAATTTTGTTATATAGACACTAAGCATTTCTCCTATTACCCCAATTCTTTTCACAAATACCATGTATGCTTGTAGCAGCCACATTATATTAGGCAATAGGAAAGATACACCTTTCAATATACCCAGAAGATTGCTTTCATCTATAATATATAGAATTTAGATCTTTACTGAATAACAGTAACTTTCTATCTTGCAATTTCAATATGAACTACTTTAGGCTTGTTTTAAATGATGGGAATTGGCTCTTCATTATCTAGAAGTAAATTAAAATAATAGAATACAAAGAGTTTTTTTTTCATTTTCAGTTCTGTTGTCTGAATGATATTTCATATTATTTACAGATGCTTAAAGCATTCTAGAAATCCAAAGTCAGCTGCCTTTTATACAGATACTTTGAAATACTTTGAAACCATTCATAATGGTGTTTCCCAAATGCTTTGCAGGGATGCTGAAGTAAATTTTCACTTCAATATTTTGTAGTGAGATATAGGTTGCTCGATGAAACTTCCTTGGATACATAAATGCCATCCACTGACCACAAATCAACATATATTCAGCACACCTCCAGTGTCCTAACAATGGTATCTACAACACTTTTAGAAAGGTTTGACTTCTTGTTTTATGTTGGCACAGTCATTAACATCTTTTTAGGTTCAATTCTGCCTATAAGATCACCTTCTTTTTGAGGCACCTAGCTTTTTAATTTTCTGATATGAGCTTACTCTGGTATCTCTTAGTACATATTGGAGTCACTACAGATCAACTTCTCTTGGATCAAAGTTTCCTTATTGACATTAAATTTAATTCAGACCTCTAGTATTTCCTGGCATGAGTCACATACTTGATTAGTTTGTGATTTTTTTCTTTTTTAAATCTCCAGCTTTTCTTATATCTTACATCTTTTTCCCCTGGCATGTTCTGTTTTACTGATTGATACAAGAAATCTCCTTGTTACAATCAACTTTACTTCTGTCTTACCATAGGTGCATTTCAGTTTCCTATTCAGTGTCCTACATTATCTTTGAAGGCTCCTCTTTTCCACTTCCCTGCAACTGGATAACTTTTTTCTATATGTTTCTAGGAACCAAATTTATCACTGCAAAACTTGTATTTGATAATCTGTAGCATGTGCACCTGATCAATATTACTCTTCAAGATGATTTTTAGGATGATTTTAAGCCTGTCCCTAAGTCATTCATCATTAGCCAGTTAATACATTTTCTTGTACCAGATATCTTCAAGTGCATGTGACAAGTAAGGTAATATGTGGTACTTTTTCTGACCCTTAGTTTCCATTAGTGTCTTACATTCTATCTGAGACAATAGATTTTACTGTTCTTGCTGTTATAGACAAGCGTATGGTTGCAAGAAAGAAATACGACAACAGTAGAAATAGATTTACGTGGTTTATTTCAACAGGAACGAGAGGGTTCGGGACAGCTACCTTGTGGTAAAGTTCATAAGCCGGCTTTTGGATCTGATCGATCTCTCATAGTAGTTCACACATGTTGACGGTGGTTGACGCTCCCCTGCTGTCAGCAGCTGGACGTGACAGGTCTCTATCCTGGGCACCTGTGGACTGCTGCTGAACTTCCCTGTGACCCCTTTTATAGCGTTTTTTTATGGCTTAACAGGCTCGAGAAACGAAGCGAGTATAATTAGGAGGGAAGCATTTTTATTGGACGAAAAATAGAGCACTTTAATTATTATTTTATTTTTGACCGGAACACGTGTGTCGGAAACATTTGTAAAGAAAGTTAATGGTCATTTTGTGGTGGGGCTTTGTCCCGTTCACATCCAGTTCTCGCTCTTGAGTATTTGCCTGTAAATCAGCTGAGATATGTCATTTTATTTTATAACAAGGCTCCCCCAGATCTCGGTCTGATTTACAGTGAGCGTTATTCGTGTATATTTGGGTGATTAAGTCATGATAAAGTCTCTGAAGCGTGTGGGAAGTTGTCCTCGTGTTCTTCTTGTTGGCATTTGTTTTGGTATTGGGTTATTTGCTGAATTATGTGTCCCCGAGGGATGTGGAGGAGAATGATCCTGGTGACTGTTACATGGTGGAGGCAGAGGGATTGTATTAGAAAGATGTGTTGGGCGTGGAGCCAGTCGTCGATATGTGCATGGTGAATCCAGATTGTATCACCATCATCTTTTTTTGCACCTGGCACATCATATTGTTCGTTTTATAATTGTGTAATTTCCTATCCAGGGCAGATGAGAGGATTGGGCAACAGTTGAGTGTGGCCCGATGAAGTAAAACCTTGTCGCCTACTTGTATTGGGTCCTTGTATGTGAGGCATTTAAGTTAGTCTCAAGTTTGGGTCAGCTTCATCGTTGGCCAGGGGTGATGTGGTGGTGAACCTGCTTTAGCAGGGCATTAATTGCATTCCATATGCTCCAGGATCGTCGCTTGTGATTTCTTTTCTGTGTAGTGTAGGTAGGCCAATGTTGGGGGTGACGGCCGGTAATGGCATAGTGCGGGGAGACCCTGGTGGCACTGTTGGTCGTGACATTCATGGACGAAACGACAGATTCTAGAACGTCTGTCCATTCACAGTTCCTGTCTTCGCATAACATATAAAGTGCGTTCTTCATCGAGATGTTGTCTCTCGATATTTCCTGAGCTTTGTGGGCGCCAAGGACAATGAAGTTCTTGCGTGATTGACATCTGGTTACAGAATTGTTGATAGACTTCTCCAGTGAAGTGTGTGCCTCAATCAGAGGATACTATGCGTGGAATCTCTCTGTGTCGAAGGAAGAAATGGTACAATCCGTGGGCGGCGTCGATAGCACGGTCTCTCGCGCATGGTATGGTTGTAAAATGTCGGCTGAAGCTATCCAAGATTGTTAGGATGTAAGGTTTTCCCTTTGAGTTGGGCATTGTGACAATGTCTATAAAGACAAGATCGAATGGTCTCTTTCCTCGTTTGCAGTGGCCAATGGGCCAGTGGGTATGTCTACCGTAGTTTCCCTTGCACTTAGCACACGTGTCGCAAGAATCGACATAGACCTTGATATCGCGGTTTTTGAATTCCCACCAGTAGCTGGAAAGGAGTTCTCATGCGGGTGACACCTGAGTGGTTGTTGCCCTCGTGTGCCTGGTAGAGGTATCTGGATCGTAGTTTGTATGGTACAACCAATCTTGGAGAGTGTTTACTGTCTCTTATCATCAAAACGGAGGTGCCTGGTTCTAGAAAAAAATTGGTGGAAATGTTTTTTGAAAAGCGTGGCTCGGTGGTCGCCAGGATCGATATGAGGTTCGCTTGGAGGGGTGACTGGAGGGCGCTGATGATCTTTGCCAGGGCGTCGTCCTTCAGTTGTTCATCTCTGCGATGCCGAGGTGGTTACAGATTCTCTCAGTGGGGATGGTGGTGGTGGAGTGATAGGCAAAGAATGCGTTGGTGGCGAGCTTGTGGGTCTTGGCGTTTTGTGGTGTGTGAGTTTTGGGAATGAGCTGTAAACCCGTTAAACTCGCCGAGGCACCAAGATGGGATGTATACGTGGAGGTCTGAACCGCTTACCTCGAATGTCTTGCCTGCGGTGTAGGGTCGTTCGGGGCTTTCGTTTTCTTATGTCCGCAGCTTCTGCTGAGCATGTCAGCCCATACATTTGATTCGCCTTCAACATATTCCAAGACGAATTTATAACATGAAATTTCTTCTTGCCATCGTCGTATTTTTGGCATTATTGAACTCTCGTTGGTCCAGATATGTTAGCGATCTGTGGTCAGTGAAGATGACGAAGGGCGGTTGTGGAGGAAATAATCAAATTTCAATATTGCCCACTTTATTGCATATGCCTCTTTTCTGTCATGGACCAGTTCTGTTCTGTGGAGTTGAATGTATGGGAAGCGACCGCTATGATATCTTTCTTCCAGTTGTCGGCTTCTTGCATTAAGATTGCTCCACATGCGACGTCACTGGTGTCGGTGGTGAGGTGAAAAGTTTGGAGAAATCTGAAACGAGATGACGGGTGGCGAAGAGAGACGGTCCTTGATTTTTTTTTGAAGGCTCTGTCGGCATTTTTATGTCCAGACAAACGGTTTATTAACCTTGTTGAGTTCATGTATGGGACCCATAAGTTTTGAAAACATATCTGACCTGATTTGTTCGTGAAGACGTGTCTCTAGGAATTGTCTGATCCACACTAAACGGCCGATAAGGCTTTGTAATTCCTTTTTTTGATGTTGGAGGTTTCATTTCCTGGATGGCACGAACGTATTCTGGATCAGCCTTTGAATCCTTCGCTGTTTACTATGCGTCCGAGGAATTTTGCCTCTGATGCGAGGAAGGAACATTTATTGGGGATTCAGCTTGAGTCCGAATTTTCGGAGGGCAGTAAAAAATTGTTCGAGGGAGAGTATATACTCCCTAAATGTCCTAGCGTGGACCAGATTGTCATCGATATAGGAGGAAATGTTGTCACAGGATGTGACCGTGGCTAGTGCTTCTGCTATGCAACGGGAGATTTGTCCAGCAGATGTAAGGCCGAAGGCCAGGCGCGTGTATTGATAGCATTGGTCCTTCCATGTAAATGGTGTTTTGTATCGGTCTCGCTTGTCGATCTCAATTTGCCAGTAGCCGCTGCGTAGATCGAGGGTAGTAAAATATCTATTGCCTTTGCCGATTTTGTTGAACAAGTGGTCGATCCTTTGCATTGGGTAAGGGTCAAGATCGACTAAGACCTTGTTGAGAGTTCTTTTAAAGTTAGCAACGACACGAATCAATCCGTTTCTCTTTGCGTACGGCAAATACAGGGCTGTTGAAGCCTTTGGGGTCGCTGCAGTTTTCAATGATACCTTCATCAGCCATACGCTTAATTTCAGTATCTATGTCTGCTTCCAAAGCCTGGGCTATCGGGTGTTGTTTCTGGCTGCGAGACTGGCCGTTGGTTGGTATGCAGATGGGTCGGATGAATGTGCCTTTGCTGCTTCTTTCGGTGCCGATAATGTCAGCATAGCGAATGAGTAAGTTTGCAGTGGCCTCTAGTTCATCTCGGTTCGGGTGGTTTAGTAGCGATAATCCTGTGTTATGTTTTAGCCAGGTTAGCTTTTGATCCAGTGTCTGGATGTTGAGCGGTAGTTCCATAGTAGGCTGGTTTTGGATGATGTCAGCTTGGGCGCCATATGCTGGATCGTTGGTTGACGATGACGGTGATATGATTGCAGCTGTGTGTGTTGTATATCCTGAGGAATGTGTGCATCTGAATTCTATAGTCGCATTTTGATTTGTCGATTAGATAGGAATCGAGCGTGTTGTGACGTAGGATATTTTTGCCGATCAGGATTGGTGTGGTTTGGGTAGTTACCAGCACGTTAACCTTTTTGAATGTGGGTGAGTCTGAACTGCCGATGGTGATGTCGCAAATCAGTTCGCCGAGGGCGGGAAAGCTGCCATTGATTCCTTTTTACTACAACGTCGGAGCGGGTCATGAGTTTCTTGACTTCTCTGGGTAACCGAGATATTGGTACGATGCAGGTGGAGCATCCAGAGTCTAGCATTGCTACACCAGAGAAGGTGATGTCCCTGAAGTTGAAGGTGGACTGAACGAGCGGTGAATGGTGAGCGAGTCCTTGAAAGTTGAAGGTGTGATGGCTGATGTAGGGGCATGGCGAACGAGGCATCACATCTCATCCTGCCCGAAGCGAAAATCCTGTTCCACATTATTTATGGCTTGTATATTGTCATTCGTTGCGGCGATATGGGCCTGTGCCCGAGTGCGAGGTGGGTGCCCGAGTGTGTCCATGGTGGCAGGGGCGACCTCTGAGGTAGTTCTTGCACACGCTGATTCGTGGTGTGTGCTGATGGTTTCTGCGTGTCGGATGGTGGCCATGTTCAGGAGGGTTGGTGAGGCCCGTCTGCTGTGGGTTTGGTTGCCTGCTGGGTCGGAGTGGCGCGTTTCTTTGGTTTGACTGCTGTGGTTTCTGTGTGAAGTACACAGTGTCGTGCGAAGTTGTGTCGTTGGGTTTTACGCCGCGATCAAAGTATATTTGAGCTTCGGAGGCTATGCCAGTGGCTGAATAGTGGTTGTCCATTGTCTTGACGAGATGTGGGTAGAGATTTGAGTTCCAAATTTTCACCTTTTTGCTCATTAGCATAGCTCCGATGATGGAAATAAGTCCATCGACTGTTAAGTTTGTATTTTTGTCTTTTTTGTATTTGTTTTTTATGTGGACGGCTGCCTCTCTAAGGGTGTTTTTTCGAGTCGACCCCATGAGTCTGTTAATTTTTCGCCGTCTCGCCATTCCAGGTCCCAGGCTTGACTAAGGTGTTGGAAGTTAGTCATCTGGCTTCCGTGGGCTCCTAATAAGTATTCCTTCAGTTGTTCGAAGGTGGATATGTCCTTTTTTGAGTCAACCATTTGCTGAAAAATACTTTTGGTCCAGTAAATCTTTAGCAGACTTGACGAATTCGCATTCCAGGCTGGGATAGGTGCTGAGTTCTGGCGTGACGTGGATTGTGTATGCTTTGTTTAGGGCCGTGATGAATCGGTTCACGCCGTGTCCAGGGTGAAAAGTTTTCTCTAGCTTCAATATGTCGCGTATAGTTTGTTGGCACATCATTAAGCTGTAATCGCCGTTTGTTTGAGCGGTGGGAGGTGTTGAAGTAGTTTTTAGGGCAGTCAGCATGTCGTTTATGTCGGCTTGAATTTCCTGTATTGTGGCTTCAGAAGGCTGTGTTGGTCCCGTTTTCAAGTTGAATAGTAGTGTTTTCTGTTCCTTGATGAGAGTAAAAGGTGAAGCTCGTGTAGTCGGCCATATTTCTCTTGCTGTACGCTTCTGACACCAGTGTATGGTTGCAAGAAAGAAATATGACAACAGTAGAAATAGATTTACGTGGTTTATTTCAACAGGAACGAGAGGGTTCGGGACAGCTACCTTGTGGTAAAGTTCATAAGCCGGCTTTTGGATCTGATCGATCTCTCATAGTAGTTCACACATGTTGACGGTGGTTGACGCTCCCCTGCTGTCAGCAGCTGGACGTGACAGGTCTCTATCCTGGGCACCTGTGGACTGCTGCTGAACTTCCCTGTGACCCCTTTTATAGCGTTTTTTTATGGCTTAACAGGCTCGAGAAACGAAGCGAGTATAATTAGGAGGGAAGCATTTTTATTGGATGAAAAATAGAGCAGTTTAATTATTATTTTATTTTTGACCGGAACACATGTGTCGGAAACATTTGTAAAGAAAGTTAATGGTCATTTTGTGACGGGGCTTTGTCCCGTTCACATCCGGTTCTCGCTCTTGAGTATTTGCCTGTAAATCAGCTGAGATATGTCATTTTATTTTATAACATTGCCATTCCAGATATGTTTTTATTTAGTGAGTTTTCTGACCTTTTACTTTGTATGAATATACAATACATAAATTTTGTTATACTTGTCTTTATAATTTTACCATTTGAAAGCATTTCAGTTCAAATAGAATTCTAAAACTGTTCTTAGTTGACATACATTCTATTAAATTTGAGTTTTTCTGAATGACATTTGTTTTATTACTTTATAGCCAGCTCTTGGATTTCTAAGAGAAAACATGAAAGAAATTGTTTCAACAGTTGACTGCAACTTGACATTCAGTTTTTTAAAAATGTTAAGTTGCTTCTTTGAACCATTTAAATATGAGGTAAGTATGAAAATATTTCAAGTTGATTCAAGTTTTTTAAATGCACAGAGAATGAAAAAAATTAAATGCCACTTAAGCATTTGCTTCTTTATTATATTTTTACAAATTACCACATACACTGTGTGCCAAATTATTATCAAGATAACGTTTTTTCTAATATTTCAAAAACCGTCCACTCAATTCACACAGAATTTTCACACAATGTTGGCAACACTGACTTGCGCAATCACTGAAATTTTCATACTGATCTGCGCAATGTAAACAAACTGGTGCCATATTTGTTATCAGCACAGTGATTTGAGCGTGCCAAATTATTAGAAAAGTGTAAGAATTTAGTGAAAAGATGGGCCGTAAAAGCAGTTTAAGTGATGCTGAAAAGAAAACTATCACCTCAGAACTGTCAAAGGGAAAATCTACCCTAGAAATTTCTTAAATGATAGGGAGGTGTCTTTATCCACTGTGCCATGTGTCCGGACACATGGCACAGTGGATAAAGGCGTTGGTTAGATCCAGTGACAGGACCCAAAGAGTGTGAGTTCAATACCCGGTTAAGGCAGTGGAGAACTTTCAGAGGGAAATTAACAGGAGATAACTGATAACTGACATCCATCAAACATGTCTATCCTAGTGAGCGAAATAAAAGGGTTCAGTTCAACATTCCAACCACCTGAAGAAGGCCGGAGCGTACAATGGCCGAAACGTTGTGATAAATATGGCGTCAAAGATGAGGATAATAGTCTGAATAATGTAAATAATGTACATAATACCTCATTTCAGAAATATAGACAGACTAAAATAACATTGCTTTTATTTCTGAAGGAAAAAAAGTAATTGCTAAATCTAAAACTGTATACTGTATATACTCATATATCATGTGACGTTTGAAGCTAATTTTTAGGGGGTGGCATCATACATGAGATATAAAATTAGCATATCTACTGCTCGTCCTGGCTGTGCTATTGACCAAACCGTATATCCATTTACTGTGGTCAAATTAGCTTCAAAATTAGATTTTCAAAGGTTGCATGATATGTGAGTATACACTGCGTGCCAAATTATTATCAACTTTTTTTCTAATATTTCAAAAACCCTCCAATCAATTCACACCAAATGTTCACACAATGTTGGCAACACTGACTTGCGCAATCCCTGAAATTTTCGTACTGATCTGCACGATGTAAACAAACTGGCACCATATTTGTTATCAGTACGATGATTTGCGCGTGCCAAATTATTAGAAAGGTTTAGTAAAATTCCCAGAATTGAGCAAACAAAACGTTTATTAATGTTGCACGTGGATGTTTATGATCAAAAGAAGCTAATAAATAAGATAATCAAACAAATAATAACAGATACAAACAAAGGCACAGTTTTAAACAAATTAACAGGGAATGTGCTTTCCCTGTTTTGAAATTACTTGAAAAATTTGACGATCCATAGAATTTGTTAATTGTAGGATGTCATCTGCTGTAATGCCACGAGATATGTCAAGAATTGCTTCCCACAACTCAGCGACTTGAGGACACATGGCACAGTGGATATGTTATTTTAATTTCCATAATTAAATAGTTATATAGGGGAAAAGCCTCTTTTTATGCATCTCTATAATATTAAGATTTTTACGTTATTGGAAGAATAAAAATTCTTTTTACCTGTCATAAATGGATTAACAGCAATACTAGTTTGAAATTTGTTATATACACAAAACTGTATAATAAAGTATACAATAAAATTAAGGCTAACTTAAAATCTCTAAACTTATTCTTATTAATTTGAATTTTGATTTGTTTAATAATATTTATATTGTTGTATAATATTAAAATACTTATTAATATAATTAAAAATAATAAATATTAGATTAATCAGAAATTTGTTTTATTTTTTCATTGATATAAAATTTGATTGTTACAGCTGTCATATCAACATTCATTTTTTAAATAATTTTCAAAATCGATATATTTTTGCCTAACACCAAAGATAGGAAAAAAATAAGCAAAATTTTCAGCATATATTTTTTTAACATTTCATGAAAGGTATGAATGCAACTGTAAAAAATTGTTGTGTAGTTTATAGAAAATATAGTATGAATGTTTGAATGCATCAAAAGTAAAGTTTTGTGCTAGAGATTTCTCTGGTTTTGTAGACTAGTGGAGGTTAATACCAATTTAATCAATACATATTATTAGAATAAGCAATATAGAATATGAGTGATAGCCAACAGGGTCTTGGCCACCCACCCCAAAAACTCTCTACTATATGTTGATTTCAAAGTCTCCCAACCTAGAAGCCACAAATCCTTGAAGGAAAATTGGGCAGGAAGGAAGTGCTTTTTCAAATTACCAAAAATCAGGGAATTATCCAATTTAAATGAAAATTTCAGTACATATTTATTAATTATTTACTTTTATAATGAATAAGTTTTTTATTTTAAAAAAATCTGAGAAAATGTTATTCTTTTTATAATAATCACCAATATTTTCATGACTAAATTTTACTTGAAAAAAAGGTTTAAGTCACAAATTTTTACATTTCCATGGAGATTAGTCACTGATGCATCTCTGCTGAAAAAAGTTTTACAAAGATTCCAACACAACATAAACGGAATTCTCTTAAAAATTTGTTTTAAAAACAGTATTTCAGTTTTTGCAAAAATTTTTCATCTGTTGAAATCTTTAAACAATTTTATTTTTTAAGTGATCATTTTCTCAGTTTTATCTTTCTAGATAATGTAAAAAATAGAGACTAGAAATTTTATTTTAATTACTAACCATGGACTTCTAATTAGTATTACTATTAGTAAAAGAAAATAAATCAGAGGTCCTCCTTAGTGAATAATCTCAGAATAAAACATGAGTTTACCAAGATATATTTCCCCTCTTAATTGATTTAAAAGAACTGTCCAGAAAGAAAATTACAATTTAAAAAAAAAAAAGCTACTGAAATTAGTACTTCTGTCCCCCTCTCCAATTTTTGTATGGCCCTGTCTTAAATAATTTTACTATATGCTGGGCAAACAAAAAGACATTCCAATTGAAGCATAATTCACATGTGTCACATGCATCTGAGAGTTGTGTAAGACATAATCTATGGCATGACTGCTAGCTCAACAAACAAACAAAAATGTATTTTCTAAAATATTTTTGTAATGTTATAAAATTCAGAATGTTTTGTATGGTTGATAATAAAGGCCAAATTTAATTAGAATTCTTATAGTAAAATGCATAAATTAATTCTAATTGATATTTAGGAAACCATGTTCAATTTGTCTTGAATGTCCAAATCTTCTTGGCACTCATTGGTAGCATGTACATTTGAACTAAAGGCATTTGAATTGCAAATGTTCACAGAAATGTGCTGTTTTTTCTTTTCTTAGTAGCAGTGAAAAAGTCAAGCATTGCAGCAGGCAATAATGTTCAAAACTCCAAGTCCTAGGTTCAGCATTGCTTCCTAGAACAATAGCCTAATAGATTAAAGGGTTCATTTAGGAACTTGGTAGCATAATAATTGTGAGTTTTATCCCTGTACTAGATGGTACAATCTCAGACTCAGTGGATACAGGGTAAGCAATAGCTAATAAGTACAAGATGATATATCCCTAGTCAAAAAATCTACCTCTGTAAATTAAATAAAGAATTTGGTTTGAAATTCCCTGTAATTATCTGGATAGCCAAAACTTTGCAATAATGACAAGAAAAATGAGGGCAATAATCTGATTATAAATAATATAAATAATGATATTTTCTCATCCCAGAAATTCAGAAAGTTTATAAAATAAAAAAATTAGAGTTTGTCTATATTTCTATAAATACTATAAAAAAATTAATTGATAAAATTATTTGAAAATTAATACAAATGGTTATTCACAATTGTTGGCTTTATTTGAAAGATTCATATTGTTATATAAAATATTTTATTTCAGGATGCAAAGCATAAAACACCTGAAATGCAAGAGAAGATCAAATCTTTGATAGAACCATGGTTTTTATTTTCTATAATTTGGAGTATTGGAGCTACATGTGACCATGAAGATCGGATCAGATTTTCTGACTGGTTAAGAGAAGAGGTGAAAAAACATCAGGTATAAATTAAAATTTTTTTTTCATTTTTGTAAAGATCTGTTTTAGCATTTTAAGTTTTACAAAACCGTTCTTGTTCTGTAATCATTCCAGTCATTCAAATAATACCCTAAAATAAATTGTTTTAAAAGATTTATTCTAGAACAATTGCATTTTATTTGGAAGTTTTAGCATTTCTAGCAGCTAAAGAGTTTTTATGATTTTGAAATATAGCAAATATATTTCAAAATTTTCAACTATTTTATTTTATATTTCTGAGAGAATTGTTTCCCTCTTATCTTTCTTAAATTATTGTTGGTATTCAAATTTTATATTAACCAATTCTGTGTAAACACTTGCAGTGAACACTTGGCAATAAAAATGTAGATGACACTTTCACCAAGTAAATAAGTGGTACCCAGAACAAACTCTCACAGAGCACATAGCTAAATTCAGTGCTGATTCTCACTCCTCTCCCTGATTGCATGCATTTGAAAAAAAACTGGATCATTAAACTGCTGTCAGAAACCTGGATAAAAAATGTTGCCAACAGACACTAGGATAAAAACATTTTTCAAAACTAGCTTCAAATTTTTGCCCATTTTTTCTTTTTTCATTCTTTTCACTTGTCCAATACACACTGAACATGTTAGTCTTTGCCACACTCCCCACTGATCTCTTGATCATGTGATGGGTGCCTACAAAAACATTATCTCCATGTCATCACACTCTTTTTTTCTATCATACACCTTCCTTCCACCACACCTTTTCCTTCTCATAGCAACAGTGGGCAAACATGCTAATTACAGCTGGTAACTGCCACAATCAGCAGCAGCTGGAGTGAACTGATGGATCATGACATGAAGGTTCAAAAACTTTGAGTAGCACCGATTGGACAACAGCAGCCAATCAAAAAGTGGTATTATGGTGGCAAAGAAAAGTGACCACAAGGGAAAAAATATAATCAGAGATGGGTTGAAAAAATATAGTTAACTGAGATGGATTGAATCCATGCAGACGTTGTCATGATCTACATGAGAAAATATCTTTCAGAACAAGAAATCAGAAATATGATGTATCCCAGCCATAAAAAGGCAAAAACATGGCAAGATCAGAGAAAACCTATATCCTCTGCACATGTCAATTGAAAAAAGTTCATCTCTGTTATTCTGTCTGCAGAATGCAACTCTGGAGATGACAAATCAGAGAAGAGAAAATCTTCCATACAAAAAATCACAAGTGGATTCCTGAATGGAATCAAGTGGAAAGGAATAGGAGCTCCTGGATAAGGTCATAAGAGATAAATTATACAGGAAGGCAGATATATTGGAAGAAAAGAGAGAGAAAGAAAATATAGTTCTGAAAGAACTAGAGAAAAGAAAAGAACTCTTAAACAGATAAGTTTTCCAGCATACATCCATATATTAATAAAGTATTCAATGCATTCACCATTACATGAAGATATTAAGGCTCCTCAAATTGATTCACCATATTTATTCATTCAACATTGGTAGATGCCGTAACTGGACTTTATTCTGATCATCTCTACAAGTCTTGGTTATTTATTTCCTTTTTTTTCTGTTATTATTAAAATTTTAGTTAATTTAATCATTGTGTTGTCTTGTTCCTGATGATTGATCTATTAAATGCCACCTTCACTCCATGTGCTTAAAGAGGAATCTGGGAGTAGATGGTTTCTACTATATGTTTATATATTCTTTTTTTTCTTTGTGTTGCAATGCCATGAAGAAATTTGAATATGAATATTTGCAATCGAAGGGAGCTAACCCTGACTTCTCTTCATCTTTAAATCCGTAACAATCACATATATTGCAGCTCAGAGTGGGTCATTTTCTTCATGTACTTCTCCAAAGTTGGGGTGGCACATTCTCCTACAGTTCATTTTCAGTTCATTCTACCAGAGGGGTGAGGTGTCTGGCCCTTTCTTCTCACTCTCGAATGGACTGTCTTCATCTTGCACATCTACCAAAATTTCCTCACCCTCACACACAGACGCATTATCTTCACTACTGAGCCAGGCATTGGATAGAGATGCTTTAAATGACATGGCACCCCATCCACGTGGACTGAAAATCCCAGTGATCCATCCTATATTAAAAGTTGTGCATTGATTGTGTGAAGGTTTCTTGCACACAGTCTCCCATCTTGTATTCTGTGTGGTTCATGTCAAGATTCATTTGAGACACATAATCGATTCCTTTGAGTTGAACCTCATGTAGCAGGCACAATGTGTGGTGAAGCACCTTCATTGGGGTAACATTGTACCAATATGTGGCTTCTTGGATGGAACATTTCTTTTTGTCTGCAATTCTGTTCGTACTCCTGTGATGCCACTCTGCTATTTTATTTTCTGCTGGTACATGAGCACAATGAAATCTCGAATGCACTTTAAGACATGGAACTCCTTTCTGCAAAATATGGTATCATTGTCTGTGAGTAATTCACAAGGCCTTTTTCATGGGTTCCAATTGGTGCTTTTTGTTGAAGAATCATATTGGGCCAATGGTCACCATACAGTGAATCTTACTGGATCGCAATCTGTCAGTTAAATAAATATTATTATGGTAGTGGGTGATATCCATATCAGCTGGTAACAGGGACTTCCCACTTCTAGCTTGCCTTTTTGCCAATAGACCAGTGCTAGGTCTACTGATTTGAATTAACATTTTGTCTGCATATAGAAGATCATATTCTTCATAAAAGTATGTGATCTACTGCAATGGTGAATGCCCATAATTTGTCAGGCTTAAAATCTTTACAGAGGCGGCACACATTTGATGCATAGATTCATCCCTCTCCTTGGTCATATTGAACCACTTTTGTAATACTTTCATCATCCTGCCTGCCATGTTCTGACTCAAAGTAACCAATATCACCTCTACAGAAAATTTGTATTGGACCAGATTTTAACTGTGATCAGCCTCCACTGAACCTGCTGCCTGTTAGCATATCAGAGAGCCAGTGGTACACACACAAGGTGTCTGTTTTGATATGTAACACCTTGGCTCGCCATTGGTATGCCAGATTGATGCCTTTCAGTGCAGTATCTTAATTGATGTACTGGGCAATATGTGTCTTTCAAAGTGGCTCCATTTCTTTCCAGTACCACTCCTATTGTCAGGGATCTTGCATCAATTCATACATTGATTTTTTACCTGTCCACATGCCATTGACTCAAATTGGGTCACTCTGCTTTGTCCTGTTCACAGTCTCACTTATCATGCATCTAAGAAGGATGTCCTTTCATGACAGAGCTTGCTCACTGCTTGATGACACTAGTTACACCCACCCCTACACACACACACACACATACAGGGGATGTTTCCTGTTTCATACTGAAAAATACATTTCGTCACATCATCATTAATCATAGAATCATGATTCCCCTCTTCCACCAGACTTCTAGTTTAAGCGCGTGCATCCTCCATTAACTGTTCTGGGTCTTAGCACACAAAACTGAAATATGACAGCTTCTTTCATACCTGTATTGCGGCCATGACATTTTCATTAATGTACACATTGTCAATGTAGACCGATACTGTTCTGTTTAGTAACTCCTTCTGCAACAGCACAGCACAGCACCAATGATGGATTTCATGGTCTAAGGTGCCACATTATGGTTGAATGCCAACCATGTCTGGCAGTAGCATTTCCCTTCCTTTTGCAACTGCCACGACTTTCCCTGCTGTAGGCCCATCATCCTTTATAATTGCTCGAGCTCAGACCAGCAATTGGTTTAAGGAAAGATCATCCATTCTGGAGGATGCATACAAAATCTGCTTCATGTATTCCAGTAGTCCAACCACAAAAGTACATGCCAAACCATTCTCTGGCATTCTCCCAAAGAGTTCTGCCAAATTCTTCAGTTCTACCAGATACACACTGGATGTAAACACTATCACAAACTTCTCATATGTAATGAAGGAATCACCTGCAAAGGCAGGATTCTTTTATCTGGAATGAATCTGCTTTATCCTCTTTACTGAACTGTGTATATACAGCAAAGGCTCCAACAGTAAGTCAAAGAAGGAAAACTTACAAAAAAAAATTACATACCTGTTCTACTTTTTCTACCCACTCGACAACAGAAACCAATCTGTCAGACTCTAGGATCATTTTCCTGTCAGACATTTTACCAAAATAGGTTGTTGGTATTCAGCGTTTGTATCAACCATTTCTGTGCAAACCTGCACACTTGCAATAAACACTTGGTAATAAAAATGTAGGTGACACTTTCACCAAGGAGATAATTGACACCAATTCTCACTCCACTCCCTGACTGTACATGTTATTTATTTTCAAGTCCTAGGGATCTGATGAAAAACCCTGCTGACAGACACCCAGATACAATAATTTGGAGCCTTTTATGCAATGGAGAATGTTAGCCTTTGCCATTAATAAGATAAAATTAAGTTTCTGTTAAATTCATATCTGCAAATAAGATTTTCATTTTATAGGATCAGGTACAATTAACTTTATACAAAAACCGGTTTTATTTATATTTATATATGAATTTAAAATATTTTACTATTTCAAGGGTTGAAAATTTAACTCTTAAATGTTGACTTAGTCCCAAATGTAACTCTCAATGTTTGTTGACAACTCAAAATTGTTGACATGTCTCTCAACACCTATCACTTCTCAACTCACTCAACTCACACACCACACTCACCTGGCTCCAAGCTCTGCCTCTTCTTCTTATATTCTTCTGTCACTAGCTCCATTAGCTTTGTTAAATAATACTGACCATATAGATCATCTGGCTTTCTTTTCTCTCCTCAGTTGTGGCCATTGGGTCATCTTGGTAGGGTTTATTCAGATTTCTCAAAATCTTACAGTATTGGAATTGACAGTGTAGTCTAATGTGAATCCATCCCTTATGTATATTTACTACAGACAAGATTGTAATTTCTGCCTGTGGCTGTGGTATACTTTTGACTCTTTTCCTCCAAGAGCACATTGGAAATCAGGCTGGAATAAGAACTCCTTCAACATTGCACAACACTGTTGATAACTCTAATAATAGTCTAAGTAAATAAAAAATCCTATATTGATATTTATACATTTTTCTCTTTAGTTTGTATTTGTTGTTAGCTTTTGTTTTCTTTTAATATGATTATGTGTAAAGCATACTCTTTTCAAAGGAATACAGATGTATTAAGTTTTTGTAATTTTGTTTACATTTTAGCTCAAAACAGAGTTTCCTGAGGAAGGCTTAGTATATGATTACAGAATTGATGATGGAGGTCTGACTGTGGGGGAATCAGATGATGAATTAAATGAAGATGAAAAGGAATCAGAGGTGAGTTGAAAAATACATTTAAATTGGGTTTCTACTTAAATAGCGACACTATTTAACATTAAAATGATTGTAAACTCAGTTATGGAACTCTATTAACTAATACAATGACATATATATATATATATATATATATATATATATAGAGAGAGAGAGAGAGAGAGAGAGAGAGAGATTTTCTGCATGTAGGAATGCCTAGGTTGAAAAAAAAAAGCTAAAAAAAAACAAATAAATCTCTATATGTGGATGTTCAAATGTTTTTAGTCTGACCCACTTTACAAAATCTGACTAAATGACCAATCAGAATTAACTTTGGAATTTCTTTTTGTTTAGGCTGAGAACTTTTCAGTACTATCTTATATATTATTTCTCTTTGATATTCTTTACTAGGTGAATTGTTTCATTGCAAATAAAGTAAATTTTAACAAATAATGTTCTTTATTTATCTTTATATCTATCTATCAAGAAAGAGATTTATATTTAAGGGGATGCTGAAAAGTTCATTGGCTAATCAAAAACCCTTCCCCAAAAAACTGATGTTTGATCATTTGGTAAGATTCTTTCAAGTGGGTCAGGCCAATAACTTTTCAGTATCTCTTCATAAAAAAATAATGATAATTGTCTCTTGATGGGCAATTGAACAATAGTAAAATTAAACTATTTTGATATGATTTTTAAAATTTTCAAAGTATTTCCTCATTAGATGTATTCCAAAAGTAGCTTATCACCGAACTTTTTTCTGCTAAATGCCATTTTTTTTCTTTCTTCACATTCATAAACATAATTAAAATGAGCAAATTAATTTGTTAGTTAAGCCATATTTAAAAAAAAAAAAGATGAATGTGTTATTCTTTTGAAGGAGAAAATGTGATAAATTCCAATAATTATTTCATATTAAATTAATGCAGTTGTTATAGAACTTACAAATTGGGGTTATATAAAAATATAGAATAAAATGAAGCATTTGATTCTTGGATTCATTTAAAATATTTTAAATCTTTTCTGATTTTCTTAAATTGGATATGTTAGAAATATCAACATATGACAAAAGATAATCTATTTATCAAGTTAGAAATTAAATTTAAATAAGAAAACTTAAAATTTGACATGTAAGTTAACTTAAGCAAACTTATTTAAAAAATTAAACATTTTTTTAAAAAGAAAAGGCTAGATATATCTGCAACAATCAATTATATTTTTATTTACTGTTTTAGGAGGCTTACCATGTTCTGCTTTGAAGGGTTTGTCCTTGTGTTATAAGATATCAGTATTGATTTATTTTTTGAAGCTTAAGGGGTGTTTGATAATGAGAATGCTTTCTTATACAAGAAAACTAAATTTATTATAAAAATTGAAAACTGTTCTGGTTTGAAACTTGGAAATGATGGTATGTTTTAAGATGTTCCCTACTCTTTTAACTGTGACATTCACATATTCATTATGAAAAGTTTAAAACCAACAATATCATGTATATTTGGAAATGGTGTTTTCATCTCATGCTTTATTAAATGTTATGACAGCTTAAAAGACAATGAATCCAAGTTTGACTTCATCATATGTAATTTATCTCAGTTCAAGGATCATTAAAGTAAAAAAAAATAAGAAAAAGAAAATCAAATATATGCAGGTTTTATCATATAACAAACATTCAACTGCATAACCCTTAAATTTAGCATAAGATTTGCCATTATTTTCTGAATAATGTTATATAATAATTTGTTAGATGCATTCAAAAGACACCACCTCCCTTCCTTTTGTAAAAGACTAAATACACAGTAGAAAACTCACTTTTTTTACTTACATTATTTACATTTAAACTAATGTCCTCATCTTTACTGTTATTATCGGAATATTTTGTCATTTGTACTCTCCAGCATTTGTCAGGTGTCTGTCAGTCCTGGTAACTTTTAGGGAATTTCAAACAGAATTCTTTATTTATTTATTATTATTTTTTAAATTCTCTACATGCCTAATATGATAACACTGACTAAAACATTACACATTAAAATTAATTAATGTTTATATGCCTGTTTTTAGGTAAACAAAAATAAAGCTTGAATAATAAATCTATAAAAAATAATATATAAATTCTATGTCAAGAACAATTTTAGGAAATTCTATGACAAAGTTGTAAACATTTTTCATTTGACACATTTTGTCATTTGACACATTTTGTCATTTATGACTTCCGTGGACTAAATTGATATTTATGAAGATGTGATTACACATACGTGTGAAGGAGAGAGGACTCTAAATTTTAAATTTAAATTAAAAAAAAAATTTAATATATGTCTTGGGTATATAGTTTGATTTTATTTAATTTCTTTTTCTTTGTTTTTATCACTTTTGTTAACCCTCACAAAACCTCACATATTCGACATTATGATAATAGAATATCTGCCAAGAAAGGTGAAATGTTATAAGAACCTAAATGTTAAATTTACCATGGATGATCTACAATTAAAGCACTTTCTATATATTTTCATCTCAGTAAATTGCTTTCTATTTTAATTAATGTAGCATTTTTAAATCAAAATTATGGACAGACTCATTACAGTGAGAACTAATGCATTGAGTGTGTTGCTTTGTAACCCGGATTATTTCAGGCCAACCTGAAAAGGAGTCTACTAGTATTAATAAGAGTCTCACTCCATTAATGTATGCATGATCCATATGCACACGACTCCATGGCTCCACTTCTTTGGACCACGAATGTAATTTGGTTTGTGTAAAGTTTCTTAATTCTTTACATTTTTTACGCCTTTTTACATATTCCTCAACGTCTCTTGAATATCCCGGCCACCAAGCTTCTAACTTTATCCTTTTTTGTGTGGCCGCTACCCCACAGTGTATTTCTTTTTTCTTATGTTCAATTCTTTTTAAAGTCTTATTTTTTAATGTAAAAACTTCCCTATCGGTATCATTTTCTTCAATTCTTTCAACATTTTTCTTTTTTAATTTACACACTGCTTGAAAGTGGTTCTTTTTTAAGCAATTATTACATGTTTTTCCAAATGCTGGACACTTTTCCTTTTTCATTTCGTGTTCACGTCCACAATACAAACACTTTTTTATCTTCTTTAACATGTACATATCAGCGAATATTTGTTCACTGGGTTGACTTTTATAATGGTTCTATGTCTGTATTAGTTCTTGTTGCTGAATAAAGTCAATACATGTATTTAAAGACATATTTCCTATTTGTAATTGTTCCATTATTTTATATCGGTGTGACGCATATTTTATAATTGGTTTGTCAATTTCTTGTTTCATCGACATGAATTTCGTTCTTTCTGCCACTACCAGCCTTTTCTTGGGTCTCATATTTCTTCTTATAATCTGACTTATTTTTTCGAGAGTCAGGTCTTCCAAATTTAAGGGATATGCCAGAGACAATTGATATCCTATCGGCGATGCCATTGTTGTGAAGTTGAAGTTAGCACTAATCAGCCGCTAAGCTCATACTTCTACCTCGTTATTCCAGTGACCACTTATATGAGTGTTCACTTATGCTTATACAAATTATGCATACTAATTTGCTAGTATCACTACAATATTCCTTTTGTATTCATATAATCTTTTGCTTAAATTCCTTGAGGTTTCTCCTATTGTAACAGTTATTACAGGTGATAGAGTAAATTCCTCTTTCAAGTTTTAGCTTATTATTGTCTTTTATTGTTTTAGAAGTAATTGTAACAAATTTTATGTTAAGCTTATATAAATTCTTTTCATTTGTAGTTGTGATAAAGTTGGTGGGTAGAATAATATATTTTGATTTCTTGGGTTGTCAGATTGGTCCACACTTCTATCTTTAAATATTTTAAAAACCATCTGTTTTGCATTGAATATGAAATAATTATGGTAATAGAGAAAGTTAAAAATATTTCCAATGTATTTATCCTTTTCGTGTACATATTGATGACTACAAATAGAATCTGATGATTATTCTGGATTTTATTTTGTTGTTATGATGAGAATAGAAATTTGAGATCATTTTTATTAATTGATATGCAATGGACACTTAGTTTTAGGCTATTGTCATTATGATATCAAGGAAAGGTGAAGTATTTTTTTTTCTGTTTCATAAGTGAATTCTATCTATTTATGGTTAACTCTGTTTAATTTACAATGACAGGTAATGCAATTTTGCATGGACATATTAATAGTGTCATCAGTATATCAAAAATATGTTTTACTCAGTTCAAGAAGCATACTAAAATCCCACTTACAGACAAACCCATTGGTAATCCAATTTTTTTTTTATAAAAATTATTGTTAAAGGTGAAATAGCAAATGTTTGGCAGATTTTTTGTAAATGTTTTAAGAATTTGTTTTTTTGGAACATTTTTTTTAATAGGAGTAGGTCGGCTTTCCTATCGCCCGGTTAATACTCCTTCCCCTTCTTTTGAACAAGAGTAGAGGCTCATCCCTTGTTTCCTGTTTAGAAATGGGTTCCCAGATCCTTTCCTTTTCTATGGCCTTAGTAGTAGTGCTGTTATGAATCTCTTGTTATGTGTGTGGTTTATGGCAGCATTTCTTCATACTGAGGGTACTGGGTTGGCAGTTTTCTGGTTGCTGTTCCTGACTGGTAGTTAGGAACCAGAATACTTGCATAGTGTCTTGAGAGGCCGCTCTGATAATAGTTGCATAATATCGGGGTTCATGTTGTGCATAGATGGGTGTCCCTGCATGCACCTCTAGTGGGCAACCCTGAGGCCAAATGCTGTAGTCTGCACAGTCCCTTTCTGCTCATGCCACATTTGATGACTAACTGCTTCTATTACTTTAGACCTTTTCCTTACCAACATAACTCAACATGACCATAAGCAACCAAAAATATAAACCTAAACCAGCTCAAAAAATCACCTAAACCTTTTAACATTTCCTTTTCAACATCCGTGGTATTTGCACCAACTTCTGCAGTGTGGAATTATTCCTCTTTAATAAGTCTCCTGATATGCTAGCTCTCTGCAAGACTAACCTTAACTCATTAATCCCTTCTTGTGTTTTTTCCTTTCCTGGCTGCCTTCCTCTTCTTAGAATTGACTCTAAAATCCACATGCATGACCTGGGATTTTATGTTCGCAATCATCTCCCACTGGCTAGAGAATTCTCTTTGTAATCTCCAGACCATTCATATATATAATATATCTATCTCTCCTCTATTCAGTAAGCTACCCTTTCTTTTTCTACTGTCCCCCTTCCTGTTGTATACTTGATAGCATTTCTGATAATATAGACAAAGCCATCTCTCTACATCCATTGGCAAACATATTCATGTTTGGTGACTTTAATGCCCACCATACCATGTGGCTTAAACAGTTTGTGACTGACCTCACTGACATCCAAACCCTTAACTTTTCAATCATTCAATCCCTCATGCAAGTGTTTGACTTTCCTATACATTTCCCTAGTAATCTGGATGGTAATGCTTCTCTTCTCAATCTCTATTTTACCTCCATCTCTGATTCTTGCTGTGCTATGCAACTCTGCCCTCTTGGCAACTCGGATCATGTGGTGGTGTCTGTTAACATCTCCTTCCACTCCTCCTCTTGCTATGAACCTCCTATTAACAGAATATCTTTCTGTTATCAATGCACAGATTGGGATTTCCTTCACGACATCCCTTGGAATGTGATTTTTAATCATCCCATGCAAAAATGTGTCTGAGGTCTCCTCCTGGGTAAAAGCCGACATTGAGGCTTTCATCCCAGCAAGAAAATACCAAGTTAAATTGTGCTCATCTCCTTGGTTCTCAGCTGCTTGTTCTGCTGCTAGGAATCACTTCCTGCATCTGTACCAGAGCAACATGTCTGATTGTAACAGACATCTCTTTGTCTCTGCTCATAATGAGTGCAAGTGTGTCCTCAATGAAGCAAAGTTACTGTTTGCTGATAGGATGAAACAACATATTGCATCTCACAAGTATGGTCCTAAAGATTATTGGTGGCTCTGCAAGAGTGTGCTGAACTACAGCAAATCCTCAATCCCTCCTCTGTTCAATCAATTCGAAGTCCTAACATCCTCAGCTGATAAAGCTGAATGCTTTGCTTGGAAATTCTCATCCAACTCAATGCCAAAGTAGTTAAGCATCTTTCCACAATCTGCTCTCTGACAAACAATATAGTTTCTGCTTTGATCTACCACTGATGAGCTTATGGCCATAACTGAATATGTAGACCAAGCTCTTGATAATAATGGCAAAGATATATTGAAGGCATTTGACTGGGTTTGGCATGCTGGCCTTCTACATAAGCTTCAGGGATATAGTATTACAGGATGATTATTTGATTTAATCCAACCATTCCTGTCTAAACATGAAATGAAGGTTGTCCTGAATGGGTTCTCTTCCAGTTCCTTCCATAGGTGTTTCTCAAGGCTCTATCCTTGGTCCTACACTGTTTCTGATCTTCATTAATGATCTTCCTGATGTCACCAGTTCTCAAGTTAGCATCTATGCAAACACTACCATTTACTCCTGTCTCAATAGTAAATCCGGCATTGCTGATAAAGGTAACCTGGCCATTGGTCTCAATCTGTGGTTGACTGGGGCAGGAAATGGCTTGTGAATTTTAATGCATCCAAAACAAAACTGCTCTCATTTACTCACCATAAAGAAATTTCCCTGCCTCCTATCTGCATGGTTGATGCTCAACTGCACGAGAGCACTTCACGTTCTTGGTCTCACATTCTCCAGTGACTTGAAGTGGAACAACTACATTGAATCAATTTACTGCATCTACCACAAGCAAAGTTGGTTCTCCGTGTCACGCCTGAAGGTTTTTCTCATCTGAGCCCATTCTTCACATCTACAAATCTATCATTCATCCTTACATTGAATACTGTTGCCCTATATGGTCTGGTGTCCCTGCTGTTCATCTTGAGGTTCTTGACAAAATCCAAAGACAGATATGCAATATGATCAGTCCTGACTTGAAGTCTCGACTCCAGTCACTTTCTCACCAACATAATTCCCTCTGTCTTTTCTATAAATATTTTCATGGCATCTGCTCTGACAAGCTATTTTCACATATCCAAATGAAAGAAAGAATAAATGGATTAAAATACACAGTTCAAAGCATTTACTTTTTTAAACAAATGCTCAATACAAAGTAGAGCAAAATATTATTATTATATATTTATTACAAGAGGTTATAATAAAAACATTTTTAAATTGCTACACAAAGGCTTTCATATTTCAATACTATGATTGTACTTCCTCAGGGTAAGTAGGTAACTGGTTATAAAATTATTTCTTAAAGAAATTTAAAAACAAATTGTTACCTCTTTTCCTAAAGTTAAGGGTGGTATGGCATAAGGTTAGAAATTAAAATTGGGTATATCTGGATTAACCAATTAAATGTCAGATCTACACTAAATAGAAAAATAAGGGCAAAGGGTGGGGGTGGGTGAGTTACTTTTTCTTTATGTCATGATAAACCGATATAAATTGTTAACTTTACATCTGATTAACCTACAAACTCCCTTAAACAAACAGAACTTGGCTACAATCAAGATAAAGTTATCTCTAACTTATCCTCCACAATTGTCAATGATGCCATGTCTATATGGTGGTTTATCATGACATGAAGAAAAAAAAAAAAAAAATATATATATATATATACAGTGCTGTACAAAAGTAAGTGAACCCCTAAAATAATATTTAAACTAATTGTTTCTTTTTTACAGATATCCAACAGATATCTTACTTAAACTATGTATTCATTAAGAAAAAACTTTATTAAATGAATTACAACTTTCAAATATTTTTATCAAGCTGGAATAAAAATATTAATTAAAAATCAGAAATTAAGATGTACAACCCTTATATTTACATTCTATATTTTTGTTTTACATGGTTGCCAGTGCAAATCATTTTTTGTGCGCATGTAAAAATCAACATGTCACATGTTCATTTTTTTTTGGTAAGCTGTGTATACTGCAGTCAAACAATATAACTCATTGTGTATGCAAATGTGTGCAGTTAAAGACTAAATTTAAAAAAAAATTATATGCAAAGATCAAAAGGACTTCCTGAAATTTTAAATAATCGCATAGATAACCTATAATGATGGAGAAGGCTACAAAAAGCTATCAAAATGATTTGGAGTGCACTTCTCCACTGTGCAACAAATTATTTATAAATGGAAGGCCTTTGGTATGACAACATTACAATCAAGAAGTGGCTGTCCATGAAAAATAATTGCAAGAGCAAGTCGACTTCTAGTTTGGCAAGCCCAGACAAATCCTGCTCTGACATTTGCAGTTCTCCAATTGTCACTGGCCAATATCAGGTTCAATGTGCATACAGTGTGATGAACTCTGAACAATGGCTATTTTTATAGCATAATGCCGAGAAAAAGCTACTACTTATGAAATAGCACAAGCATGTGTTGTAAGTAATTCCCACAACCTGCTCCCCCTGTTTGGTGTAATGGACAGACTCCAGAAATGCTTATAAATAAGCTAGCTTAATTCTTTTCTTTTGGTAGCTGTATTAAGTTGAATAAAGCTTTCCTAAGTTTATTCACTTCAGGTTATTCATTACAATTTATTCAACTCAAAATAATGGAACGATACTTCAAGCCTGACCGCCTGGAACTCGATATGTCAGACCCTGACTCTAGTGACAAATGGCAACATTGGAGGGATATGTTCGAGGGATTTCTTTCGGAGCTGCAGTCTTCTTCTATGTCAACATTGACTGGCTCACAGAAATTAACCCTCTTATTACACCATGTTTCCACTCCCATTTATAAGTGTTTGTCCGGGTGTCAAAATTACGATACTGCTATAAGCACTTTGGATGGTATGTTCATTAAGAAGAAAAACTCCATTTTTGCATGATACTTGCTTGCTACTCAGCGTCAAGAGACTGAAGAAAGTCTAGAGCTGTATCTTCAAAACCTGAAAATATTAAGTCACGACTGTGATTTTACTTCCCTGACAGCAAGTCAAGCCAGGGATATCTCAATAAGAGATGCCTTCATCAGTGGAGTACGGTCTAACCAAATCAGACAAAGGATGCTGCTCGAAAACAAGGACTTGGATCTGGCTACCACCTACGAACTAGCCCATACGTTGGTCATGGCCCAGAAACAATCAGATCTCTATTTGCAACCTGATTTTTCAGGGGCTACTATTCTTGCCCATTCTCATTCCCAACAAATTCCCATCTCAAATTCACAACATTGTGACCCCCAGGATAAGGATTCTTCAAATACTATTAAACAACCCGTTACTATCACTTCAGCTGAGATTAAGTGCTACTGCGGCTTTCGTAAACACGCTCGTTCATCCTGCCCGGCTCGAAACATTAGATGTCATGAATGTGGCAAGCGGGGACATTTTTTAAAGGTTTGTCGGTTGGCCCCTTTACAGAAAACCCATTTAGCCGCCACCCTATCTCTATCTACCGTATCGACTGTCTCTTCCAAATGCCTCTCTAAAACAATTGTGCCGGCCAGAGTGAACGGACTAAATCTCCACGCTCTTATTGATACGGGGAGTTCTGAAAATTTTATCGATGCACATGTCGTGGAAACAAACAAATGGAAAATCTTTTTCTGTTCAAATCAAATATCGATGGCCACTTCATCCTTATCCTGCCGTGTAATCGGATTCTGCATGGTTAACCTCGAGCTAAAAGAAAATTTCTATTCTAAAATCAAGTTGCTGGTAATGAGGAACCTCTGCTGTGAAGTAGTCCTAGGGCACAATTTCCTTAACCGACATTCTCACCTTACAATTCCGTTCGGTGGTACCAAACCAGAGCTGCAAATATGTGGATTAGCAACTGCAAAAGTCCATTATCCATCTCTCTTCTCAATTCTAACCTCTGACTGCAAACCTATAGCCGTAAAATCTAGACGCTATTCGCTCAAAGACAAGGAATTTATTGCAATGGAAGTGAAGAGACTTCTTAAGGAAAATATTATAGAGCCCAGAAAATCACCTTGGAGAGCCCAGGTCCTAATAACGACTAATGAGAACCATAAAAAGAGGATGGTTGTTGATTATTCCCAGACCATCAACAGATATACGCAACTCAATGCGTATCCGCTGCCCCGTATTGACAAAATGGTTTCCGATATCACTAAGTATCGTATTTTCAGCACGTTGGACCTTAGGAGTGCCTACCATCAGATACCCATCAAGACGGAGGAAAAGCCTTATACGGCATTCGAAGCTTGTGGGCGTTTATATCAATTCCGTAGGATCCCTTTTGGGGGTTACAAATGGGGTCGCAAGTTTTCAAAGGGTAATAGACGAAATCATTTCTAATGAGAAATTGAAGGGTACTGTGGCATACATAGACAATGTCACTATTTGCGGTTATAACGAGGAAGATCATAACCACAACCTCAAACGATTCATGGCCGCCGTAAATAAATATGACCTGACCCTTAATGAGGAAAAGTGTTCATATAATTTGAAAAGCATCAAGCTACTAGGGTACATAGTCAGGAATGGTGCCATGAGACCGGACCCGAGCCCTTGGCATGTTTGCCCATTATTCCCAATGGGTTGCGTCCTTTTCTGAAAAAATACATTTACTTACTCAAGTAAGAACTTTTCCACTATCTGATTCAGCCATTAGAGCATTTCAAAAATTAAAAAGGGATATTGCTAATTCTGCCATTGCTGCCATTCATCCTTCAGCTCCCCTAGTAGTTGAAACTGATGCATCTGATTCGGCAATAGCCGCCTCCTTAAGACAACATGGTCGGCCTGTAGCTTTTTTCTCTAGGACACTCTCAAAGTCTGAAAAAGAAGCGTATGCCATAGTTGAAGCTTTACGAAAATGGAGGCATTATCTGATCGGTAGACAATTCTACCTTATCACCAACCAAAAATCGGTATCATTCATGTTTAACCCAAAAACTTCAAGTAAAATAAAAAATGAAAAAATTGCAAGATGGCGGATGGAACTCTCTTGTTATTCATTCGACGTCTCCTATCACCCTGGAAAGGAGAATGCTGCAGTTGACGCACCTTCAAGGGTGTGTGGTCTAACAACAAGCTCATCTGATCTTCAGAGCATACACCGAGAATTGTGCCACCCGGGCATCACAAGAATGACACATGTAGTCCGGAGCAGGAATTTACCATATTCAGTTGAAAATATAAAAAGAATTACCAACTCCTGCCAAATATGTGCAGAAAATAAGCCAAGATTCTATAAGCCTCCTCAAGCAACACTCATGAAGGCCACTCAGCCTTTCGAAAGGCTTAATCTGGATTTCAAGGGTCCACTACCTTCTAAAACACAAAATAAATACATACTTACTGTAATTGACGAGTACTCAAGGTTCCCCTTTGTCATTCCATGCCCTGATGTAACGGCCACTACAGTTATTCAAGGCCTCTGCTCCCTTTTCGCAATTTTCAGAGTGCCTGCATACATTCATACAGATCAGGGATCTGCCTTTATATCGGAAGATCTCAAGAATTTTTTGCATGAACGAAGAGTGGCAGTAAGCCGAACCTCCCCTTACAACCCTCGAGGGAATGGGCTCTGTGAAAGATATAATGGAATAATATGGAAGACAGTACAGTTGGCATTGGCAAACCGGAAAATGCCAATCTCAAAATGGGAAAGTGTCATCCCGAGGCTCTAAACGCTATCAGGACCCTACTGTGTACATCTACAAACGCTACTCCACATGAGAGGTTTTTTCCGTTTCAACGACGAAGCTCAACAGGCACTTCCCTCCCTTCATGGCTTGCTCAACCTGGAATCGTTTTACTGAAACACCATGTTCATCGTAGTAAACATGACCCCTTAGTCAGCAAAGTAAAACTAATTGAGGTGAACCCCCAATACATCCAGATTGAAACTGCGGAAGGAAGACAATCAATAGTCTCCTTAAGAGATCTTGCGCCAGCTGGAAATACATCTGAAGAGGCTACTGCGATGGAGAATCACGAATATCCAGTTTTCAGAACCAGCCCAGTTAAGCTAGGCGATCAAATCCCGTGTACATCTAGTTCAGATACTCTACCGAATGAATCCGATTATCCTTATGAACCTTCTTCTACATCTGATTCTGAAGAAAGACCGATACCACAAAAACGGACTCACCCTACATCGGGGACTGACACTTATTTTTCAGACACCCAGCAACCGAAACATAAAAAAAACCAATGCCATTTCAAGGCTAGACCCTCTACGCAGAAATGCATTAATCGCGATAACTATAACTTGTCGTCTGACGTAGACAGCCACCAGTCACCTGAACAATTAAGATGTTCCCAAAGGACCCACAAAATGCCAGGTCGTTGGAAAAACTTTATTCTGTACGAATAACTAGCCGGTGAGGAAGAATGTTGTAAGTAATTCCCACAACCTGCTCCCCCTGTTTGGTGTAATGGACAGACTCCAGAAATGCTTATAAATAAGCTAGCTTAATTCTTTTCTTTTAGTAGCTGTATTAAGTTACAGTCCACACCGTCTGTCAAACTCTTTGCATTAGCAGAGAGGAACCCGGATGAAGCTTTGCCGAAGGGCAAGGTTTCGTTCGGGAAGGTTATGACAGCTCTCGAACTCGCCTAGGCGAGTCGAAGGCTATATTTTTGGCTGGGCCTATGGGCTCGGGTGACCACGTAAAACTCGGCCTTGTGCCACATGCGACCCCACGTGGGGGGACAGCTAAATATTGTAGCTGTATTAAGTTGAATAAAGCTTTCCTAAGTTTATTCGCTTCAGGTTATTCATTACAGCATGCATGCCTCATCTATGCCAAAGCTCATATTAATAAGCTATCTAACTTCTGGTTTTATGGTTGGATGAAACTAAAATAGAGCTTTTTGGGTGGAACAATAGGTGGTATATCTGATGAGCTCCTAATACTGCTTTTGAAGAGAAGAAATTGATAACAACCATTAAATATGGCTGTAACAGCATTATGATTTGGGGCACTTTGCTGCAGCTGGAACAGGCAAAATAGTGTACATTGATGGCACAACGGACTCTGTAAGATACCAAGCAATTTTGAACAAAAATGCCTTGTCCTCAGTTCAAAAGTTGGGTTTAGGTCAGGGCTGGAACTTCCAAAAGCAAATCCATAAAAGAATGGTTTCGTAAAAAGAAATTTCAAGTCTTGAAACATCCTAGATAAAAGTCCTGATCTAAATTCGATTTGAAAACCTGTGATTCAAATGAAAGAATTGATAAGTAAATGCAAGAAACTCAGGTAAAATTGAGCAATTGTGGGAGTTTTGCCAAGACTACTGCCAGAAACCTCTTAAAAATGATCAAAAATGGCTGGTCAAAAGGAGCAATCACCAAATATTAAATATAAGGGTTCTCTTACTTTTGCACATCTTAATTTTTAATTAATATTCTTATTCTTGTTTGATAAAAAATTTTGAAAGTGGTTATAATTGATTTAATAATGGTTTTTCTTTATTAAGATTTCTTGATCATCTGGAAAAAAAGAGACAATTTTTTTAAATGTTATTCTAGGGGTTCACTTAATTTTGCACAGTACTGTATATAAGACCAAGAAACACTTTCTGGTCTCTGGTCATTAGATCTGATAAGGTAATTTAATTTATTGCCCCTCTTATTCTCAAAAATCTCAGAACATTTTCCTTACATATAGTTTTGTCTTTCATTCTAACCTGAAGAAGTTGAAATGAGTCGTTTGGTGAAAAATGTGTCATATATAAGCTTTTCCACTTTCTCCTCATTCCAACTTTTGTTTCAGATATTATTATATATCCTGCAAATACACACACACACACACACACACACACACATATTACTTAGTTGATAGGCTGGTACTATTGGCTTATGTCATTAGCTCAACACATAAGTTCATCCATCTTCCTGAAACAGTTAGAACTGTAACACATTTGCCAAAGCAACATGGTACCAGTCTTCCATGATCAAATAGTGATGTTCTCTCTTCCAGCTAAACATGCTGTCAATAATGGTGTTAATAATGTTACCATTGTTGGTTAATGACTACAAAAACCTCATGGAATGCAATGTCTACTGTATAGTGCATTGACTGATAGGTTGAGTGGCATCAACTTTAAATTTGATGCAACATTCACCTACATTAGATAATTATCGTCCTTGTCAGTTATCAGTGGTTGTATTCTTCCATCACTATGGCCCCCATACTTTTCATCAGGCATTCACATGTTTCTAGTCTATTCTTGCTACTGACCTGAAAGAAACCTAGAACAGATGCCATCTTAGAGATAGACTGCCCTACCTTTCTCTCTCTGAACTCTCACATAGTTGTTATATCTGTAATGACACTAACTCTTTAACTATTATGGCTGTGTGATTATATCATGCATACATTATCTAGCTGGCTATTGTTACAGTGAGATGAGAGGGGAAAAACCATCCAGTATATACCTGTCTCTAAGATTTTGGCACTTTTTGCCATATTTCTTGGTGAACTAGTACATTTCCCATTGTGCACGCCATTAATGTAACCTTATCTTTTCTCCTAAAATATATATTTACTATAGAAAATAGAAGTGATTACAAGAAAGATTTTTTCTATTTAAAAAAAAAGAAATAATCAAGTTTTCAGTTTTATTCAATAAGCCCTGCATAATTAAATTAACCTCACTTAATCAAGATTCACTAGTTTGGCAGCTTTGATGATTTGAATCTGGCAGTCATTAGTTTAGTAGGTATGAATAAAAATTTTGACTGGAAATTAACACCAAGCTTGTATAAAAGTTAATTTTGTGACATTGATAAGAAAATTCTGACATTTAAATTATGCCTCCACTATAAAATTGAAGATATTTCGAAAAGTGATAATACAAAAATTTATTTATCTGCAAGCAAAAAAAAATTGCAATAATTTGCATTAGAAAGATTTTAAGTGAAAAACAAATTTTAAGCATCAACCAAAAGTTAATTATTGTATTTTAATAAAAATTTGTGGTATTTATTTAATAAAGAACAAAAGTTATTTTTAAAAACTTTTAGAAAAATACTTCGTCCATATTTACAATCTGCTCCCTATTAATTTGAGCTAGGTCTGTGCTTATATAAGTTGTATTTGTATCAGTTAAACATAAAATTACCTAGTGGCGCCGAAAATGGGAAAAACATAATTGTTTTTCCACAAAATCAATTTGAAAACACGATTAACACACATCGTGAGAATGAAAGGGGGACAACTCACCCACGAAAATGTAAACAAAAGAGCATAGCATGATGAAAAAAAGGCCGAGCTTGATGAAAACAAAATTTTATCGTCTAATGTTCATATTATTAAAGAGGAAAGATCAAAGTAGTTTTGGGGTATTTTTTTTATATTTTTTAATCGTTCCTAGCACATCTGAAATTTTCATTAAAAAGGACAGATAATCAATCATTTTCAATCATTATTTTCGATTTGATAAAAAAGATTAAAATCTGACTTTGATATTCTTTTAAAAATCAATTATCATTTTTTCAAAGCTGATTTTAATAAAAACAGAAATTATACTGTTTATTTAAAATATTTTGAACCAAGCTTAACTTAGCTTCTGCGCCGAAAAAATGTAATTTGAAAAATAAAACAAAGCAGGTCATAACCTTTTGCGTCGCTTGACGATTGGCGAAAGGCACATTCATGACATTTAGATAACTTACGGGAGGATAATTCTTTCTACGGATGGAAGGAAGGGAAATTATTTAAGTGAACAAATTATTTACCTCGTTACTTTTAAGGAAAACTTTCAGCGCTCTATTTCTTTTTTTTTTTTTTTTTTTTTACTTAGCTTTCATTTTTACGTTTACGATGCTTTATGGAAAATATAAAGAAATTAAAAAATAAGACAGTTAATAGTGAGATTAAATTTCATAAGAAAAAGGTATCTAATTAATTTAGGTACCTTTCTTATGAAATTTTATCAGAAGTGTACATAAAATACTATAATTTTATGTACATTTATTACATTTTACTGTGTTATTTGTATTTCCATTCATTTTATTATTAATTTTGATATTTCATTTATGGAAAAATGTCATAACTGAGATTAATATAAAAAAAATATCATATAAATTAAAGTTTAGCAGTAGTTAAATTTCATAAGATGATACTGTTACTTGTAGGTACCCTTCTCAGTTGAAATTGAAAACTCAAATTAACTTCTCCATACATGTTTCGCAAAAGTAAAGGGCTTAACAGCGGAGAACAATGCTGAACTCAAATAATGCAACTAAATTGTATTCTGGTTGGTCTTCCGTACTTGATAATTACTGTCCGACTATAAACACAAAAATTGCATATCTTAATTACCATGGCTAATCTGATTGGTCCAAATTATACAATTTTCAAAGCGCTAGACAATGACAATCTCACACGGACATTTTGAAAGGTTGATGTTGCTTTTAACTAATGTTAAAATATTTTTTTAAATTTTTAAAAAATCTTTTTAAAATTAAAGAAATAATTGTATTAAAAATTTAATTTTCATTGAAATAATATATTTTTTAATTGAATAATATATTTGTTTTATTGAGTTTTGTATGTTACAATTCACATCTGATTTTCAGGTACGTTGGCCAAATAAAAAAAAAACAAAAAAAACATGATTTGCATTCTTCAAAGCCTTGTGCTTTTAACTAATTGTAATCACTAAAACCGATGGTCTCGAATTTCTAGAGTTTTTCATAAAATTAGTTATGGGGGTGATAATAAATATAAAAAAAATATTTCTGCCATGACAGTATTTACATTAGTCTGACTATTGTCCTCATCTTTGTCGCCATATTTGTCACAACGTTTCGGCCGTTGTACGCTCCAGCCTTCTTCAGGTGGTTGGAATTTCGAACCGAACCCTTTATTTCGATCACTGGGGTAGACTGTTCTAATTCCACGTGCCATGTTTGATGGATGTCAGTTATTTCCTGCTAATTTTCCCTCTGAAAGTTCTCCACTTAACCAGGAATTGAACTCACCTTCTTTGGGTCTGTCACTGGATCTAACCAACGCCTTTATCCACTGTGCCATGTGTCCTTGAGGACATCTGGGTATGAACGTCTGACTATTATAAACCTAATGTTTTCAGCATCATTTTTACCAGTGCTCATATTGCAATTTTTGCTGTTATCATTGCATGTCTTTACCAGAGTTCATATTGCAACTTTGTTATCATTGCTTTTCTCTGGCACTCCTTATTACTGGTTCCCATATTGTATTTATTTCTATGCTTGGTCGGATCAGGAGATTTTTGTGGCCTAGCATATGTGCTGATTCCTTAAGTTTACAAATTTTCCAATGGTGTTCCCTGTCTATGATCTCAACATGATCCCACAGGGGGCGGTGATCTCCCTTCTCTCTCCATATGTGGTCAGCCACGCCTGATTTTTTTCTACTTCCCCTTGTTACAGCTTTCTGGTGTTCTTGAAGCCTTACCTTGAGGGGGCGGCCTGTCTCTCCTTTATATTCTTTTCCGCAGCTGTATGGGATAGCGTACACACAGTCTTTAGTCATGTTCCTCTCTATGGGGGGTCCACTCCTCCTCCTCCTCTTGTACCCGCCTATCCCAGTTTTTGGGGGCTGCTGCCATGTACCCAGGGTAGTTGTTGCGTTGTAGGGTACTACTTATACTGACCAATTCCTTATCTAACGTCTCTGGATCGCCACTTATGACTTTTGCTCGGTGTTGTAAGCATCGGACGATCCCTTTCTTTACGCTGTATGGATGGTGGGAGTTGAAATTGAGGTACTGTCCGGTGAATGTTGGTTTACGGTATACGGATGTCATGAACCCATTCTCTGTTCGAGATATTAGTACATCCAGGAATGGGAGTGAGTTGTTACTCTCTTTCTCCATTGTGAACTGTATCGAAGGTCTTATTGAGTTCACATGGTCCAGAAGAACCTGGACTTCTTCCTGATGTGGCCAGAGTATGAAAGTGTCATCCACGTACCGCAACCATATAGTTGGCTTTAGCGATATAGACTCTAATGCCATTTCTTCAAAGTATTCCATGTATATATTCGCCATTGCTGGTGATAATGGCGAGCCCATTGCTAAGCCCTCATCCTGTCGATATATGTGAGATCCCATTCCGAAGTGTGTTGTTTGTGTATAGAAAGTCAACATCTCCATCAGATTATCTATTGGAATACTGGTCCGCACCTCTAGGGAAGAGTCAGAGGTTAATCTATCTCTCCCTGTGGGATCATGTTGAGATCATAGACAGGGAACACCATTGGAAAATTTCTAAACTTAAGGAATCAGCACATATGCTAGGCCACAAAAATCTCCTGAGCCGACCAAGCATAGAAATAAATACAATATGGGAACCAGTAATAAGGAGTGCCAGAGAAAAGCAATGATAACAAAGTTGCAATATGAACTCTGGTAAAGACATGCAATGATAACAGCAAAAATTGCAATATGAGCACTGGTAAAAATGATGCTGAAAACATTAGGTTTATAATAGTCAGAAGTTCATACCCAGATGTCCTCAAGGACAAAGGATAAAGGCGTTGGTTAGATCCAGTGACAGACCCAAAGAAGGTGAGTTCAATTCCTGGTTAAGGCAGTGGAGAACTTTCAGAGGGAAAATTAGCAGGAGATAACTGATAACTGACATCCATCGAACATGGCACGTGGAATTAGAACAGTCTACCCCAGTGATCGAAATAAAGGGTTCAGTTCGAAATTCCAACGGCAGAAACGTTGCGCCAAATATGGCGACAAAGATGAGGACAATAGTCCGACTAATGTAAATACTGTACATAATACCTCATCTCAGAAATATAGACAAATTCTGCCATGACTTTAATAAAAAAAAAACATATTTATAATAATTTCGATCATCTGTGAATAGTTTCTGAAAGTTTCATTAACATCTGACAATTATTTTTATTTTTTGCAAGATTTTCCAAATTAATGTGTGTAAATACAAAAAAAAAAACGCTAAAAATTATCTATCTTATTTACTACCCCTTGTTGCAACAAAGAGAAACAAGGTTTTTTAAATCAAAATTTAGAATATTCTAAAAAGATGGAAAAATTTTTTAAAATAATTAAAAAAAAATTTAGTCTATCTTCTTCATAAAAACATAAGCATTTTGACAATAAAATTTTGTTTTCATAAACTTTGGCGTCTTTTTCATCAGACTATGCTCTATGTTTTAGCGATTCCGTGGAATGACTTAGGTTAAAAAACCCAGGTTGTTTGTCTGTGTGCGTGTTCCTTTATATATAGGATCGGATTTCTTACATTTTTCAGCCGATAAAACAAACATCCACTTTTTTTTTGGCAGGTAGTGTTTCTTATTGTCTTGCACACTTTTTTCTTTATTTATACATTTAGAATGCTTTAAAAATTCCATTTACAAGACAATTGTTTATAATAAAATTCTGTTCAATCAGGGGACTCATAACGATTGAAAACAATGTTTTTGTTTGAGTTTGGATTTGACCAATTCGTAAAAAATAAAAAAAATAATTAAGACATGCGTGTCCATCAACCTTAAACAATAATCTAACGATCTCTACTGATTGTACGAATACAAACATCGGATAAATTCTTTATCTTTAGGGAAAGATAATTCCACGTACTTTAGGGCCGTTTTTACAATTCCCTTTGCAATTTGTTACAAGGCAGATCAATAAGGCATTGGTTCTATTTGAAATTAATTCAATATTTAAAAGAAATTATTAAGAAATAATTGAAAAATGCCGATGTAAGAAATCTGATAGACAAAAAGCAACAATATTTCGAAGATGATAATTATTAAGGAAAGAACACAGTACTTGTGATAAAATTAATAAATCCAAATAAAGTTAATATTTTTTATATTAGAAACAATGAGTGGAAAATATATTCAAATCAGAATTCTAATTATGAATCACCACAAGCAAAATATGCAATTTTTTTTACTGTATTCAATAAGTAAAAATCATAAATTGTAAAAGATTACAAAGAAAGGCTACCTACATTTTTCAACCGATTTCAACAAAACTTCACTTTTTTTTGGCAGGTAGTGTTTCTTATTGTCTTGCACACTTTTTTCTTTATTTTTACATTCAGAATGCTTTAAAAATTCCATTTACAAGACAATTGTTTATAATAAAATTATATTCACCAATCGATAGACTCATAACGATTGTAAACAATGTTTTTGTTTGAATTTGGGTTTGACCAATTCGTAAAAAAAAAAAAAAAAACTAATTAAGACATGCGTGTCCGTCAACCTTAAACAATAATCTTTGTCAATTTTATTTTTCAGTCTATATGATGGTCGATACTTGATCTATCTCTTACTGTTATATCCCCGAGCAACGCCGGGCTCTACTGCTAGTATATATATATATATATATATATATATATACACACATTATTTTACTAATTTTTACCCTAAGTTTTAACAGTTTAGAAAATCCACTACACCTGCACTTGTTTGATCCAAACACTACTAAATTAGTGAGGTTCAATTAGTACTCATTAATACTTTGCATTATTTTAAACAGTATGGTTAACGGAAAAATTGATCTCTAATATTTATTACAAAAGATCATATAATACTCAACAGCAAATTCATCATCAAAGTGAATTTAATGCATCTTTTATGTCAATGTCATATGCAATATAGCAATATAGAAATCTTTAATAAACTTTTTATTTTCAGATTAGATTTGTTCCATGGAATCATGGTCTTGTTGAATTTATTCTGGAACCAGACACAAAATTTGCTGATATAATAGTACCAACCATAGATACTATAAGGAGTTCCTACATCTTAGAACTTTTATTAAAATGCAATAAAACAGTAAGTACAATCTTATTTTCCTAAAAAGTATAAAATTTATATTGGCTAGGTAATGATGCATGAGAATAGCAGTTTTTGTAATTCAAGTGAATGACTATGATAAGCTGCTTTAGCTACTGATTTCCCAGAGCAATTATATTTAAAAGGTAAGAAAAATTATGCATCACTGTAAACATAAGACAGTGAACAGTGTAAGAAGGACAGCAATAGTAAAAAAAAATATGAATACAACTGCATATTGTACAGTATTTACATTAGTCGGACTATTGTCCTCATCTTTGTCGCCATATTTGTCACAACGTTTCGGCCTTCTTCAGGTGGTTGGAATTTCGAACTGAACCCTTTATTTCGATCACTGGGGTAGACTGTTCTAATTCCACGTGCCATGTTTGATGGATGTCAGTTATCATGTTGAGATCATAGACAGGGAACACCATTGGAAAATTCGTAAACTTAAGGAATCAGCACATATGCTAGGCCACAAAAATCTCCTGAGCCGACCAAGCATAGAAATAAATACAATATGGGAACCAGTAATAAGGAGTGCCAGAGAAAAGCAATGATAACAAAGTTGCAATATGAACTCTGGTAAAGACATGCAATGATAACAGCAAAAATTGCAATATGAGCACTGGTAAAAATGATGCTGAAAACATTAGGTTTATAATAGTCAGAAGTTCATACCCAGATGTCCTCAAGGACACATGGCACAGTGGATAAAGGCGTTGGTTAGATCCAGTGACAGACCCAAAGAAGGTGAGTTCAATTCCTGGTTTAAGGCAGTGGAGAACTTTCAGAGGGAAAATTAGCAGGAGATAACTGATAACTGACATCCATCAAACATGGCACGTGGAATTAGAACAGTCTACCCCCCAGTGATCGAAATAAAGGGTTCAGTTCGAAATTCCAACCACCTGAAGAAGGCGGAGCGCATAACGGCCGAAACGTTGTGACAAATATGGCGACAAAGATGAGGACAATAGTCCGACTAATGTAAATACTGTACATAATACCTCATCTCAGAAATATAGACAAACTGCATATTGGTGCTTCAGTTTGTTTATGAGAAACTGAGTTCTTATGAAGAAGTTGATAAATGCTTTAAATTTATCCTATATCTGGGGATAATATTCTTTATATTAGAAAGAATTAAAAGCTGAAGAAATGAAATATGCAAATATCTATATTATTTATAATATAAAACACAGTGTTGCATTTTATATATTATAATGAAATATTTGCTTGTTATGGTAACATAGATATCATTTGAAGTTGTCTAATGAAAGGATCAGGTATTGCTTTACTTTGTATGCATTAGCTTTTTTTGACAACACTTTTAATAATTTAAAAAGCAAAATTCTTTTAAATTGTAACATATGACAATAAAGTTAATTATATAAATAAAAATCTTACATTACTGTCATGTTGTATGTGAGTTTTCATTGAGAGAATCTGATTGACACATCCAATCAGATACAAACAGCCACCACGAGTATTTCTATTTTCTCTTTAATACCCCAAATAGATAACTAAGAATATTACCTGAATAGTTTCAGGCCATCAACTCACATATCCATCCTTTTCAATTTTATGTTTAGCACACACTCATTTAAGTACTTTTTATACCATGTTTTTACAAGCTAATGTTCACAATTTCAGAAAAGGGTGATATTGAATGAATACTTGTTAATCATGTCTTTTCTTGCTTTTAAATGAATTATCAGTATCTACAATAGGCTGAGAACTCACCTCAGCCAAGGAATGAACATCTGACAAATTTTTTATAATAGATCAAGGCAATAGGACCTGAGTGGAGATGTCTGCTGAATTATTGAAACATATACTAAGAGGGGGTTCCTTAGGCATATGCATACAGATGTTTTTCAACATACAACATATCAATTGGCCTAACTGTACTTTCAAAATTTCAAGCATCTATTTTGTATTTTTCTTGGTAATTTATAACATTCACTGAATCCTTAACATAGAACATTCTTTATCAGCAAACACTTTAGTCTTACCACTTAATGGAAACTTTGGTTGACAAATCCAGACACACTAAATCAGCTGTGATTTGGGATATCAACATTGTTGCTTGTGGAGTCAGGCACAGTAAATAGGTTTCAAGATCACCTTAAACTTACTATAAAAATTTTACACAGTAACATAAAATGTTTTGTGCAAAATATAAAAAACTTTACTTTCTTACCAACTCTATGTCCTTGGGACAGGCACAAAACTCAGTTGGTAGAAACAGCAAGTCATAAGAAGTGCAAAATTTTAAATCAAGACAACCACTGTGTAAAATTTCAAAAGGAAAACATTTATTTATAGTATATATAACTACGATAAAAGTACAATACATATGTTGCACAAAACTTCATTCTATGTGCCTCGTAGGCAGGATAACAATTTCTGAGGTAACAAAAAAAGGATTACCCACAGAAACAAGAAAAAAATATGTCACAATTAGTTTGATAAGAAATGGAGTCATGTACAAAAATTAATCCCTTCAAAAATAAAAAAAAAACAGGAAAAATTTGGAGAAAGAATAACAAAATGGCAGAAATTTTTCAAATAGCACCCACCCCCATTCTTAACAGTATACACAAACAGGATATCTCAGCTCAAAGGTTTTTGTTTTGTGTGTGTTTTCTCCAGGACTCTTAGAATATTACCACAAAGTTCACTTGTATATTCAGTGTGAAGAATTCTCCAGTAGGCTTATAAAGAATTTAAGTTTTGGGGTAGTGATCTGCCTCAAATCTGTCAGCTCTGATTTATGACCTCCAGCTGGACCATCCTTGGAAGTGCAGATGCTAATGCTCTCTCCATTTTTGTCAAGGGCATATTCTTTTTCTTCATCCACTGATAGCAGTCCTTTTTATTGAAAAAGTGACCATCATATTGGCTCCAGCTAAAATTTCACAAGGGCCAGAAAACTTGTTTCCCATTGTCCAATATATATAAAAACCCTCTCCAGGTATTCAAAAAAAATGAATTCATAACAGAACAAACAATTTTGGTGGTGTCAATGCTTGAGCCTAAAAGGCCATAAAATTTGCACAAATTTTAACACACAAACCTTTTGAAGAATATGTAAAAAAAACCTTTTCTCAAAATATGTAAAAAAAAAACAAAACAACATAGCCAGTTATACATAGATCTTTAACATTTTTTTACAAATAATAAAAATAAAATTTTTATATTAGTCCACTCTTGATGGTTTTAACTATATGTTTAACTAATTTATTCAGTGATAGATGATACAGAGAACATTGGACATGTTTAATTCCATTTAATGCCCAAAATTTAATTAAAACTGCTAGCATTATAAAGGAAAGGAAATTGTGGAGAACTATGATCATCAATGTAATGAAGGGGCATGGCACATAGAAGAAGAAGAAAAATCAGGAACTCTTTTGCTACTTCATATTTCAGCTGAAAAAGTTTCGTTAATAGTTTCTTTACATCTGCTAAAGACTTCTCACAAGGTTTGTTTGATTTGCACAAATCCTCAAGGATACTCTGCACTTTTCTACTGATAGAACTGAGCAGGATTGTTTTGTGTTCTGCTTGTTTGTGGACTATATAGATGAAAATATATATATGATGAAAAATTGTTCAACTCAATTCAAATAGGATATATTTACAGATTCAACACACTATTTGTCTAAGCAACTGAGACTTTACATTTTTAGTTTTTATTTAGGATATCACCTTTGTCACCAATAAATCATATTGTATACTGATTTCTATTAATTATATATGAATGATACATCAAATCAGATATATAAATAATATTTATCTTTGTATGAAAAATACAAAAAAATGTGGCACATGGCTGATAATTGGGGCATGAGAAAGTTCATACTCTTCACTATCCTATCACTAACCTACTTAGTTGTTTTCAATAACGCAAACAACCTTCATCATTGCTTTCACAATTACATCACATATATTCTGAATGTTTCATATGATACTCACACAAATATTACATTGTCTCAACAGAAATTCTGAGTAAACCCATATTTACAATTTCATATGTGGAAGTGGATGATACAAATGATTCCTGTATAACAATTTCAAAGTTTTTCCCCAATAGTTTAAATGCAAAAAGGTATAAATATATCTAAATATGTAATTATAAAAATGTTAGTATGTTAACCAGTCAAAAAATTATGTGGGGAAAATGTAGAAATAATTTTTTTTTAACCATTTCACTCCATGCAAGGCAGAAAAGTCACTAAAACAAGGTATTACTGACTGTGAAAGAATTAGAAAACAGACACATTATTAAGAAGTGAGAACAATAGAAGAGTAACCAGGAAGATAATGATTAACATTGCATTTAAATTTTTGAAGATCAAAGTTTGCCAGAAAGAATGGAGCTGGAAGAGAGTTGCACTGGTGAGAAGTGTGAGAAAAGAAACTTACAGTTACATCTAGCCAATTCAACTGTAAATTGATAAGACCATGTTATTAATCTAGTACTGTGCTTAAATTCATAACATAGCAAAGACCTCATCTGAACAATTACCATGAATGAATTTATAGAAAAAGCAAAGAGAAGCAACTTTACAGTGGAATGAAAGTGACTGAAGTCAAGATGCCAGGTCAAGACATTGTTGATTCTTCTTTGGATTTTATCAAAAATCTCTAAATATATAGCATCAACCAAAAGTTAATTATTTTATTTTAATAAGTTATTTTTAAAAAGTTTTAGAAAAATATTTTTTTCATGTTTACACTTCTCTCCTTATTTCTCTCCTAAGTTGTAGTTGGATCAGTTATGTATTATAATATATTTATACCTTATTTTACCAACTTTTGCCCTAAGTTTTAAATGTAGTATTCTTGGAGTCATCATTTGGCCATGATTTTGATCTTTATGACCAAGTTGATATCAGTAAACTGGGACATAACCAGATTTTATGGACATTTATTTTTATCATATATATTTCACCAGCCATAACATTCAAGATAAATATAAGTTCTAAAAATTCTTAGCTTTTCTCATTTAATTAGTTTGGGAAAATTCTGAAATAAAGATATTCACTGATCAGTAAGGCTGTCAAGAAGGACTAGCTTGTACACTTTCATCCTTTTCATGTAGGCCTTTGTGGTCAAAAGAAATTAACAACTCTGTTTCCAGGATATAATTTCTAAGTGGGCATTACTCCCCTCTCACTGGTCTCTCAGTATTTTCTGTGTTCTCTTCCCCATATCTGCTTTGTCATTCATGCATTCCTCCCCTGCCTGTCACAACTGTACATACTGTATGATATACCCTGAGAGAGTGATTTCTTATTTCCACAATGGTCTATTTATAATGAGAAAATTACCAATCAACCGCCCAGATGATAGACCCCAGAATGGAGCATTAAAGCACCTAGATGTCTCTCCTCGATGCCATCCAACCACATGCCTCCACTTATCCCACGACATAGTCGCTTGTCCAACCAGGAGGATGCCTTTCTCTTTGCACGGTCTCAGCTTGACAGTCCTCACTCCAGTCACAGTCACTTGCTTGATGGTCTTCTCTCTGCTCATGGTTACTAGCTTGAAGGGCTTCACTCTGCTCATGGTTGCTAGCTTCATCTTTGATAACTTGTCATACATCTAGAATATGTTGTGGAATACTGTCAACTGACACAATGTTCCGTGACTGAATGTTGGTCACTGTGCTACTTTTCCAGTGGGTAGTGCAGTGAGCATCAGGTGGTATAAACCACACTTCCTCTCCAATTCTTATATTAGTTAGTTCCTCCCCTGTGCTTCCTGAGTCTGCTCTTGGATACTGCCACTCATATCTGGAGACTGCTCTCTACGGTACAGAATCTGCATCCTGGACCATTTTGGGTAGCATATTATACCAAAAGACAGCTCCTTGTGGTGAAATTTGTCTTTTTTTGGATGCAGCCTTAATTGTCTGGTGATGTCATTCAACAACGCTATTCCCACTCAGCCTGTAAGCTGCTCTAAAGAAACACTTTATGCCCCACTTCTCTAACATCTTCTTCAAGGCTAATGAGTGGAAGGCAGTGACATTGTCCATCAGCACCTCAGTTACCGGACCACTGTCCAAAGACACCTCCTCAAGGACTTTTGCTATCTTGATTCCATTTTCTCTCTGATTTCTCTCCATATGGCCATTCATCTGGGTCAACAATCGATCATTGACAGGTATAGTCCCTGTCAATAATGCATCATGTCGATGGCCAACCAGGTCCAATCTTGCTCCACCTGAAGCTCACTCACTATATGTCTAATCGGTGCTGGATTTATGGACTGACACTTGCTGCATTTCTCTACCACTGCCTTGATTGCCTTATTGGTTATGTTGGGATCCACCTTCCTAGCCAAGAACAGGGTTCTGTCCTATCCAAAATAGTGCATACCATGGAGTTCCTTCAGTCCAGTCTGACTACCTACAGCATCTGTTTCTGGTTCTGTTTCTTTCATGGGTTTGTTCAGAACCCCAAGCCAGGTTTTCTTCACTCTGTTAATTGTACCCACTCTATTCTTCTCTGATGGCACAAATGTGATGTCCAGCTTCAACTCAATTTCTTTGATAAATGCTCAAAGAGTTCCTAACTGTTACTTCACAAGCACATTGTCACCTTTCCAGTGATTTCTGACCTTACCTACGAAGCCACTGTAGATGAGTCAGTTTTTACTTCAATTCTTTGCATTCCCCATTTTATGGCCAGGTTGATGCCCTTTGTGACTGCATTGAATTTTGCCACATTAATATGGGTGAAGCCATTTTTCTTTCACAGCCAGGCTGCATCTTCTGCAGTGACACCACCTACTTCCAAAATGACTCCCAGCACTAGACTGCTCACATTGCAGCACAGAACACCTTCTCTTTTGCTAGCTTCCTTCCAGTGGATCCTCTCTTTCCACCTCTGTGACAATTTCCTTTAATATATTCACTGCTTCATTGTTGACTTTATCTTCCCAACTCTCTCCTCCAGCAAGTCTTTTGACATAGCTACATGCAATGTGCAGACATCCAGCTACAGGATAATAGCTAATTAGCTTCCTACAAATTGAGAAGAGTTTTCTCCTACTCAGCATATCTGGCACATTGGGAATATCAATTCCTCTTCGGAATACCATCTTGCCCTTTGTATTATTTTCCAATCGAAGCCCCAATGTTACTGACCCTTCCAATGATTCTGGTTGTTTCGCAGTCAGCCCGAACCTGTTGAGATGACATATCACTTGGTCAATTGTCACCACTGTTTCCTCCACCATTATATCATCTATGTAAATGGCATCCTTCTCCCTTAGTACTTTCTTAAGTACTGCTGCCATGATTTTGGGAACAGAGTTTAAGCCAAAGCTTAATCTGATTAAACAATAGCTGACCAGCTGACATCTCCACATTTTTTATACTTGACCAGCTGATATCTCCACAATTTTTCAGCAATATGGATCTGCAGGTAAGTCAATTTCAGGTCAACAATTGTCAAGACTTGTCCCATCTGTCTCCATTTCTGTAGGGTCTCTCCACACACATCTATGTTGTTTCTTCTTGTGGGACATTTCACATATTCATTCAATTCACATACCCTAACTGCTCCCTTGGTCTTCCCCCTCCAGTGATTTCTGACTTGACCCATGAAGCCACTTTATCCGCTTTGTCATTTGCTTGTTCCTCCCTTGCCTTTCACAACACTGTACAGTATGCTGTACCCCGAGATAGTGATCTCTCATTTCCACAATGGTCTATTGATAATGGGAAATTACTAATCACTCACCTGGATGATAGAAATACAGGCACTCCAGAATGGAGCAATATGCACCCAGATGTCCCTACTTCATGATTCCATCCAACCACTGTCTTAAATGTCAAACTCATTCTTAAAAAATAGAACAAAACTTCTGTAAAATTTTCAAGACTAATAAAAAGGTTATTTTGTCACTACCACAAATCAATTTGTTGATCAAACAACAAAAATTTCTGTATTTTTGGTTTTGAATTAATTAAATGAGATGGTTCCATATAGCTAAATTTATTATACTTTGTTATTGCATAATAATTTCTAATAAATGTTTCAAGTATACACAATGGAACTAAATTGTCATACACTTTGAACATAAACTGAAAATAGAAAACTAAGATGATTTCATAAAAGTTAAGAATTGTGTTGTTTAACATATGTGGTTACTTTGGGGGCTCTGCATATAATCCTGACTGTGCTCTTTTGTAGTGTATGTATTTTATTTAATTTTCCTTTTTTAACACTACCCAAAACCAAATTTACATATTGTAGATAAGGATAAACAAAGTAGCATTGGTGATGACATTTAGGAGAAAACAGTGTAGTAGAGGAAGTAGCTACTTGCACTCGCACAACATTCTGTGTCCAATTTCTTCTTTAAGATTAGAAACCACTTTTCTTTTGCTTGATCAAACTGACACAGCCATCATAGCTTTTCATGGTCATTGTATATAACTGCAGAGTCTCTCCTCAGGGACTGTCTGTGTTATAGAATTTTAACCCCAAAAGAAATTGAGATCTTACTATCTGGACAATTCCTACAACTCTTTCCCGTCATTTGCCACTTTCCTTCAGACTTCTCTGGTAGTGCTACAGCCATTTTTTAGCAAGAGGAAATTTTGAGAAGATGTACCCCAATGTTTGACTGAAATTTCTGGCCAGAGTTAGTGAGTGAAGCTATTACAGCTTTCTTTTCTGCAGTCAGCATAGATGATAGGTTCTTTGATGAGGGTTTGTTCCCTAGGCAAACTACAGCGAGATGACTGTTTTCTCTGCAATGCCACTATGCCATTCTTCTACCAGAGACAATGATGAGTGGTTATTAACCTTTGGCTGTTGAGATTGCTGTTGAAGGCTTTACTGTTAATTATTAGGTCACTCCTACTTATATTTGGGGATGTAGTCTCATATTGCAGGAATAATGTAGCCATGTGAATCAGTAGCACAAAGCCAGAGATCTCAAAGTCTTCCATCCTGGTCTGCCATTGGTCCTGATATTGAACACAGAAAATGTTTTCTTTAATTCAGAAATAGTTGTAATAAATTATAGAAATAAATATATGCAACTCTGTTGATATTCTTATGAGGGATATTGATGAAACAAAAATGTGTACTTGTATTTTTATTGATGATGGTAACAGATAAATAATATTATTTTTTAATTTATAGGTGTTGTGTGTTGGACCAACTGGCACAGGAAAAACTCTCACTATTGCAGATAAATTAATACACATGCCACCAAAATATATTTCAGAGTTCATTGTTTTCTCTGCCAAAACTAGTGCAAATCAAACACAAGATCTAATTGATGGAAAACTGGATAAAAGGTAATCCCAAATTGTTTTCTACTAAATTACTGGAAACCAATTTTATATTAATACATTCTTGGTAAAAATGCCATTGTCATGTTGATAAACAAAATTAAATTATTTTCTATATTCTCAGACGAAAAGGTGTTTATGGTCCACCACTTGGCAAGTTTTTTTTGTTTTTTGTTGATGATCTTAATATGCCTGCATTGGAAACTTATGGAGCCCAACCACCAATAGAACTACTTCGACAGTGGATGGACTTTAATGGATGGTATGACCGAAAAGTTATTGGTAAGATTGTTAAATTTTCTGAATAACTAGTACATTTTTAAATATTTTAAACATACTTGTTTAAAATTATGATTTGAAGAAAATTGTGTGACAAAATGAGAGAAACAAGAACAATTCATGTATCTGTGGATTAGATTTAAAATACTCCAAATGAAAGGGAACTAAAAGCAGTAATAAATTTCACCATAATTTATGTCAGAATTTTAGAAATGAGTAATTATTATTATATGCATCATTAGGATCTTGGTTGTTTTATTCACATTTCATTCATTGTATCCTATGACCTGCCTCAGCTGTCACCTTGATTTTGAACTGATCTCTTTATTAAATCCATGGAGGTAGATTGTTCTCATTCCACTTTCCATGTCTAGGGAATATTTCACCTCAATTAATATTCACTAGTCTTATTTGCCTGTGTGTTGCTTTTGTAATTTATCTGAGTGAACCAGAATTGTTTTAACCAATACTTTAATCCATTAGGCCAGTATTTTTCAAAACTTTTAGTGCAATCCATTGCAACTTGGTATGCCTATGTACAATAAATCAAAAACATAAACTCCAAGAACTATGTTCCTTTATTTACTACTGACCCATAATATGTGTATATTCGTTATGGAGAATAATATTTCTTTGAAATTTATATATCTATTTTTAGGAAAAATATAGAATTATTACCATTAGGGAAAGAAAACATTTTCTATGAAATTTTAGCAAAATAGCTCAGTAAACAATATTTCAAAAACATTTTCATTTAATGAGATGAATTTGTTTTTTCATGTTATTCCAACTGAGAAGACAGGAAGGCTACCAAAGAGTTCAGACTTCTTACTACCAGTCAGAAGCAGCAACCAGAAAACTGCCAACCCAGTACCCTCATAATAGAAAGTTGCAGCCACTGATCAGTCAGATCACCAAAAAGTTAAGACAGTTAAATCATTATAGTCATGGAAGAAAGAACCGGTAAAACATATCCAAAACAGAATTCAAGGGGTAAACCTCTACTCCTGTCCAAAACATGAAAAGAATACTGACTTAGGTGCTAAGTAAACTTATCTACTGCTATTAACCTGTTTACAGCACAGGGCTGCCCTGTTGGTTGGGGCTTCAGAATACACCAAGTGCAGAGAGGTAACCCCTCCTAATAAGGCCATCTATTTGCTGTGGGTGGTGACCCATAATGTTTGGGTATGGAATCCTGGTAGTTAAGAGCTTCAGGAGTTGTGGTTAGATACTTCTGATTCCCAAAACACCACTTTGGCCCTTACTTCAACTAGATGGGTGGTCAGAAAGGCCCAATCTGATCAATCGGCAGGTTATGTCAAACCCTTATTTTGAAGTAACTAAAATTGGGGGAATAAAATTTGGTCATCACTCAAGTACCTCACGAGTAAATATGTAAAAAAATTATGAATTAGAAGGTGACTGTAGAATCAATCAGTTTGGAAGAAAAGGAAATATGAGGCATCGTAGATATTCCAGATATTTCACTAGTTCTTGGGTAGCAAAACCAAAGGGAATTAGTGACTCATGACCTTCCTCTAAATATGAGTATACAATTTCAGTAGCCCTGGCTTTCCAAGGTGAATGAATTTCCGTCTTGTAATATACCATTTTGTGGGATAAAAACTAACCCACCAAGACACCTTACATGGATGTGGATTCTGACAACAAAGAGAAGAGATCATTTCCAAGATTATGAATTCAACTGCCTTATGGGTAATAGCTGTAGCTCCATGTATATTTAAATATGTATATATATATGTGTGTGTATGTATGTGTGAGTATATTTATATATATGTTAGTATATATATATATATATATATATATATATATATATGTGTGTGTGTGTATATGTATATATATATATATATATATATATGTGCACATATGTATGTATATATTTGTGTGTATATATGTATGTATATGTATATCTGTATATATATACATGTGTATATATATGTTTATATATGTGTGTGTGTGTGTGCATATATATATGTGTGTGTATATATATATATATGTATATATATGTATGTATATACATATATGTATGTGTATATATATATATATATATATGTATATATATGTGTGTGTATATATATATATATATATATATGTGTGTGTGGAATGTATGTATATGTGTATATATGTGTATATGTATATACATGTGTGTATGTATATGTATCTATATGTGAGTACATATATATATATATATATATATATATTTTAAGGAAGGAGACTTCTTGATGTTATCGGACTGGACTGAGGTTGATCCCAGCATGCAGCACCTTTGGAAAGTGCCTGAAAACCATATCATGGGTTGACCCAAGCCCTGTGAGGGAAATTGGGTAGAGGGAACTCTTGTGGGCCGTCGATAGCTGTGCTAGCACAAAGCCACAAGTCATCATGTCTGAGGGCTTAAGCGTGCTGGCCTTGTTCAAATTGTTGGTTGATCATGCTAGATAACACGCTTTCTCACAGAAACTGTAACTAAGATCTGCTCAGCACAGTTGTAGTATAAACCACAGGTGGGTTTTGTGTGTGTTCAGCTAAACACGAATGAGCCTGAGCAAGCATCTGCAATAGGGATTGGATAGCTGCTCCAGTAGACGGGTATCCTCAAATATGCTATTATATATGTGTATATGTGTGTGTGTGTTTATATGTATATGTATATCTGTATATATATATATGTGTATATTTAAATTTATATATATTTATATTTACATATATATGTGTGTGTATATATATATATATATATATATATATATGCATGTGTGTATGTATATATGTGTGTGTTTGTGTTTGTGTGTGTGTGTGTGATGCTAATTTAAACTGCTCACAATCTTACATTATGCGACCAGCTTAGCCAACATATGTGATGTCTATGAAACATCATTCCCCTTTTGAAAAGATACTTTTTTTTTCTTTTTATAAGAGAATCATCTAGAGATGAGTATCGAAGGCATTCACTGGGTAGACTGCTCTCTTGCTTTACAGGGTTCATTCTGTCCCTTCACTCCACTGGCTTTTTTTTCACTAGTCCTTCAGCCTCACTGCTGTTCTGATTATTCTCCCAGAATGCTTTTTCCTCATTGAATTGTCCTGATGAGGTGTCTTTGGGCTCCTCCCATTGTTTGGCTTTATAGCTGGTGGAGATGTTAAGTTTGCTGCTTTGGACTAATTTTATGAAGTAGTGCCTAGGTGATTGCCTTGGATTGGGTATAGCTGAATCCCCATGGATGGACTTGGGGGTGCATATGCTGTTTCCTTTGACCTGGATTCGTTGGCCCAAATCCCTGTCAATATCATTGTGGTATGGCCTTGTATCTAGTTTTTGTGTGTTCACTCTTTTCCTGTGGGACTTTAGCAACCATCAGGAACTTCTCATTGTTCACATTGACCATGCCCATTTTTTTTTATCTGCTGTTGCACCTAGGAGTGGATGCAAGTCATCCCTCACAATCATAAAATTCATAGCATACTTCTTTCTGTTTCTGGGGTTTGTCAATTTTACACAGCAATTGCCCAGTGATTTCATTTCTGTCTCATTCCACATTACCAGGGTCTTGTCAAAGGCCTTCAGATTTCTCTCATGAATGTGTTTGATACTTAACAAGTTCACTGAAACACAATTATTTCCTCATTCACTACCATTTTAGCTTGAATTGTCTCATTTGCCAGACTGCCAGTCACAATTATATCCACATGCTCAAAGTTCGACTGACTACTGATACTATCTCCACTTATTTGCTGTGTGTACACTGTCTGAACCTGTTTCTTCACTGACTTGCATTTTGCTGTGAAATGATTTTTGCCTCAGCACTTCTGATACATTTTTCCATAAGCTGGACATTGTTCCTTCTCTAGTTCATGGCAAGAAGTATAGAACTGGCATTCTTTTCTGATTTTGATTTTCTCCATAGACTCTTATGCAACTTTGTAGTGATCTTGTGTACTCGTTCCAGTCTTAAAACTCAAGACTGTTGAGCAGTGTTCTTCATTTGTTTAATTCTCTCACTTTTAGCATTTCTGCTTGTATTTGGGGATTCTGTATACCCAAAACAATTTGGTCACATATTGTCAATGACATGCAGTTATCACAAAAGTCACATTTTTATTAGCATCTGCAAAGCACTTATAAAAGCTTCTACACTCTCAAAGTTTTCCTGCTTCACAGTGTGAAGCACAAAATGTTCATATGTGACATTAGTTTAACCAACTGCATACCTGTTGAATGCTTCAAGAATTTCTTCAGGTGTCAGAAAATGAAAACTGTTATAAACATTTAACACACCATCATTTAACATGTGGAGAAATAAAGCTATTTTGTACTGTTGTTGTTGGCTGTTCAAATGTGATAATGGCATAGTTATGCCATTTTTGCTTGAACAGTTTCCAATTCTTATGCCTACTACTGGCTGCTGAGCATGCAGTTCATTTCCAGCTGGGTCCGCCATCTTTTCTTGGACACGCATAGTTGGAATTTTTACAATATCAAAACAAGAAAACAAAAAATAACATTTATCTGTTTTCTCTTGCACTGTAATTTTCCCTTCCATTGTTCAGTCATGTTATAAAATAAAATAAGACATATTTCGGCTGATTTGCAGGAAAATAAACTAACATGCTCAAGAGCGAGAGCCGGATGTGAACAGGACAAGGCCCCGTCACAAAATGACCATTATCATCACATACGCATAGTCCCGACGCACGAGTTTCGGTCGAAAAATAAAATAATATTTTAAAGTGTTTCTATTTTTCAACCAATAAAAATGCTTCCCTCCTAAATATACTTGCGTCATTTTTCGAGGCTGTTAAGCCATAAAAAACGCCATAAAAGGGGTCACACAGGGAAGTACAACAGCAGTCAACAGGAGGCAAGGGAAGAGACCTGTCACGGTCAGTCAGCAGCAGTCAGCAGGAGGAGCGCCATGCCAACCAGTGTGAACTATGAGAGATCAACCCAGATCGGCAGCCGGCTTATGAACTATACCACAAGGTAGCTGACCCAAAACCACACGTTCATATTGAAATAAATCACGTAAATCTATTTCTGCTGTTGTCGTATTTCTTTCTTGCAACCATACGCTTGTCTATAACACTGGTGTCAGAAGCGTACAGCAAGAGAAATATGGACGACTACACGAGCTTCACCCGAGCTAAACTATTTACTCTCATCAAGGAACAGAAAACACTACTATTCAACTTGAAAATGGGACCAACACAGTCTTTCGAAGCCACAATACAAGAAATTCAAGCCGACATAAACGACATGCTGACTGCCCTAAAATCAACTACTTTAACACCTCCCATCGCTCAAACAAACGGTGATTACAGCTTAATGAGGCACCAACAAACTATACGCGACATATTGAAGCTAGGGAGAACTTTTCACCCTGGACACGACATGAACCGATTCATCACAGCTCTAAACAAAGCATACACGCCAGCACCTATCCCAGCCTGGAATGCGAATTCGTCAAGTCTGTGAAAGATTTACTGGACCAAAGTATCTTTCAGCAGATGGTTGACTCAAAAAAAGACATATCCACCTTTGAACAACTGAAGGAATACTTATTAGCAGCCCATGGAAGCCAGATGACTAACTTCCAACACCTCAGTCAAGCCTGGGATCTAGAACGGTGAGACGGCGAAAAATTAACAGACTTCGCGGGTCGACTCGAAAATACCCTTAGAGAGGCAGCCATCCACGTAAAAACAAATACAAAAAAGACAAAAATACAGATTTAACAGTCGGTGGACTTATTTCCATCATCGGCACTATGCTAATGAGCGAAAAGGTGAAAATTTGGAACTCAAATCTTTACCCACATCTTGTCAAGGCAATGGACAACCACTATTCAGCCATTGCCATAGCCTCGGAAGCTCAAAGATACTTTGATTGCAGTGTAAAATCCAACGACATGACTTCGCACGACACTGTGTATTTCACACAGAAACCACAGCAATCAAACCAAAGAAACGTGCCACTCCAACCCAGCAGGCAACCAAACCCACAGCAGTCGGGCCTCACCAACCCTGCCGAACATGGCCACCAATCCGACACACAGAAACCATCAGCACACACCACGAATCAGTGTGTGCAAGAACTCCCTCAGAGGTCGCCCCTGCCTCCATGGATGCAAATGCCTATATCGCCACCCACCTCGCACTCGGGCACAGGCCCATATCGCCGCAACGAATGATAATATACAAGCCATAAATGATGTGGAACAGGATTTTTGCTTCGGACAGGACGAGATGTGATGCCTCGTTCGCGATGCCCCTACGTCAGACATCACACCTTCAACTTTCAAGGACTCGCTCACCATTCACTGCTCGTCCAGTGCAACTTCAACTTCAGGGACATCACCTTCTCTGGCGTCGCAATGCTAGACACTGGATGCTCCACCTGCATCTTACCAATATCTCAGTTAACCAGAGAAGCCAAGAAACACCAGACCCGCTCCGACGTCGTAGTAAAAGGAATCAACAGCAGCACCACTGCCCTTGGCGAACTGACTTGCAACATCACCATTGGCAGTCGAGACTCACCCACATTCAAAAAGGTTAATGTGCTGGTAACTACCCAAACCACACTGATCCTGATCGGCCAAAATATCCTATGTTACAACACGCTCGATTCCTCTCTAATCGACAACCAAAATGCGACTATAGAATTCAGACGCACACTTTCCTCAGGATACACAACACACACAGCCACAATCATATCACCATCATCGTCAACCAACGATCCAGCATATGGCACCCCAAGCTGACATCATCCAAAACCAGCCTACTATGGAACTACCGCCCAACATCCAGACACTGGATCAAAAGCTAACCTGGCTAAAGCATATCACTACGAAACCACCCGAACCGAGACAAACTAGAGGCCACTGCAAACTTACTCATTCACTCCGCTGACATTATCGGCACCGAAAGCAGCAGCAAAGGCACATCCATTCGACCCATCCGCATACCAACCAATGGCCAGTCTCGCAGCCAGAAACAACACCCAATCGCCCAGGCTTTGGAAGCAGACGTTGATACCAAAATTAAGCACATGGCCGATGAAGGTATCATTGAAAACTGCAGCGACCCCAAAGGCTTCAACAGCCCTGTATTTGCCGTACACAAGAAAAACAGATTGATTCGCGTCGTTGCTAACTTTAAAAGAACTCTCAACAAGGTCTTAGTCGATCTTGACCCTTACCCAATGCAAAGGATCGACTACTTGTTCAACAAAATCAGCAAAGGTAATAGATATTTCACTTCCCTCGATCTACGCAGCGGCTACTAGCAATTTGTGATCGACAAGCGAGACCGATACAAAACAGCATTTACATGGAAGGACCAATGCTATCAATACACGTCCCTGGCCTTCGGCCTTACATCTGCTGGACAAATCTTCTCCCGTTGCATAGCAGAAGCCCTAGCCACGGTCACATGGGCTCAGCAGAGGTTGCGAACATAAGAAAACGAAAGCCCCGAACGGCAGGCAGGATATTCGAGGTAAGTGGTTCAGACCTCCGCGTATATATCCCATCTTGGTGCCTCGGCTAGTTTAACAGTTTACAGCTCATTCCGAAAACTCACACACCACAAAACGCCCGCACCCACAAGCACATCACGAACGCATTCTTCGCCTGTCACTCTACCACCACCATCCCCACTGAGAGAATCTGCAACCACCTCGCAAATGAACAACAGAAGGACGAGGCCCTGGCAAAGATCATCAGCGCCCTCCAGTCACCCACTCCAAGCGAACCTCATATCAATCCTGACGACCACCGAGCTACGCTTTTCAAAAAACATTTGCACCAATTTTTACTAGAACCAGTCACCTCCATGTTGATGATAAGAGACAGTAAACACTCTCCAAGATTGGTTGTACCATACAAACTACGACCCAGATACCTCTACCAGGCACACAAGGGCAACAACCACTCAGGTGTTACCTGTATGCAAGAACTCCTTTCCAGCTACTGGTGGGAATTCAAAAACCGCGACATCAAGGCCTATGTTGATTCTTGCGACAAGTGTGCTAAGTGCAAGGGCAACTACGGTAGACATACCCACTGGCCCATTGGCCACTGCAAATGAGGAAAGAGACCATTCGATCTCATCTTTATAGACTTTGTCACAATGCCTAATGCTACATCCTAACCATCTTGGATAGTTTCAGCTGACACTTTACAGCCATACCATGCGCGAGAGACCGTGCTATTGATGCTGCCCGCGGATTGTACCAGTTCTTCCTTCGACACAGAGAGATTCCACACATAGTATCCTCTGATCGAGGCACACACTTCACTGGAGAAGTCTATCGACAATTCTGTAACCAGAGGTCACTCACGCAAGAACTTCACTGTCCTTGGCGCCCGCAAAGCTCAGGAAATATTGAGAGACAACATCACACGATGAAGAACGCACTTTATATGTTATGCGAAGACAGGAACTGTGAATGGACAGACGTTCTAGAATCTGTTGTTTCGTCCGTGAATGCCACGACCAACAGCGCCACCTGTGTCTCCCTGCACTATGCCATTACTGGCCGTCACCCCAATCCTCTCATCTGCCCTGGATAGGAAATTACACCATTATAAAAACAAACAATATGATGTGTCAGGTGCAAAACGATAATGGTAATACAATCTGGATTCACCGTGCACATATCCAACGACTGGCTCCACGTCCAACACATCTATCTAATACAATCCCTCTGCCTCCACTATTTAACAGTCACCAGGATCATTTTCCTCCACATCCCTCTGGGACACATAATTCAGCAAATAACTCCATACCAAAACAAATGCCAATAAGAAGAACACGAGGACAACTCCCCACACGCTTCAGAGACTTTATCATGAATTAATCACCCAAATATACACAAATAACACTCACTGTAAATCAGACCGAGATCTGGAGGAACCTTGTTATAAAATAAAATATATCTCGGCTGATTTGCAGGCAAATAAACTAACATACTCAAGAGCAAGAGCTGGATGTGAATGGGACAAGGCCCCGTCACAAAATGACCATTATTGTTGTTTACGCTTAGGCACGAGTTTTGGTCGAAAAATAAAATAATATTTTAAAGTGTTTCTATTTTTCAACAAATAAAAATGCTTCCCTCCTAATTATACTCGCGTCATTTTTCGAGGCTGTTAAAAGGAGTCACACGAGGAAGTACAACAACAGTCAACAGGAGGCCAGGGAAGATACCTGTCATGGTCAGTCAGCAGGAGGAGCGCCACACCAACCAGTATGAACTACTATGAGAGATCAATCCAGATCGGCAGCCGACTTATGAACTATACCACAGGGTAGCTGTCCCAAAACCACATGTTCTTATTGAAATAAATCACATAAATCTATTTCTGCTGTTGTCGTATTTCTTTCTTGCAACCATATGCTTGTCTATAACAGTCATCACTGACTTAATGTACCACTGCCACCATGTTCCATACTCAGTATCACCTATGACCACCAACACTTGACCACATGAGTTGACATGTTCATCTTCACAGTAGTCCATGCTAATTTGAACTGCCTGAACTCCTACATCATGTGACCGGCTTAGCCTACATAAGTAGTGTCCTATGACAGTAACCAAATGTATGGAAGAGCAAGTAATTAATTTATCAATTATTCTTTGTGAATAGAAAACACTATCGGTTACTCTAAACAGAACTCTAGAAATTTAATCACATTCAGTTTAGTAATTATATTAGTTAAAAGCACAAGGCTTTGAGGAAAGCAAATCATGTATTTTTTTTTAATTGGGCCCTCCCCCTCCTACCTGAAAATCAGCTCAGAATTGTCACATAGAAAACTCAATAAAACAAAGATATTATTTAATTTCAAATGCTTTTATTTGCTTTTAGTTGTTTTTATGAATATGGACAATATTTTCTGAAAGCAAAAATTTTTTTCGATGAAAAATGAATTTTTAATACAATTATTTGTTATTTCTTTAATTATTTTAGATTTTTACATTTAAGTTGTTAAAATATTATAAAATTAGTTTAGCAAAAGCCAGTTTCTGTTTGCGATAGATAAAACCAGTGAGTTAAAATTGATGTTACTAGGGATTTGAAGTCCATTTTGCTTATTTTTTTGCATGTTTTGTTAATTTTCATAAAAGTATGTATTTTTTTAGTAGATTTTACCAACTTTCTGTTGATGTTTAATACATGAGCTCATGGAGAAAACTGTAGCCTCAATAATTTTTTCACAAAAATTGTACCAATTTCCTGTTTTATCCATGTTGTTTCTTGAACCTTGTCTTCACCAAACCATGTTAGAATATTAAGTTCTGATGAAGATTGCTTTCAGAAAACAAGATAATTGCTTCTAGAAATTTGTTTATATTTAACTGTTTCTAGTTAAAGATTCCATATTTATATTCTAAGACAATTTCTATATCTACCAAAGTTAGAAATTATATATATATATATTCAGAGAAAACTAGACAAGGAAAAAAAGAAATGGATCATAGAAATTCTCAACTTAATGAAAAGAGACTGTTGTGTCGTGTATATTGCTAAGTAAGCATTCGACCTCTGTTCTAGTTGGTGTTCATTTATCATATGAGCTACCTGCTCATATGCAAATTATACTAATTTGCATCTCACTACATCTCCCTATAACGGAGGGGCCTTATGCCGCGAGTACTTCTTGTACTTCTTCTTGTGCCCTCCTGAACATCTTCCTTTATCTCTCTCCTTTCCCTCGGAGATCTAGATCTATCACGTCTTTCCCTATAATCGAACTGTTCCTCTTGCATACTGTGGTCTTTCTCTTCTAACTTGTCCCATTCTACTTCTTCCTCTTCTAACTCATCCCTCTCTACTTCTTCCGCCGCAGTTTCATTCTGCATTAACTCTTCTGTTACATCAATAATGGGCATCTCTGAAGGCATTTCCTCATCTGATTCTTCTCCTTGGGATCTTATTTGGTCAGCATGAGCTAGAACACTGTTCCCATTTTCTTTATTTAATATTTAATTTTAATATTGCAGTATTATGTCCTTTCTGCATAATAAATTCGGCTGACTCGGGTTGCATATTCCTGTTTCTTTTGTACCACATCTTTTGATTTGTGGCATATGACATTGTCAAAGGGGACATTAATTATCTGCCCATTAAGGCAGATGGACTTTCCGGCCTGCCTGCATATGGAATTGTTCTATAACTTAATAGTAGTCTTGGTAGAAAAGCATCGATTTCCTCCTTGCAAGCATGCTTTTATGCCCTTCTTTACCGTCTGGACCATCCTTTCCACTGTCCCATTACTTTGAGGGTGGTAGGGAGGGGTCTTGTAAGGTCTGCATCCTATTTTTCTTAGCCATTCATGCAAATCAGCATCCACAAATTCTGGTGCATTATCAGTCACCAATGTTCTCGGTGTCCCATTCCTCGAAAATATTACTCTTAATATTTGTTTTACGGTGGTAGTTTTTTTATCAGGTACTCTCACCACTTCAGGCCAAACTGAATATGTGTCTACTAATATTAATAATAGTCCTATCCCATTGACATAGGCATGGTCCATGTGTACTGTGCTCCATGGTTCTACTTCTCGGGGCCATACGTGTATTTTCTTTTGCTTAAAATTCCTGAGTTCTGTGCATTTTTTGCATCTTCTTACATAGTCTTCTACGTTTCTTGAGTACCCCAGCCACCACGCTTCCAATTTTAATCTTCTTTGCGTAGCTGCCACTCCACAATGTACGTCATCGTGTACACTTTTTATAATCTGTCTCCTCTGTGTTTCTGGGGGAACTACCAAGTCTCCCTTACATATTATCCCATTTTCTATAGTCATTCTATGTCTAATTTCTTTGAATGGTCTTTCAGCCATTGAACAATTTCCCCAGCGATTCTGTTTTATCCTCGACATTATTCTATTTAACACTGGGTCATTTGTAGTTTCAGTAGCCTTTTTGTCTACAGATATTACATCGGTTTCTACAAGGTGCAAGAATGTGTCTTCAAATTCCTCGTCATTTTTGTCCTTCTCCTCTCTATAAAACCTCAATCTAGATAAGGCATCAACATGCGGTATCGTATTCCCTTTAACATATTCAATGTCAAAGTCGAACGCCATCAGTCTAATCGCCCATCGTAATATTCTGGACGTTGTAACTTTTGGTAGCTCTTTTCTTGGATTGAAAATAAATTCCAGTGGTCTGTGATCACTTTTCAACAAGAATTTTTTTCCCATCAAAAACTGTCTTGCTCTATCCATTGTCCACACTATGGCTAATGCCTCCCTTTCTATATTCGAATAATTGTGTTCAGTTGTTGTTAATCTCCTCGATAAGTACATTATGGGATGCCCATCTTGTGACAAAATACCAGATATGGACTGCTCACTAGCATCAGTAGTTAGAGTTATGTCCTTCTTAGGGTCAAAAATTTGTACTATTGGCTTTTTTGCCAGAATCTGTTTTAAGTTTTCAAAGGCTTTCTGTTGGTGTTCTAACCAAATGAATTCCACATTTTTTTTTCTTAACTTAGCAAATGGTTCTGTCAACTCATTATATTTTGGTACATATTTTCTATCAAAATTTACCAAAATGGAGAAGGACTCCAACTCTTTTTTATTTTTCGGTGTAGCAACTTTTAGAATTTTCTCTATTAGTACTTTATCTGGAGAGATCCCTTCCTTTGATATTGAGTAACCCAAAAATGATATTTCATTACTGTTGGTTACACATTTTTTTGTATTTATTGTCATACTAGCGTCTCTTAGCCAGTTCAGTATATTTTCAGTTTTTTTCTTTTAATCATCTTCATTTAAATCTCCAACACATATATCATCTTGATAACAGATGGTATTTTCAACATTTTCTATTACTTTTTCAATAGCTTTTTGAAAAATTGCACTTGCCGTTTTTATGCCATACGGCATTCTTTTCCACCTTAACAGGCCTATAGGTGTGTTTATGGTCGTCACTTCTTTAAAATTTTCATTTATCTGTATTTGGTGGTAAGCTGATTTTAGGTCTATCTTCAAAAATACTTTCATTCCAGCAAGTTTATGTAAAGCTACTTCCACATTCGGAATAGGGTACGAGTCAGCACAAACTTTATGGTTCACCCCTATTTTATAATCTCCACAAATTCTCAGGTCACCATCTTTTTTTTTCAATACCACAATGGGTGATGCCCATTTACTTCCTCCTGGAGGGGCAGGTTCTAATAAGTCTTCCTTTATTAGCTTTAATTTAGCTATTACCAACGGTAATAAATGCACTGGTATTTTTCTCTCGCTTCGTAGTAGGAGGGGAAACATTTTCTTTTAATTTCAGGCTAGCTTCATAATTTTTTAATTTTCCTGTTTTTTCTATTTCTATCTCATTAATCAACTTCGTTGAATTTATTTTTAACACATCATTCCCCAATAGTCCATGCATTTTTCGGCAATTTGTAACTATAATGGGTACTATTTCATATTTTCTTTTTAGTTCTATTGAACCTTCAAAGTAACCCATAATTGCTATAATCGAGCCATCAAACTGATGTAATTGTACGTTGGTTTTTTTTTAAAACGGTTTTCCCATTTTTTCCCACAAATTTCTGGGTAATATCGTGACCTCACTACCTGTGTCGATTTGCATTTTGACAATACAGTCGTTGATTTTCACTTTTATTTTTGTATCTCCGTTCTTAGATCCAGTATTTTGTATATTATCCTTTTTTACATTAAAAATCTGTCTATTTTCAGCCTCAACTCTTTCCACATTTTTCGTTTTACATACTTCTTTAAGTGATTTTTTTTAAACACTTTGAACACGTCTTTCCAAAGGCTGGGCATTTTTCTTTTTCATTTTATGAATTTTTCCACAGTACGCACAATTTTTTCTTTTTGTTTGTACCGTATATGTTTCAGCCATTATTTCTTTTGTAGGATTTATTTTTATTTTGGTTGTAGGTATGTATTAATTCCTGCTGTTGTATAAATTCTATACACATATTCAAAGGCATGTTTGTAAGTTGTAACTGTTCCATTAACTTATATCTATGTGCTGAATTATGCATACCTTCAATTAATCTTAGTTGGATTAATTCTTCTTCCGTTGTCTGCTCTCCTGTTCCTAGTTTTTCGAATTCACAGTATTTACTTGCACTTCTTAACCGGTGTAAATATTTTACTATTGGTTCATCCACTTCCTGCTTCATTGCCATAAACTTGGTCCTTTCTGCAATCATCAGTCTTTTCTTTGGCCTCATGTTTCCCTTAATAACCTGACTTATTTCTTCAAAAGTCATTTCTTCTAGTTCTCGAGGGTAAACCATTGTAGCAACCTTCATAATCGCTTCACAACCAGCTGTAGCCATGAACAAGTTGGTGATTTCATTTTCCCCTCCTCTGTTTTTGTTGTCTTTCAACTTTTTACATCTTGCATTAGCAGCAAAGCAACGAATCCACGTATCTACGTACTCTGTGTCTTCAAGGACCAAAGAGTATCTTATCGGCAACGCTATTGTTGTGTCGTGTATATTGCTAAGTAAGCATTCGACCTCTGTTCTAGTTGGTGTCCATTTATCATATGAGCTACCTGCTCATATGCAAATTATACCAATTTACATCTCACTACAATTACTAAGAGCTACAAAGGATAGTAAGTTGTGGAGAGCCATGATTACCCACATCTTGAAGTAACACAGCAAATAGAAGAGTAGGCAAGTGAATCTTCTGAACTAGTGACTAATATATAAAGCTCTTGGTACTTTCATGTCTATAAGTGCTCTGACTTTCTTTCCATTTATTTTTATTTGTAACAGTAGCAGTAAATAAATCCTTAAATGATGCAGCCATCACTGCAAAATTGTATATTTTGCTACATTTCCAGCTTGTCACCTTCCCGGCTAGACAGCCCTGACAAGATGCATATTATTTGTACAAAATTTCTTTTGTACAAACTTCAGTATTTTAAAAACACTGAACTTTTCTGTCTTTATTTGAAATATCTAGGTGGTGGAGAGATCAAAAGTTGCATTTTCAATAAGTCACCGATAAATAGTTTTAGATGTCATTCCACTTACAAAGGCATCCTATATCACCTCATGAATACATTTCTCAGCACTGACTGACTTATAATTGTAGTCTCCATTCAAATGTCTCAGAGCATCTATATAGTCATGTTATATCTCCCCTAATGTTTGTGGGTGTGTAGTTTGAAGATACATGGCATAAACACCATCCTGAATTTTATCATATATATTCTGCAAAATAAAGATTGACTCCTCATAATTTTAACAACCAGAAACAAATTCATAGACAGTGCTGCTAGATATTTTCAAAGTTGGAAAATGTAGCATATCATGGTTTCCACTTCTGCACAGAAGTACCCAAATTAAGTGGAGTTTAAAATCTCTGGTTACAAAATATTGACCAGAACCTTTTGTGGAATAAATTGTGATGAAATGATGCAAGAATGATAAAACCAAATTTAGTGTCTATTCCACAAAGAGAAAGTACAGTAAAGAAAAGCTAAGTCAATTATACAAACAAAAAAGGGAGCTAGGCAGATTTTTTATTGTTGTCCTCAACCCACCAGTCTTTGTTCTTGGGAGCCAATGTTATGCTTAGATGGTAATTGTTACCATGAAGGGTGTTCCTAATGCTGATCATCTGACATCTCCAGACATTAGATTTAAGGCTCTAAAATTTCACTACTGGATTGTCTAAGTGACACATGGATTAAAGTGTTGATTAAAACATATCTGATTCTCTGACAACTGTGTGTACAATGTTGAAAAGTTCTATGCTCTGGTTCATTGGAAGAATTCAACAAGCTACACAAAGGTGAATAAGAATGGTGAGTGTTAATATAAAATATCCTATATGCATGGAAAATGTAATGAGAACAATCTATGTATTCTAATGGATTGAATGAAGGGTTCAGTTGAAAATTCCAAGATGGTTACCAAGTATGAGAACAGACAACTGATTTAGGCCAGAGGATACAATGGTTGAAATGTTGTGAGTGTAACAACCAAGATGAGAATGCAGGTCCTAATAATAAAGCATATCATAATGAAAATTCATCAATAAGCAAAAGTGGTTCATTAATATAACAGGGACCAAATATTTGAATCAGAAAAACAGGTGTAGCTGACTAAGCTCAGAGATGGATCATATGTCTTTTGAATTAAACAAAAAAATTAATGTTTTACTATAGTTAAAAGATTAATAATTATGTCTGAGATGCCAATTGGAATATAACAGAAATTAAGATAAACTGATATATTAAATGCTTACTTAGAAATATTTAGATTATTTATCTCTCACTGACTCTCCTTAGCAATTAGTCTAATTAAATGCTGTTGGTCCTCAGAGTTTTAGAACTCATGTATTAAAGCCTAAACTGGACCTTTACATGCAGAACATGTGCATAATGGAGCTGGTTGTTGAAGGCATTATTGTGTGAGACCAAAATCAAGATTAGTTTAGTGCCTTTTCTGACCACCACCTATATTATAAACCTGTTCTATTGAACTCCATCCACAATAATGCTCTGAATTTTTATTGATCTTACCCAACCAATTAATACTCATCTCTAAATAGGGTGATAAATACTGACTCCTCCCCTATTTTATCATTGGCTACAGTTTTTATAAGAAAGTGTTTATGGTTAACCTGATTAGTTTATGGGTGATAATTCTTAATATCCTAATTCCAATTACTGTTAGAGCACCTACCCGTCTATCTTCACGATCAAATAAAAAGCTGATAGCTTTATTGATGATAGTTGAAGTACCTGTAGATATAAGAATTTTTTATTTGAAAGCGCACTATATATTTATGATTTAAATATTTTCATATGTTTATAAATGCACACATTTTGTTAGTTTTTAATTTTTATAAAATAAGTACATTCTATAATTCTCAGGAATTGTAAAATTCTCCTAAATTGTAAAAATAGCTTATAGAAACTGAACAGGCCTATCAAGAGAAATTGAGAGATTTTACCAGTCATCTTATGTTTGTATCACTTTATGCCTTTCTTAGATTATGAGATTTTATCTCACTCTTTAAACATAACAGACATTGCATTCTAAATATTCAATATTTACTAAAACCTTGGTTGAAAATTCCTTCATGCCAAATACATTTTCCCTTAAAAGTCTGTTTATAAACTTGCTAATTTTACAAATTAACTTGTTTTGATATTATTTTTGATAAATAATATATTTTTTATTATAGGTGAATTTCATCAACTTGTTGATGTGAATTTTATTTGCTCAATGGGACCTCCTGGTGGAGGGCGAAACCCAATAACACCCCGTTTACTCAGGCATTTCAACTTCTTGGCTTATACAGAAATGGAAGATGTTAGCAAGAAGAAGATTTTTGGCACCATTTTTTATTCTTGGATTGGTAAAAAAATTAAAAACTTAATTTGTTGTGGAACAATATATTCAGAAACACAGAAAACTAATAATTATTTTCAATAACTCAATCAATTTAGAAATACCTCAATGTCATCATGTCCCATGAAGGTTTTTCATAAATATCTATTCTACAGAGCCATTTTCGTTTCAGGGTTGTTGACTTGTTTATTCTAATATACCTAAAAACCATCAGTGGTGGTGCACTGCCTATAAACATTCATGAAAAAAGTTAATAAAATGTCTAACTTTAAGAGGAGTCATTAACATTCCAAATTTTGCTTGGACAAGTTGGTTGAAAGTTGTTCATTATAGTGCATATAAAAAAATTATCTTTTATTTTGACTAAATAACAGTCAAAATTTTGGGGCTACCTATATATTATTATATATTATAATTTATATAATTATAATATTATAATATATATTTATTTAATACTTTTCTGATGCTTATTTTTATTAGAAATTTATATAGGTGATATATTTAATATAAGATTAATAATTACTTAGAAACATACAATGCAGAATAAAATATGAACTAAAGTAATGGTGCAAAAAGTTAGACACTAATAAAAATTTATCATAAAACTGTTTTAAGAAAATATATCTTTCTACACATGTATAGAAACTTTTTGGAATATTCCAGCAATACTTCACTCAAGTATGATGCCATCACAGTCATCATTCACTTCTTTATTGCAGATATATTATCATAATTACAGTAAAGGAGCTCTTAAGCAAAGAAAAAAAATTAAGCATAATGAAAGTTTGAGCTGTGTGACCATTGCCAAGCTGGTAAATATTTTTAATAGTAGCATTGAATTGATTATTCTCATATGAAAGAAGTTTGGCACCTGTAAAAACATTCAAAACAAATCTGGGGTAAGTCAGAGTTTCCAAGATGTTTAAAGATCAACTTAAAATTGCATTGGTTACTAAAAGAACTAAAAGAAAGTAATAAATAAAAGATGAATAGTTTAAAATTCTGTACTGTTTCAGAATTCTCAGATGATTTTAATTTGTGAGCATTTAGAGAAGTCTAATAATTTCTCAAAGAGCATAATTTGGTGGAAAGAAAAGAAAATTTGTCTTTTTTGCTACAAATCAGCTTTTCCTGTATAGAGAAAAGATGGCTGTGCCTATGATTGAAAAAACACTATCATCACTGTAATGCACAGAAGTGAAAGTATCATGATTTGATGGATGATGAATCAGAGTATTTTAGAAGCAAATTTGTTCTCTTTGGGTAAAAGTTGGAGCTTGAAGAAGGTTGGATCCTTCAACAAGATGAGAAACTTATGAATGTTTTGTTCAGAACACTGTAATAGTGCTTCAGTGACCTAATCAATCTCCTGACTTGAAAGCAAATTAAATTTCTTGGTGAAGCTTGAAAGATCAAATTCAACAGACAACCCCCAGAAACAATAACAATTTAAAGGTTGTTTGCAAGGAAGAGTGAGGCAAAGTTTCAAAAGAATGTTGTGAAGGTTTACAAAAATTTTCTGAGCAATAATTGCAAACCAGGGCTATACAACTATTAAAACATGAAATCTGATCAAATTTTTCACCATTTGCATTTTATTATACATTGTATGTTTGAAAACTAATTTTATACCAAAACACATTACCTGTGTAAATTTAAATTAAATGTAAGCATTAAAAATATATTAAATATTTTGCAAGTATCCAAATACATAATACAGTATCCTACTGTATACAAAATGTTATCAGTACTGATCTTTATCATTGATAACACACTTTCATGTAGTCAGATCACAAAAAAAATTGCATACAGTGGAACCTTGCTTCACGAATTTAATTTGTTCTTGAAGGCTGTTCATAACCTGGAATGTTTGTAAACCAAAACCATTTTCCCAATAGGAATCAATGTCAAGAAAAAATGTCACAGTACAATAAAATTGGAAAAGAAAAGCATGTTACAATACATGAATGTATACAACATGGCGATCAAATCAGAAATTATTTCGTTCAGGTTAACTGGGTTCAGCAATGTTGTTCAAGAACCAAAATTTTGCTTGATAACCGAGGCATTTTCATTTTGAATTTTCTGTTTGAAAACAAATTTGTTTGACATGTGAGATGTTTAAGAATTGAGGTTGCACTGTATAGTAATTGACAATCTTAATCTTGCAATAGGATTGACACCTTAAATCAAATTATATTTAGTTGAATTTAAGTTACTTATTTATAAATTTCACTAAAAATAAATGAAACCCTATAAAGAAAATTTTTATTTATTGAAATAACAAGTTATTTGGGATAATCACTGTTAAAATAATCTCTTATCAGTACAATTTCTAATTCTTCTTCTCACTTTGAAGTACCTTTCAAAATACTGCTTGGTTGCTTTCTGTGAAAACATATAGAAGCAGGTGAAGAAAGATTGTTTGCAGTGTTTGGTACTCATTAAGGATTGTTCATAGAAGGAAATATGTTGGATTGTGACCCCTGACTGTTGTTATATGATCAATTCTTGAATGAGTGCTACTGCTGTATATAAATCACAACAAAACTTGTAATGAGCACACATAAACAATATTTACCAAGAAGATATTAACAAATTTGAGAGCAACACAATTTTCAATACATTTATTCTCATGTTCCATGATAAAACATAATTCCAAGGATTACTATTTTTAGTTGCCTTCTTTGTGACTTACTTTTTTCCAAATGTAGATAATGTAAATAAAACTTTTTGGGAAATCTAATGTTAAATACAGCAGTTTCAAATTAAATCCTAAGAATATTTTGTGTGCATGTCTGGAGCTGAGAGACTTCATTATTTGATAAATCAGAATGCAAGGTGGTGTGATTTTGTTACAATCTTCAGCAGGAAAAACATCTCCACTTGCAAGGGTCAGTGACCAAGATTTTTATTAGGTCAAATATTATCACTGCCACTAATGACCAGGAAGATATTTTTTAACAAATAATAGTTAATGGCAGTAATAGTGATAAGATTGTATTCCTAATGTTTTCTTCTGTTTTAAAATATTTTATTTTCAGTAAATTTCTATTTATAAATTCAAAATTTGTTTACCTCTGAAAATGATACCATTAAGAATGCTAAGATTCATATACTATTTCAGTGAATGTTGTTGAATTACAAATAAAATTAAATTATACATTATTTCATAAAAGTTATTGAATCCTTATATTTTTTCATAGCTTTATTGTTTTTATCACTTCTACTTTAGGACAACATCCCACACTTGGCAGCTATAGTTTGAAATTAGTGGAAACCTGTATCTCTGTATACAACACCATCACCACTCAACTACTGCCTACTCCAGCAAAATCTCATTATACTTTTAATCTAAGAGATCTTTCCAAAGTTTTTCAAGGGATGCTGATGGCAAATTTAAAAAAGATAGAGGTATTGACATATTTTAATATATACATTTTATGAAATATGAAGGAATAAAAAATATATTAAATCATAAACACAGAGTTTGACTTAAAATTAGCTCATGATTGAAAGCATTAAAATAATCTTTAGTTCTTATTTACAGTAACACTCATCAAATAAAACAGAAAATATATACAAATTGTAGGTTAAAGAAAATTTAACTTATTGTAATTTTACCTCCCTAATCACTCTTTAAAAGTGAAAAAGTTTAAAAACACAAAAAGAAGACATTATACCACACTGAATTAAAACATTTCTATTGTAATGAAACAGAAAAAATAATTGATAAAAACTGAGTATGCCAAATGTAAGAAAGAGATTTTGAAGCAAGCTTACATTAAATCTATGATTGGAAACAGATCCTTCATACAGTCATTGCATATAGTAACAATGTGAATCTGATAATTGTAAAAAGTATATTATCATATATGAATATTTAATATATATAATCTTTTCAGGGTCTATCTGACTTACTGCGTCTCTGGTATCATGAAAGTTGTCGAGTATTCCAGGATCGTCTAGTCAGTAATGAAGATCAACAATGGTTTGATGAACTTCTCCATTACAAAATGCTATCAGCTTTTGACATGCAGTTTGATCAAGTAGTTGAGAAACAACCAGTTTTGTTTGCTGATTTTTTGGGGAGGACTGTTGATAGCCGTAACTATGAAGAGATAACAGATCATAAAAAAGTGTGTATCTTTTTGTGTCTTTAATATAACAAGTTTAAAACAATTAAGGAAATTAATTTTCAAATATATACTATTTTATTAGTAAAATACAATCCTCTTTTATATTTTACTTTTTAACATTCTTCCTAACATAATTATATTTGAGCTCGTCAACTAAATATTCTTCATTATGCATAAAATATTTAATGTATTATTATTATTACTCTATTAACTTTAAAAATGAATTAATCTTTTATCAAACATTTTATGACAATTGTAATTACTTTTTATTGCAGCTAGTTACAGTCTTAGAAGAGTATTTGGAGGATTACAATCAAATCAGTACAAACAGAATGAAACTTGTATTATTTATGGATGCAATTAAACATATCACCAGAATTGGACGTATCATTCGGCAGCCATATGGAAATGCTCTCCTCTTGGGAATGGGTGGAAGTGGACGTCAATCTCTCACACGTTTAGCTTCTCATGTGTTAGTAATTGTTTCTGTGATGACTACTTGCAGTGACTTTTTAAATATTTACTGATTTTTTTATACGTACAATACTTAATGATGACACCTTTACAGTGATTTCCTAACAGATTTTAAAGAATATTTTAATATATGATGAGTATACCTTTCATGAAATTTTGCAACTATATCTATTTTTTTAGTATAAATTTGATTATAATGCACAAAAACTATTTGACATTCAAATATATTATGAAATCTTGTGTACAAAAAAATAAGATTAAAAGTGATTTTATCTAAAAAAAATAATCAGCTTTAAATTTCATGAATGCTTATCTAATTTTAATATATTTCAAATGCACTTTAAATTGTATTTTAGTATATATTGATCATCTGTAATATTTTTTTTACTCTAGTGTTGAATTTGATTGCTTTCAAGTTGAATTATCCAAAAATTATGGCATGACGGAGTGGCACGAAGACCTAAAAAAAGTGCTGATGAAGTCGGGTTTAGAGAATCATGCTGTTGTTTTTCTATTCAGTGATACACAGGTGAGTTTAAATTAATAATAATTGTTATATCATATATGAAGATAATGATTGATGCTGTTGTTTTTCTATTCAGTGATACACAGGTGAGTTTAAATTAATAATAATTGTTATATCATATATGAAGATAATAATTGAGAGATGATTATGAAAATTATAGCACCAGATTATATAATGAGAACCAGATATGGTCTCAAAAATATTTCTTTCTTACTGTTCACATTGCAATTGCCAGGGTGGAAACATTCTCTGTGTCTCATAATGATTTAGCATGTATTAAAAACAAAGAAGATAAAAAATAATTTTGTTTCTTTAATCACTTTCTTTTCTCTTATTAGCTATAGGTGATACATAACTTTGCTTTAGGTTTTATTCAGAGGCACACAAAAATGACAAGTAAAAATAATATTTATTTCAACTAGGAAAAACAGTACTGGGAGAGATGTTTCCATCACATCTTCCCACAAAAAAGATTTTGTTCTCTGTTCAGATATAGATGAATATTGTAACTTTTCCCTTTATTCTGTCTCAGTGCTTTTTATTAGATTCATGATGTAGCATGTGCTTTCTAACAGGAAATTTAATACAATTCAAATAAAAATAGCTTCATTCTACAGAATTCTATAGTTACCATCTTAGTATTCCATGTATGTGTGTGTATATATATATATATATATATATATATATATATATATGATAAAAATATATTTTAAGGTATGCTATATTCATGGATAAATAGGAATAATGTATGTAAATATAAAAGTGGACAGTGAGGTAAACTACAGTCTGTTTCATGCTTGAACATAATCTTCAACTCATCTTAATTTACATAAATTAATTTTTTACTTTAATTGATAGAAGCTCTTTAAGAAGGATTATTTGTTCCACTTTGAAGTGAATAAGAGCAGCTGTTTTGACTTTTTGGTGATATGAATGGCTGGTGGCTACAACTCTTCATATTGAGTGTACTGGTTGGCAGTTTTCTTGTAGCAACGAGCTTGAACACTTTGGTAGCACTTAGAGAGGCATAATGTTCAGGCTCATGGATAGGTGTTCCTGCAAACACTACTAGTAGGCAACCCTGAATCCACACTATGCTGTAGTCTTCACCACTTTCTGGCTTATATTGCCATAGATGATTGGCAGTAACTGCTATTCTTCGCTTTTTCTACTCTGTGACTGCAATGATTAATAAAACTAAAATTAACCAGTTTTCAAAGAACGCCTATGCTCCTCAACATTTCTTTCTCCAGCATTAGTGGTATTTGTACCAATTTCTGTAGTGTAGAATCTTGGTATGCTCTCCAGACATCGTAGCAGTCAGTGAAACTAACTTATTCCTCAATCTCTATCACTGAATTCTCTGTTCTTGGTATCTTCCTCTTTATTGAAAGAATTCTATGGTGCACATGCATGGCCTAGTTTTCTGTGTTCAGGAAAATATCCCAATGGCAATGGAATAATTTCTTGAGTCTCCAAATTGTTGTTATATATGTAAGTGCTTCTGAATTCCACTGTTAAACTCTGATAGTTACCTCTTTTTTCTTTACTATTCCCCCTTCTTCTCAAGACTGCTTGTTAGATAGAATATCTGACAGTATAGAAATGGTTATCTCTCTATATTTGTCTCCAGATATTTGTGTTTGGTGATTTCAACTTCATTTCATCATTCTAATAACACTGATTTTGTTGACAGCCAGACTTTGAATTTCTCAGTTGCTCAATCTGTCAGTCCAATAGTAGATTTCCCTACTCATTTCCCTAGTAATTCTGACAGACACACTTCTTTACTTGATCTTTCCTTACCTTCTCTCTGGACATGTCATGTTTTGCACCTCTTCGCAACTCAGATCACGCAGTAGTGTCTGTAGAGATTTCTTTCCACTTGTCTATCAGGCAAGAACCCCCTATACCTGGGATTTCATTTTGTTACCAATGTGCTGATTGAGATTCATCTTGTTAACTAGCAGTTAGCTAGCCAAACTAGCCTTATTGGTTTCAAAGTTTTCATGGGACTGCCTGTTCTAGTTATCATCCAAACTCAAATCTTTGTGGCATTTGAGAACTCCACCATATCCACACCAGTGTTGTGTTCCTCACTGTTGTCCACACAGGGTGGATCATTCACCAAACCACTGTGTCAGGACATTCGTTTATTAAAGACTGCAACCAAAACAGACTGCCACCCAGTTTGTGGCAAGATTATTTCAAAGTTTACTTTTCTAAATCCGTTGTTTTCAGCAACTACACAAGGGCACCTTGAGTTGGAAGCACCACAGGAATCATTTCTCTCGGCTATACTAACATGATAGTTTGGATCATAGCAGACACCTCTTTGTATCTGCTCATAATAAATGTAAGCAAGTCCTCAACAAGGCTAAATCATTGTTCATTGATAGAATGAGACACTGTATAACCTCTCACAAGTTTGTTTCTCATGATGACTGGAAGCTCTGTAAGAGTATGTTAAACAAGTATATATCCTCAATCCTTCCTCTCTTCAAACAGTTTGAAGTATCAGTATCTACCTCTGATAAAGCAGAATACTTTGCTTGTAAATTCTTTTGCAACTCCACTCTCAATTTATCTGGAGTATCTTTAACTGATTTTTCCCTAGAACAGAATCTCTACTGAGTGATATGTATATAACTCTGTCCATAGATTCTACTATTATCTCCAAACTAGAACCCCACAAGGCATACAGACTTGACCCTATCCCCACAATTATCCTAAGGAAATGTACTTCTGAACTGGTTTCAGTTCTCTCCAAACTCTACAACAAATGCCTTGCTACTTCTTGCTTTTCAGCTTGTTGGAAATCCTCTTCTGTAGTTCCTGTCTTTAAGAGCTTTGTTGATTGTTCTGATCCATCGCTTTATCATCCTATAAGTTTTTTTACCTCTTTCTAGAAGAGGCTTCAATCAACTCCAAATTGGTTAAGCATCTCACATGGTATGACCTTTCAGATAAACAATATGGTTTTTGCTTCTTGCCATTGTGTTAATGGTTATTAACTGAATTTGTCTATCAAGCTTTAGATGAGAGTGCATTAGTTTGGCCTGTGGCTTTAGATAGCTTAAATTCATTTCACAAGGTTTACAGACTGGCCTTCTTCACAAGCTGATGTGCTATGTTGTCTCTGGCTAAATATTTGACTTGGTCCAATTTTTCTTAACAAATCGTGTAATGAATGTTGTGTTGAGTGGCCATTCTTTTTGTGGAGATCCCCCGGAGTGTTATCCTTGGACCTACATTGTTTCTTATCTTCAACAACAACCTTCCCAACTTCATCAGTTCCGAACTCATTATTTATGTTGATGACACAACTATTTACTTAAAACTGGCAGCTGATCTTGAAAATGACCTCCAATCAGTTGTTAATTTTAGTGGCTCCAAAATGAAACTGCTATCTTTTAGTCATTATAGAGAACTATTTTTGCCTTCCATCAGCATGGCTGATGCTAACCTTCAAGAGAGTAAGTCATTATATTATGCCTTCTTGGTTTCACTTTTTTCACTGATATAAAGTAGAATGATTATATTGAATTAATTGTGTGGTCTGCTGCTAGGAAAGCTGGTTCACTGTTGTGCCATGCAATTTTTCTCACCAGAATACATCTTGCATGTTTATAAATCTACCATTTGTCCATGCATTGAATATTGCTGCTATATCTGATCTGGTACACCTTCTATATATCTCAAGATTCTCAACAAAATCCAAAGAAGGATCTATAATATTATTGGTCCTCACCTGGTATCTCAACTTTAGTAACTTTCCTACTGCAGTGACATGACATACCAGTCTCTTTTTTTAAAATATTTCATGGCAATTGTTCTAATGAGCTTTCCTCCTTGGTATCCTGCATCTCATCATTTTACTGTTGAAATACCTAGATGTAATTGTAAGTTCTATTTTAATAATTTATTATTTCACACTTCTTACCTGTGAAAGTCTATTCCAGTTTCTTGCTTCCCTGCCACTCATGATCTTCAAATATTTAAATGCAACATCTAAAGCCATCTTCTGTCTTCCTGAATACTCTTCTTTTATTATACTTCCTCCTCCCTAATATCTTCTCATTTTCTTTCACTCTCAATAACCCCTTATGTCTTAATGATATCACCTTGCTTGGGGTGAAATGACTAATAATTAGTTATTATCAGATTAAGTTATTACATTTTTCTGCATAAATTCACTAACAGAAGGGTTTAAAAAGTAATTGTAATTTAGGAAATCATGTTTTTGTAAACATATGATTTTGGAATTTAAAAGTACTAACTATATTTTATGCAGATAAAAAATGAAGCCTTTTTAGAAGACCTGAACAATATTTTAAACTCAGGTGATGTACCAAACATTTACGCACCTGATGAACTTGATAAGATCTATACAGCAATGAAACCCTTGGTGCAAGATACTGGACTACAAGCTACAAAAACTAATTTGTATACATGCTATACCAAACGAGTCCGTACAAACTTACATACTGTTATTACCATGAGGTAAGTAACTTATTTTTATTCAGATTTTTATCCTAAATGCTTTTAACAAAAATAATTGTAATATGTAAAATATCTTCAAATATTTTCTTATATTTTCTTAGTAGTTTTATCACCACAGTTAATTTATATGCATCTATATTTATTATACATTTGAAACATGAAAGTAGTGAATTGAAAAACTGTTTTTAGGTTTCTATATACTTTTTTAAAGTATTAAAATAGCTTACTTTCATAAATAGCATTGTAACTTCCCAATCAATACTTTATATTAAGTTTTGTAAACTTTTAAATAGATTATGTTTGCTCAAAGAAATGATTAGGAAAATAAATTTTAATAAAAATACTTTATTAAATTGGAGATTTTGATTCATTAAATATAATACTTGTCACACTAAGTAATTATTTTACAGTTATCTGAATCTAATGATCACAAGGTACAACAATATGAAAAACTTTTATTGTAACTTTATTATGCTAATATTAGTTGAAGATTGTTATTGATATTGAGTATATAAGATATTAACTAATATACATTTTAGAATTTAATAAGACAGAAAAACTTAAGGTATAGTTTCAATTTTTAATGAAATCTGTAAAATTTCAATTATTTTTTAATTAACAAATTATAAATGAAAAATATTTTATATACTAAGCATTGTTTTAAAGTTATAGAAAATAGACCATTTAATAAACTGGTTAGAAATATTATAATAAAATAAAAATTATAAAATAAAAATGATTTTTTTCATTTTCATTTGTAATATTTCTATTTCTTTTAATAGCTATGTTTTTATTTATTTATTCCAATAAAAAGGCCAAAATCATACACACATCTCTGATCAGTATTTTTTCTATGGATTTTCAGTCCTTTAGGAGAAGTATTTCGAGCACGTCTTCGTCAATTCCCCGCTTTAGTAAATTGCTGTACTATTGACTGGTTTAGTGAATGGCCTGAAGATGCTCTAAGATCTGTAGCTTTGAGCTTCTTAGAAGATATACCTGAGCTTTCTATTAGTAAGGAAATAATGACTAGCCTTGTAAGTATCAATTATCTTTTTATATAAAAACAGGAAATAATATTTCCCAATCTATTATTTTATTTCAATGATTAATTTTTTTAATATTAAACACTGAAATCAATGCACTTACTCAGCAACAGTAAATGTAAAAGCATATGTGATAATGAAGAAGTCATCTAAAATAATTTTTATATGAAAATTTTAAAAATAAAGTAAATGAATGCAGTAGGTTGTATTTATGTATGTCACAAATGCACTTGTGTTTGCAAAGGAATGTTTTCACAATAAATATAAATTAATGGTCCAATCTGATAACTCAAACATACCTTACTTTCTATGTGCTCTGTTTTGAGTAAGTTGACATTACTGAGTCAGTTTTCAGAAAATTACCAGTTAATTTCATAAAATATCAAGAAGTTAATTAAAACAATAATTTTTAATTAAATTAATAAAGAATGCATTCATTTTTTTAATACTTAAACTCTGGTTTGTTTTGAAGTTTTCTAAAGCTTTTCTCACTGAATAAATTCCTTCAACTATAAAATCAGCATGTAACATTTTAAGTTAAGGAGAAATTTTATAGATTTGTTAATTAGAAAATTATGTATTTTCACTGTTGTTCACAGGAATTAAAAAGGCATAATATATAAATTAATAATGATGATTATTTCATGAATAAATACTCCATTTTTATGAATATACAATGTTCAATAATCCTAAATATGCAAAAAAAATGATATTTTTAAAAGAAAATATCAGTTTTATTAGTACATTTTTATTGCATTATTTTCTTTAATAGACTATCATTTTTTTTATTAAAACCAATATTTTCCAAAAGAAATATGTTTTTTTACTGTATTAATTTTCTTGATTAGGATTAAAGAATGTATATATAAGTAAATAAATACATCTATATCCATGAAGCAAGTAATATTTATTCATAAAAATAAAAATGCAGTAAACATTCATTAAAGAAACCTGAATCTTTAATTAAGATTCTCAAATAAGAAAAATAACAATGAAACTGATATTTTTATTAAAGCTGATATACTTTGTTAAATAAATATTCATTAAAGAAACCTTTTTTTAATCCTAAATAAAAAAAAAGTAATAACACAATGAAAGAAAACCAATATTTTCTTTGCCTCAAGAAGCTATCAGTTTTATTTTTAATAAGTCATTTTTTATTTTAACAAACAAAATAAAGTAGATATTTTATTAAAAATCAGTTTTATTGTATTTTCTTATTCAGGATTAAAGAATGTTATTATTCATAAATAGTAAATGTATTGACAAGGCATATTCATTAAAAAAATGCAGTATATTTACAATGTAATTTTTGATTAATTTTGTAGGGGAGTTATAACTGAGTAAATAATTATAAACCCTCTAACATTTACAAAAATATTTGTTGTAATAGTTAGTTATAAGAAGTTATGTCCCTTTTTCTGAACTCTTCACTGACATCACTCCAGAAATAGAAACGAATAAAAAGATATTGAGGAGATTGTCCAAAATTGTGATTTGTGCATTACTTACAGAGATGCACAACCAAAACAGCCCCTTATTAGCCATCAAATACCTGGACAACCAGGGCAAAAAGTAGCTGTAGACCTGTGTAGACATGGTAATGAAGATTACCTAATAATAGTGGATAGCTACTCAAACTATCTGGACCTCTATCAGATACCAGCACAGATGAGTGAAGCTGTGTTCAAAGCGATGCAACATAGCTTCAGCTGATTTGGGGTTGCTGAGAAAGTATTCTCAGATAATGGACAATGTTTTTCAACAGCAATTCACAACTGCATGGGACTTCAAAAGGATGACATCGTCACCACTATACGCACAGTCAAATGGACTGGTTGAAAAAACCATAAAAATGATCAAAAATATCCTTTGAAAATGTTGGGATTATTAATCTATTGCACTATGCCGAATGAACTAGAATCATCACCTTCAGAAATGCTAATGAGGCAAAAATTAAGACACAATCTCTCAGTGCTAGCCAAACAAAGCAAGATGGGCATAGGCCAGAAAGAAAGGAATCAACAGAGGGTGAAGCAAAAACACTATTATGAAAGACAGGGTACAAAAGAATTGGAACTGTTAAAACCAAGAGATTCAGTTCAAATATGAGACCCAATAAAAAGCGAGACTAGTACTGTAAGAGCTGAAGTAGCACCACTCTCATTTACAGTGTTGGTAAACTCTGGTGCACTACTACGATGGAATCATAGGGACTTGCTAAAAATATGCAAGCAGAACATACTTGAAGAATAATCATGGACCCATCCATCACACAAGAGAGAGGAAGAGCAGAGCTCATTGTTATAAAATAAAATAAAATAAGACATATCTTGGCTGATTTGCAGGTGAATAAACTAACATACTCAAGAGCGAGAGCCGGATGTGAACGGGACAAGGTCCCATCACAAAATGACCATTATCATTGTTTACGCATAGTCCCGACGCACGAGTTCCGGTCGAAAAATAAAATAATATTTTAAAGTGTTCCTATTTCTCGACCAATAAAAATGCTTCCCTCCTAATTATACTCGCGTTGTTTTTCGAGGCAGTTAAGCCATAAAAAATGCCATAAAAGGGGTCACACGGGGAAGTACAAGTGCAGTCAACAGGAGGCCAGGGAAGATATCTGTCACGGTCATTCTGGGCAGTCAGCACCATTCAGCAGGAGGAGTGCCACGCCAACCAGTGAGAACTACTATGAGAGATCAACCCAGATCAGCAGCCGGCTTATGAACTATACCACAAGGTAGCTGTCCCAAACCCAAACATTCCTATTGAAATATATCACATAAATCTATTTCTGCTGTTGTCATATTTCTTTCTTGCAACCATACACTTGTCTATAACACTGGTGTACAGCAAGAGAAATATGGACGACTACATGAGCTTCACCCAAGCTGAACAGAAACACTACTATTCAACTTGAAAACGGGACCAAGACAGCCTTCCAAAGCCACAATACAAGAAATTCAATCCAACATAAACGACATGCTGACTGCCCTAAAATCAACTACTTTAACACCTCCCACCGCTCAAACAAACGGTGATTACAGCTTAATGATGTGCCAACAAACTATACGCGACATATTGAAGCTAGAGAGAACTTTTAACCCTGGACACAACGTGAACCGATTCATCATGGCTCTAAACAAAGCATACACAATCCACATCACGCCAGAACTCAGCACCTATCTCAGCCTGGAATGCAAATTTGTCAAGTCTGCTAAAGATTTACTGGACCAAAGTATCTTTCAGCAGATGGTTGACTCAAAAAAAGACATATCCACCTTCGAACAACTGAAGGAATACTTATTAGCAGCCCACGGAAGCCAGATGACTAACTTCCAACACCTCAGTCAAGCTTGGGATCTGGAATGGCGAGACAGTGAAAAATTAACAGACTTCGCGGGTCGACTCGAAAACACCCTTAGAGAGGCAGCCATCCACATAAAAAACAAATACAAAAAAGACAGGGAAGAGATCTGTCACTGTCAGTCTACTATGAGAGATCAACCCAGATCGGCAGCCGGCTTATGAACTATACCACAAGGTAGCTGTCCCAAACCCACACGTTCCTATTGAAATAAATCACGTAAATCTATTTCTGTTTTTGTCGTATTTCTTTCTTGCAACCATACGCTTGTCTATAACACCATTATCAGATAGTGATGCCAAACAAGAACCAGCTCTTCCCACTGAAAAGCAGAATCCAGAGATGCAACAAGACCCAGCAGGACAATTGTGATGATCTTATTGGAGTGTATAAGCATCACAGAAAATAAACTTATAAACAGAAAATAAAAATAAAAACTTAAGGGTGTAGATGTAATAGTTATAAGAAGTTATCTCCCCTTATCAGAACTCATCACTGACGTCACTCAGACTCTTTTTTATCACGAACGGCAGTCAGACATGTAAACACAGCAAATAAAAGCATGAAGTGAACACCACATCTTAATTCCTGATTTCAGGAACACCACATCTTAATTCCTGATTTCAGCCTTGTCTCAATATATTACACTTGTAAAATGAGAAATATCAAGACATGGAATCAACAAATTTGTATTATTTATTATTTGGTTGTTATGTGGTGTTGGAGACATGAGAGACAGTAAATAAATATTGAATAAAATTGTGAGTTTGGCATCAAATGTAGATCAAATATAGACTGGAATCTGAGATAATGATAAGATAAAGAATAAGTAAAGTGTGTACAGTCTTTCTCATATTTTTTTTTATAGATGTGTGTAATGAATGTCCAAATAATTTAGAAGTGTCTGGGGTTTTCCTAACTCAGATTTTTGTTGAGTGCTAAAAAATAAATAGCTTGAAAAAGTAAAAGGAGACAAAATTTTCATTGACACCCATGTTGATAACCTGTCTATGTGAACTGCTTGTCCAATAGTATGTCATGTTTTTGTGTGTGTAGAGGAGAAAAGTGGAGTTGATTCTCATTGATTTAGAATGAGTGAATTTTTGTGGTCATGACCTCCTGTAGATCATTCAAAATTTATTTCTAGTGATATGCAAAAATAATGCTTTAATATCTAAAGTATGTTTTGTAATGTTGTGGCCAATGTACTTGTCTTCCAGACCTTGTAATATTCTTCTTTGTTGTTGCCTCTGATGGAGTGTCATCTGTTTTACTGGATGTTTGTTCATCTGTCTTTTTTGTAGGTTTTAAGTGTCAATGATCATGCTTTTCAGTTTGCTGAAATATATATTATTATATAGATTTAATTATAAAAATATTATTAATAGATAATTTTATTAAAATCATTATTAAAATTATAAGTAATATTAAAACTTAAAAATTATAAGTAATTTTAAATCTTAAAACTAAAAGATAATTTTAATAATTTTTCTATTTAATGTATTTTGCTTGTGCTGGGATTTTGTCTGTTTTTCAACTTTCTGGTGGGTTTTTGTCCAGTCTCTCACAAAAAACACCACCTTATTTGTTTTTAATAAAAGGATTCTAGTTATTATAAAATTAGTCAAATAATAAGTACAAAAAATTTCATTAAAATTGTATAATTCTCGCAATTTAAAAAATAAATTGGGCTGTCTTAAATCATTTTAAAATTACCACCAGAATAAATAATAATTAATAATGCATCTAATCCTCTTTAGAGTTCTCTGAGAGAAATGAGTGATTCATGCTTTCATAAAGGTATAAAAACAAAAGCAAACCAGCTGCCACAAGCTAGAATTTGAATTCTGCTCATCCAGTTCAGTTGGATAAGTTGCTAAAAAATAATCCATCATACCTCACTCTTATTAGGATTCAATCCATAAAATCAATAAATATTCCTTTAAAACACTTAATAAAAAAATTAAAATTTTCACAGAAATTTTGTATGATAGTTGTTGCGTAAAATTCTTTTTTTTTAATAATTTCAGCTCAAGCAAGGCAATAACATCTCTAAGATGCAAGCAGTTACTGTGTGTTAGAATTTTGAAGAAAAATTATTTTTAAGCAGAGAGAACAATAAAATAACAAGAATTAAGAAGACAAACGATAATGATTGACATTGCACTTGACAATGATTGACAATTTTTGAAGATCAAATTTGACAGCAATAAGCCAGAAGAGAGTTCCACAAGTGAGAAGTGCAATAGAAAAAGCTGAAAAAAAAACATAGAACTTACAGTTACATCTGTCATTTCAACTGTAAAATGATAAGAACTTGCTGCCAATCTAGTACTGCGCTTAAAATCATGAAAGAAGGAAAGTTCATCAGGAAAATTACCATGAAAGTATTTATAGAAAAGGCAGAGGGAAGCCACATTACGGCAGTGGGAAAATGCCAGGTCAAGACTCTTCTTTGAATTTTATCAAGAATCTTTAAATATATAGCAAGAGCACCAGACCATATGTGACAGTAATATTCAAAGTAAGGATGAATAGTAGACATAAATATATAAAATAGATTTTAGCAAGATAATTTATCTAGCATGACATGGAACCAACTTTCCTAGCAGTGGACCTAGTAATTAATTCAATATAATCTTTCCACTTCATGTCAGTGGAAAACATTAGGTGCAATGAGTCACTCTTCTGGAGGTTAATATCTGTCATGCTGATGGAAGGTAAAAAGGGTTCTCTCAAATAATTAAGAGTGCAGTTTTATTTTGGAGGTGTTAAAATTAACAAACCATTCTTTGCTCCATTTAACAACAGAATGTAAATCATTCTTGAGATCATCAGCTTCCAGTTTGACCATCTTGAACTGCTCAGGCTTACTATTAAGAATAAAGGATTGTGTCATCAGCATAGATATCAATTTGAGAACTGATGTCATCAGGAAGGTCATTGATGAAAATTAAGAACAACTTAGGTCCAAGGATAGAGCCTTGGGGGATGCCAGTGTTAATGCAAAAAGATCTAAAAGAGTGATCATTCAAGAAAATTTTCATTTCACAATCTGATAAGTAAGATTGAATTAGTTCAAAAATTTGTCCAAATATACCATAACCTTTCAACTTGTGAAGAAGACTAATATGTTGAACCCTTAAGTAAGAAAGACTAATAAAAATATTTTATGAAAAAGTATAAAAGCTAAAGATTAAAATACAAATAACTAAAAATAATTAAAAAAAACTGGTTAACAACAAAGCTGATAAATAAATTCTCTTTGAATTCTATATTTGTTCTTTTAACTTTACTTTTTACAACAATAAAACCTAATTTCTATGGATTCTTGAGTTTAATTGGAAAAGCTTGGGTCCATAATTTTTGCACCAATGTGAGAAACCCAACACTTTGACACCAATTCTTTGATTTTGAATTTTCATGCCTGTATTTTTTTACTTCAAAATGGGAAAAGGAATGAGCTGATTGTGAAAGAAAGGATAATGATATAAAGGGTGAGTGTCATAAAATCAAAGAGAATTAAAAAAGATTGTTGGATATTGGAACTGTCACAATTTCATTTCACAGTCTTAGAGAAGAGTCTCTCAGATTCACAAACTTATAAAATTCTTCTATAGAGCCTTTGCTTTAAAAAGTTTGACATCACTTCAGCACATAAAAGTGTATTTTTTTAGGATGTTAGTCAGCATTTATTTTTCTACCTAGAGTTTAAATTTAAATAAAATAATCTTTACATAAAAAAAAGTTTCAGATTAAACTTTAGAATCTGTCTATATTTCTGAGATGAGGTATTGTAACTATTTATGCAATTTACATTAGTCAGACTGTTGGCCTCATCTTTACTGTCATATTCATAACTTTTTGGCTGTTGTATGCTCCAACTTTCTTCAAGTGATATTTCTTAGAATTTCAAACCAAACTTTTTATTTAATCAGAAAATAGCTTCAGTCTGCTTACCCTATGTGAAGGAATTATTTGAAACGATACAAAAAATATGTGGTTCATATAACATCAGGACAAACTTCAAGAGTGGTTCAACACTATGCAAACATCTCTTCTGAGTAAGACTCTCCATAGAGAACATGATTAAGGACTGTGTGTTTGCCATCCTGTGCAGATGTGGCAAGAAATATAAAGAAGAAACAGGCTGCTCTCTTAAGATAAGACTGCATGAGCACTATAAGGGTGTAACACAAGGGGAAATAGAAAAATCAGGCATATGGCTGACCATATATGGAGAGAAAAGGGATCACTGCTTTCTGTGGGGATGAAGTTGAAATAGTAGACAGAGAACATCATTGGAAAATATGAAAACTTAAGGTATCAATGTATATGCTAGGCTACAAAAATCTCTGAAGCTAGACATGAATGCAATATGGGAACCAGTAATACAGAGAGTTAAATTATAATATGAGCTCTGGTAAAAAGACATTAGGTTTATAAATCCCAAAAATACATGGCCCATTGGATAAAAGTGTTGGTTGATTGATCCAAAGAGTTGTGAGTTCAATACCTGGACACAGCAGAGAACAAAAACTTGGAGAGTTGAGTTATGAAGAACTAGTTTCAGTTAATTCCAGTCATGGCATGTGGAATTAGAACAGTCTGCCCTCATGAAGTAAATAAAGGGTTCAAAATTCCAAGAAATATCACCTAAAGAAGGCCAGAGCATACAACAGCTGAAATGTTGTAAATATGGCAGCAGTCTGAATAAAGTAAATAATTTAAATAAACTTTAGAACTAATACAAATTACTATTAAATTTTCAATGGCATCTTACAGGCATGAAATGATATAAAAGTGGATCACATAAATGAAAAGAGCAGATAACAGCAAGTTCCCTAGAATTTTCTAATCTTTTACATTGCTAACTGAATCATCTTTAAAATTTTTTGAATGAGAACAGTGACACAAAGATGAGACACCTTTAATGAAGGAGAAATATTTCCTGACAAGGAAACACTTTTAGAGAAGTTACCAACAGTTTTCTCTAATTTTACTCTTTTATCTGATGATATTTCTGAGTTGAACATACTATTAGAAGATGTGCCTATTTCTTTGAAAGCATGGTGTGATACTAGATGGGAATCATGAATCAATACTGTCAAACCATTGTGTTTTCACCTTAAAACCTTAGAAATGCTCTAACCAACTTTTGAGAAAAGTCTTTGTAAAAGAGAGATGGCACAATAACTAAAGCAACATCACTGTTGGACTGGATTTCTAGTTGGAACTTTGTGCTTAGCATTATCATTTGGTATGATGTCCTGTTTAAGGTGAGCAAAGTGAGTCAATCTTCTGATGTTACAATTAACATTATGATTTTAGAGATCTGTGCAACTTGCAGTTTTCTTCAAGATTAATCGGGAATTGGTTATGCCTCTGCTCTGTTGACAGCATGTGAACTTGTAGAAGAAAATGATAGTGATGAAACATTTGAGTTACAAGTACATCGAAAGAGACGTTATGAATCCTGTCATGAAGTTCAAACTCCTGAAGAATGATTTCACTCTGACTTTTTTATCTCTCTGGTGGACCAAGGTTTGTCAAACTTACTTTTGAATGCAGTGAAGAGTAGAAATCTGAACAGGCAGTGCAAATCGTTTCACCAAAAAATAGGTAATGTTGAACTAGAAGAATTGCCCCATGAGATCAAGAGATTTGCCTTGCTGATTGGAGAACAGGAAAAGTGAGCTAAAAATTGCACATCTTTTTTTAGATTGTATTTTTCAGAATCATTTAGTTGGTACTTACCTAAACTTGTACAATGCATGTATTATAGTTTGTTTTTTTTTTAAATTACACAAAGACCACATGCAAAATGTAAAAAATTGAACTCCTCACCAAATCTAAGTTCTTGTGCTGAACAAAAAACAGTAGGAATAGAAAGGGAAAAGAGAATATGTGCTTCTCTTGTCCTTGAGGTCAAAATAGGTGCAATTAACAAAATAAGACTCAACCACTGTGTAAAATTTTAAAGGAAAAACATTTAATACACAAGGGCAAAAAAGTTACAATACAAAATTTGAACAAAAATTTCATATTACCCTTTCTGTGGGTTCTTCTATCATCTCTAATCTGGATTCCCACAAAGTATGTGGATTTGATGGTATCCATGTAATAGTCCTGCATGTTAGAAATCCTCATCTATTGTTCCAGTTTTTAAGAATTCAGCTGAACTGTACGATGCTGCGAACTATCTGCCTAGTCAATGCTGAAACATCTCACAATGTAGGGCCTTCTTTCAGACAAGCAATATGGCTATTGTTTCTCTAGGTCAACTGTTCATGTACTGATGATAATTGTGGAAAGAGTTTTATCAAGCTCTAGATAAGAATGATGAAGCTTAGGCTGTTCCTTTGGACATCTTGAATGCTTTCAACAGAGTTTGACATGCAGGTCTTCTTCACAAATTGAAAAGTTACGGTGTCTCCAGACAAATTTTCTTCCGGCTCCATGCCTTCCAGCCAACTTTGATTTTCAAAAATTTAAATGCAAAGTCAATTGTTATCTACTCTCTTCCTGATTACTCTTCCATTGTTCATGTTTCTTAATATTGTTTCTGTTTTCTAATTCTTTTACACCCAGTAACCCCTTGTGTCTTTTGGGCTTTACTGCCTTGCTTAGGGTGAAATGATTTTTTTAAAAAAATTATGTCAGCATCTGTCTATATCTCTGAGATGAAGTATTATGATTACTTGCATTATTTACATTATTTGGACTGTTATCCTCATCTTCATTGACACATTCACAATGTTTTGGCCGTTGTACATTCCAGCCTTCTTCAGGTGATTGGAATTTCAAACTGAACCTTTTATTCTGTCCACCGGGGTAGATTGTTCTAGTTGCATGTACCATCCTGATGTCTCAGTTATTTCTCTTTAACCTAACTTTCAAAGTTTTTTCATTTTTTTTTCACCCACCATTTTTTCTATTTTAGCTTGCCATTTATGATGATTATACTTTTTCTTTCTTTCTGTCCATTTTCCAAATTTTTAGTAAATATGTTTGTTTAAGAGCAATAATTATTTTTTTTATTTCCAGGAATAATCTTACAAAAATATTAGAAATTTATTTGCTTTTAAATAAAGCATTAAAAAGATAAATATTTGGATAAATTATTCATTTTTTAACATTAAAAAACATTGCTTGAATAAATTTAAAAGTACTCTAATTTATCCAAACAGTTGAATAGTTTTAATGAATTTGATATAATTTTCTTCCACATAGGAAATTCAAATTTTTCCTTAATGTCTACAATATATTTCTTCTGTTCTATGCATCATACATGACTTTGTTCAAAGAGGATGGTTGTGTTGTTGTAGGTGGTCTTTATTAATTTTAATTATTCCTGATTATAAAAAAGACACCCCACCACAACTAAAATTGTCAAAAATACTTTGATCACTGTAAATAACTTTTCATGCACATTTCTAATTTTGCCATACAAGTCAAATCATAAATACATGAGTTATGGATTTAGAATTGAAATTTCATAGTCAAAACTGTGTGCCTTATGAAAACTTTCAACTTTTCCTGTAAATTGAAGAATTTTTGTGTGGGGTGAGGATTTTTTTTGTTGTCAAAATATAGGAGTAGTCAAAATATAGTTTGTGTATGTAATAATAATAATAATAATAATAATAATAATAAGAGATTTGAAAGGTTTGCTTATACAGTTTTCAATATACATAACATACTTAAGTTAACTGTATTGATCATAAGAGGATACAATTTGGACTGCTTCTCTTGTAAAAAATAGAAATAGAAATAAAAGTAAAAAAGAAAAGCGCTAACAGTTGAATACTGAAAAAAATAATTGTAGCATAAAAATAGTCAAGAGGATATTGTCATAGATCAGTTTTGATGAGATTGTTTAGTCAGCTTTTTCTTTAGTTCATTAATAATGTCTGTAGAATTTTAAAAATTCTTAATATAAATAAATTTGATTACATCAGTTACATGAAAATATGATCTCTATTTTATAATGAGCTCTTGCATCTATGTACAAAATGTTATTAAATTAGAATTACAAATTATTTTGTTCAGATGCTGAAAATAATTCTAATTCTTGGGAAAAATATATTACTTTATACATAGCAGATGATATTAATAATTGTTTATTGTTACAGGTGCATATGTGTCAGTTTATCCACTCATCTTTGATTGTTTATACAAAAAAATATCTTGCTGAATTGTCAAGGTATAACTATGTCACACCCACAAGTTATCTGGAATTGCTTGGAATTTTCTCTAAGCTTATCAGACAGAAAAAAATGGAAATATCACTTGCATTGAAACGTCTTCGAACTGGTCTTGACAAGGTAAAGTTGTAAAAAGTGTTATTTTTTTTCCTTTATTCTCTAGATTGCATTTTTAAAATGCAATTTTATATGAAATCCAAAGAGTATATGGTCTGTAAATACCATAACTTTAAAATAGTATATGAAACTGGAAATAGGACAAAAATCAGGAAAGATTCTCATAGGATTATTATACTGAAGTCTTTGTCTTTTCCTTATAATAGGCTGTTTATAACTTTCTGAAATGGGATGTAAGTTTGTGTAACATGTCCTCATCTTCTTCAATTACCTTTATTGTTTAATTTTACTCTATATCATTTGTATTTTTTTTCTATTTCTAAACATAGAAATGGTAACCAAATCAGTTATACTTTATTAATTATCTATTTGTTATTTAGTATATCTTTATTTTATGTGGCAAATAGCAGAGAAAATTTTGTGTTTTTCAATACCAATGCAAAGGCATCTTTATAATTTAGAATAGTTTTTTTTTTTTTTATAACGGTACAAACTGTAAAATAAGCAATTAAAACTATAATAGTTCTGTTGCCTTTATCTTTTCTTATATCATACCATTTCCTCTACATTTTTTTTAAATAAAAAATATATCAGATGATATAATAACTGAACTTTAGTGATAAACATAGAAAAGATTGATTTATTTATATATAAATATATGATTTATTATTGTAGCTTCTTAACACTGCCAATGATGTGGCAAAACTTCAAGAAGATTTAGCCACAATGCGACCTTTATTGGATGAAGCTGTAAAAGAATCAATTACTACCATGGAACAAATTGCTCAAGATACGGTAAGGCTTTAATCAATTGATATATGACTCAATAAATTATATTTCATAAAAATTTTAGCTACTTTTTTTTTAGTTTCTTTTCACTTTATAAGTTTAAGTTTTATTCATTTGTCAGAAAATTGCTGAGGAAACTAAATTGGTTGTTCAGAAAGAGGAAAATCAGGCTGCTGCCAAAGCACGAGAAACACAAGCAATTGCAGATGATGCTCAGAGAGATCTTAGTGCTGCTTTACCAGCATTAGTAAGTCACTAAATCAATTTCTTTCAAATAAAAGTATTTTGATTAAATTTACTTTTACATAGATTAAATAATATGCTTCCTAGAAGAAGGTCCTGAAAAGGTTTTGACTTAACAAACAAGGGATTCAAAACATAATGTTTGGTTAGAGTTTGGGAAGTGGGTCAGGGTGAAAGCTTTTCATCACAACCTCATATATATTTATGGAAATAGAGAAATAATGTCATCTACTTTTATGACGTGAAGATTCCTTTTCTATTTACACTGTACTTTAACACCTTTCTCCTTTCTTTTTATAAAATTACTAATAGAGATAAATTGTTGGTTGGGTAAGCAATAACTTAAATTATATATTTTTTATTACTAGAAAAACTAAATAAACATAGAATGTTGAAAATGTAGAGCATATCGCTTAGGACAGTAAGTTATTAAGAAAATTAGATGGAGATAATTAGATTAGTTTCTGACAAAATTTCTTAATTTTTCCTGGCAGAAATTCATTGGTCATTATATTAAGTTTTCAATGATCCTATTTTGTTTTTTTTTTTCCAACATATTCTATTATTCTTTGATTACTACTAAAACATCTATGCTAGGCTGGTCTAATTCTTCAACCTCTAATTCACAATATCTATCCATCAGAAACTCTCAACTATCTTTACCTCAACTACTGCTTGGATTGTTCACTCCTTTTGCAGAAGAGAAGATGACTTACCTTATGTGGCAAACCAGGCATGTATATGCAGGGCATGCAAAACAAGTGAAGGAAAGGAAAAAGAAATATGGCCACCCTGACACCTTAATTTTAAAAAGATATTGTCTGAAAACTAGGAGAATTGGTGAGAGTGTTTGGGTGTATGTAAATTTTTTGCAAGATCAGCTCAGCATAAAAAACACCACATGAGAGAGAATAGACAGTTTGCATGGATTGCAAATAACTGCATACTGAAAGGTGGACACCTTGGATGCAATGTTACAAGTGCAATGCAGTAGGCCATGAAGTCAGCAATTGCCCGGGAAACAAGCCAGGGGAAAAGGCCTCAGGACCAGTCTACTCTCTAAGCCTCATATGAAGGAGGTGCTACCAGCGAATTGCTGTACGCATCAGTGGAATCAGGAGTTTAGCCTTGCTAGATACAGGCTGTTCATGGTCACTCATAAGCAGACTGCTTTGTTGCTCTTGGAAGAGGAAAGAAGTGGATGTGCCCACTGTTGGTGAAAGGATCCTCAGGTGCTCTGGAGTAAGAGTTATTCAACTTGATGTGAGCAACAGGCCTCCTATTGATGGAGGAGTATACTTGTGAACTACAAACCTGGCTGGCTATTTCTTTATTGCAAGGAAGAACTTGGGCACCACAAGGGCCTTATCCCTCTAATGGCTGTGCTGCAGGAAAACAAACAAAAGATTATGGATTATTGGGAGCTCAATCAATATGTTGACATGCACACCACTGATGCAGATGTTTGTGTACAAAAATTAAGAGAGGAGCAACAGGAAGGATTGGATATCGCTGTGTTAGATTTGTGCCCTGCCTACGTGTAGATCCATGCTGACATACTGTTATGACCCTTTCAAACAGTGAAGATAGATGGGCAACGATATTGCCTCACCTGTTTCGGTTTTGGGCTAAATGTGGCACTGCTAATCATGTGATCAGTTGTGAATGCTGTGGTTGCATAGGACATGACCATACATTGGTGATATATTTGTCAATGAGAATGTATGCATTGCGGCACATATAAGGGCACATCTTCAGCAATTCGGACTAACAAGTAAGGATCCAAAGTGTTTAGAGAGTGGCACCAGTGGGCTGGGATTATGTGTCTGGGAGGAGCAGGGCAAATTGCAATAGAGTCACAGGAGTAACTTCCTAGCTCTCCCTAACAATGGAGCATCTTCTCTCTGTGTGGGAAGTTGACATTTGCCAGTATGTGGCTAGCTCCGCATCGCAGCTGCATTCATAAAATAGCGCACAAACTCTGTGATGACAGGCTGGGGCGATGAGGTGTGGGACCCCCTGACTCGGATGCTAACAGACATCATTACCAGATTGGCACAGAAGGATCTGACACAGGGTGAGTGGCATTATATTGTTATAACATGATGCCAAAAGACAACACAACAGCTTTGTCAGCACCAGCTAACTCTATATATATAACTATCAAGCCTGCATAAAGGCTATCAATGTTGCACCACCACTTGAACACACAGATCCTGGAATCTACAGAGTGGGTGATGCGATATGGGTAAAGAACCCACGTGGTCAATGTTCAACGCAATTCAACAAAAGGAACAGTGACGAGTCTACAGCCCACATTCAGTTCTGATAAAATTTCATAAGAAAGGTAACTAAATTAATTACATACCTTTCTTATGAAATTTAATCTCACTATCAACATTCTTAATTTAATTTCTTTATAATATATTTTCCATAAAGCATCATAAACGTAAAGGTGAAAGCTAAGTACAAAAAATAAAAAAATTAGAACACTGAAAGTTTTCCTTAAAAATAACGAGGTAAACAATTTGTTCACTTAAATCTAAATAACTTCACATCTCTCCTTCCATAGAAAGAATTATCCTCCCGTAAGCTATCAAGACATCACGAATGTCTTTCGTCACCTTGTCAAGTCACTTGTCTCAATTATTGTGCATGCAGTGATACAAACAATGCCAATAATGTCTACCATGTCGTAGACATAGTAGACATTATTGAGCCTGAACTTTTATTGTCGATAACTCGAAAATGCTACATTTTATAAAATTTTTTGTTATTTTTGAATTAGACATGTAAATTTAGAGTAAAAAATAAGTGGGAAATTTTTATCAGATACTTAGCATGGGGCTTAAAAAGCAAATTACCCAAAATTTCATATCGAATCATTGGCATAAATTAGTATAATTTTTGAAGTTTTTTCGAGCCATTATCTACAGTATATATCGCAAAATAGGGCTCAAAAATCAGGTAGTTGTTCAACCACCTAATGTCACCCTCCTTACACACAGCTACCAAAATTCACTTGCAATGCAGGTTGGCCATCTTGGACCCCAAGGCCCACACTATAGTGGTGGACTACTGTGTATATATATATATATATATATATATATATATATATATATATATATATATATATATAACCTGACTAAATATGTTAGCTCTATCACTGATATTGAGCGCTTTCCAATAAGTACCATGCATATATAATATATATAGATAATATATATAATGAATTCCTATATATATATATATATATATATATATTTCAGTCATACATGTTTCATTAAATAATATATATTTACATACATACACATTTCATATATATATCATATATATATATTATATATATATATATATATATATGTATATATATATATATATATATAGATTATATATATGTATATTTACATATATTATGTATATATTATATATATATTATATATATATTATATGTGAAAAGTGTGTATATATATATATATATATATATATATATATATATTTATATATATTAGCAGTAGAGCCCGGCGTTGCCCGGAGATATAACAGTAAGAGATAGATCAAGTATCCACCATCATAAAGACTGAAAAATAAAATTGATTATTGTTTAAGGTTGACGGACACGCATGTCTTAATTAGTTTTTTTTTTTTTTTTTTACGAATTGGTCAAACCCAAACTCAAACAAAAACATTGTTTTCAATCGTTATGAGTCTCCCGATTGAGACAATAAGCAAGACAATAAGAAACACTACATGCCAAAAAAAAAAAAGTGAAGTTTTGTTGAAATCGGTTGAAAAATGTAGGTAGCCTTTCTGTAATCTTTTAGTTTTACAATTTATGATTTTTACTTATTGAATACAGTAAAAAAATTGCATATTTTGCTTGTGGTGATTCATAATTAGAATTCTGATTTGAATATATTTTCCACTCGTTGTTTCTAATACAAAAGATATTAACTTTATTTGGGTTTATTAATTATGATCTAACAAATCTTATTCATTTAGTAGCCTTTCTGTAATAATAATCTTTTACAATTTATGATTTTTACTTATTGAATACATTAAAAAAATTGGACACCATGTGTATTTAAAGTAGTTTCCCGTTCCGGTTATTATTTTTAGTTAGGACTTGTGTATGTTTAGATTTCATTATCTTTCCCTAAAGATAAAGAATTTATCCAATGTTTGTATTTGTACAATCAGTATAGATCGTTAGATTATTGTTTAAGGTTGACAGACACGCATGTCTTAATTAGTTTTTTTTTTTTTTTTTTTTACGAATTGGTCAAACCCAAACTTGAACAAAAACATTGTTTTCAATCGTTATGAGTCTCCCGATTGAATTTTATTATAAATGTCTTGTAAATGGAATTTTTAAAGCATTCTGAATGTAAAAATAAAGAAAAAAGTGTGCAAGACAATAAGAAACACTACCTGCCAAAAAAAAAAAAGAAGTGAAGTTTTGTTTTATCGGCTGAAAAATATAGGAAATCCGATGTGAGTTGTCCCCCTTCCATTTTCACGATGTCTCTTAATCCAGTTTTCAAATTGATTTTGTGCAAAAACAATTATATTTTTCCCATTTTTGGCGCTGTTAGAACCATCACAAGGTAATTTTATGTAGTCCTGTGAAGTTTTGTTCAAATCGGTTGAAAAATGTAGGAAATTCGATCCAATATATAAACGTTACAGACACACACACACACACACACACACAATCTGCGTTTTATAATAAGTAAGATATATATATTTGGTTGGATAGATGTGATTTTGTGACCCTGGGTTTCACGCTTTAGCGATCGTCAGACAAACTGATTAATTTTTTTAAATTTTGGGTTTATGTAGATTCCATGTATTGGTGTTATTAGTACCGCGCATATAATATATAAATAATTATACATATATACATATATTTATATTTATATACAAACACTATTCATATATATATATATATATATATATATATATTTATATATTATATGCGCAGTACTTATTAGAAAGCACTCAATTTAAAAAAAATTAATCAGTTTGTCTGATGATCACAAAAGCATGAAACCCAGGGTCACAAACTCACATCAATCCAACAAATTATATATATATATATATACATATACTATATATATATATATATATATATATATATATATATATATATATATATTTGTATATGTTTTGAACAATAAAAAATATTGAAAAATTAAAAAATTAAAATTTTCAGTCACACTGGGTTATATATTAATATTTTTTTGGTTTCATTATTTCAGTCAGGTTCCTCGACTTGTTTCAGCCAGCATGGCCATCATCAGGAGAAAAAAAAATTTCTGCTTGTTAGTAGCACTGAACTACAGGAATGAATGATTTTCTGAAGAAAATGAACTTTATCTGTAATTTTCATTTGTTTTTTATCGTTAATTTTGGTCTGTCCTTGTGTTGGTCAAACAGCCTCTTTTAAGTCGTCTTTAAGATAAAGGCTGTGGAGTTTCATGTGAGTCAGAATTCCCTTGGTCATTTTGGCAGTTTTATCAGTTGCTGGGAAGGGGATGTGTGTGTTAAGTGTATGTTATCATTTGCTCTTTGGGAGTGTGTATGATGTGTGTAAGTGTATATATTAGTATGGGTGTGTGTATAAGTGTAAGACCTCAACACATCCACATGCATGTTTGTCTTGTGTGGGTGCAAAATCTGGGTAGGGCTTGATTTATGGGGTTATATAATAATTCTATTTATGTTGTTAAATTTGTTGTTAAACTCCTCTGGAGGAAGTGTTTTGAGGTGCAAATTCTATTTGGCTTTATGTTCCTCTAGAATTTTTCTATTATTATCTTTTCTGTCTATTTCTATTTTTTTCAATTATAGTGAATTTGGCATGGCAAGAAATTTTTTTCTGCAGGTAATAATCTTGATGTAGTTATGATAATTATTAATTCTGTAGTGAAAGTGTCATTCAGATTTTCACACATATTGTTTCTGGCATAGTGTGCATTCTAATAGGTAAATTATATTATTACTTCTACAGTTAGAGTCGTGGTAGATTTTCAAAGAAGATTTAGTGACTGGACCAGTGAACGAATTGGTATGTCTAATGTGGTTACAGCATAAGCTCCTTTTGTTGTTACATGGTTGGGAAAATCCTCTTGCGTTTGTTTTTGGCCTATTATGGGTTACCTTATCATCTGAAATTTGGTTACTAGCTATAATTTCCATAAGGTTCTTAGATCTACGATATGCTAGAAGGCTGGGTTCCTCAAACAAAATTTTTAAGTCTGGTTTGAGATGTAGTATTTCTCAGCAACTTTTAATTATCTGAGATAGTGGAGGAAGATTAGCGTTGAACTTGATTACTAGAGGGATGTGTCTGGATTTATTTTTAATTTTGTAATTAGGGTGTCTTCTCTAGGTGTGGAAATTGCTTTATGTATTTGTTCCCTGATTAGATATTGTTTATAGCCATTGATGCTTGAGTGAGTTTATTTAGTTTTTCGTTGCTGGAATATATCATTCTGAGTCTAAGTGCTCGGGAATAGGGAAGGTTCTCCTTAAGGAGTTTAAGGTGGGAAGACTTAAAATCTAGATAGTTGTGGGTGTCGGTGATTTTAGTGTGTAGTCTCGTTTGTAGCTTTGTTTTTATCAATATAAATGCGGATGTCTAAAAATGTTACCAATCTTGTTGATTTTTCATGGTCGAACTTAATCGTGTTGTATACTGTGTTTAGGATCATAAGGAATTCAGTGAGTTTCCCTCACTGTCTGAGTATATAAAGAAGATATCATCGATATATCTTGCATAGAATATGCAGTTGCTGCCAATGAAGGGATGAATATGGGTCTCCACAAATTTTCTCATGAAGATTGTGGCATATGATGGAGCTGCAACAGTGCCCATGGCACATCCTCTTAATTGCAAGTAGGATTTTCCATTGAAATTGAAAGTATTCAATGTAAGAATATGTTCCATGAGTTTTATGATAATTTCTGTGGGGCAGTCTTGTTTTCTTCTTATAGTAAGTGCTTCTTTAAGGGCAGTTAGTCTTTCGATGTGTTTGATGTTTGAATAAAGTGATCTTACATCCATAGTAACTAGAGTAGCATTTTCTGTCACTGTTTGGATCTAATTAATTCTGTTTAGTAGGTCTGTTGTGTCTCTGATGTAGGATTTTAATTCCTTAGCTCGGGGTTGTACGTAATGGTCTACGTAATTGGAAATTTTGGTCATGTGGCAAATGAAGGATAATATATGTTATATATATATATATATATATATATATATATATATATATATATATATATATATATATATGTGTGTGTATATATATATATATATATATATATGTATATGTATGTATATGTATATATATATATATATATATATATATTATATATATATATTATAAATTAATTGATTTAAAATATGTTTTTTCCGCTACACAGTTCTAACCATGTTTCAAATTTAAATCAATTAATTTATAATATTAATGCTCTGTAAATTTACATTGAGCACTATTTTGTAAATATAAAAATATCTATAAGAACACTGGATTATATATCTTACTGTTCTTTTCTTTTTTATTTAAATACATATATTATATATATATATATATATATATTATATATAATAACATAATGAGAAGGCACGTATACATTCTTAATATGTATATATAGAAAAAGTGGCAAGTCGAGCAGCTCACGTAGAGAATCCTTCATGAACAATAAATGACGATAGAATACCTTCCTAGGCTGAGAAAGGTCACTGGATCGAGGAACAGCCAACAAGGCCGACTGACAGTCACAAAGGAAATCCAATTGATCCCGTAGTTTACGATGGCGCTCAACCCCGCGAGATGGAGGGACTGATAGTAAGGAAAGGGAATGCATCCCTAACAATCCCCGACATAATCGAATCTCCTGTCATTGCATGGCGTAGGAAAGCCAACCTCGAGGCGAGTTTGTGGCTCACCAAGTGTGGCATTCCCAGGCCCCCATGACATGGACGTTGTGCACAGACTCGACTGTCGACCTGATGCCCACGGATAGCGAGCACTCGTGTGGCTTCCTATGGTCTTTACAGAGAGGAAGTACGGACAATCGATAAAGGACAATCAGGAAAACGTAAGTGGCACATGTTCCACCCTGCCCTTCACAGATAACATCCATCGACACCAAGTCTGACCAGCCACGTCGACCTTTGCTCGTACTTCAATTCAATTTTTCTCCAGCTGAAGGTTGGGTCCAAACCACATTCCAAGAATGTAGACAGGACCGTCAGTCCAACTGAAGGGCCCCGGGAAGATAGACCACCTTCCAGGCACCTAACCGCAAACCGGACAACTTCAGTACTGCCTCAATGTCGCTGCGGGATGACACAAAAGCAGATACATCATCGGCATACGCTGAAACCCTGGCTCGAGCCCCTCCAGGAATGGCGATTCCTCATAGGGCCGGATTGCATGCCCTGCCTCTCAGTTGGCAAAGGAGAGGCTCCAATGCCAAAGCATAGAGTAGGGGCAACAGTGGACAACACTTATGAACCAATCTAGACAGCACAAAGGCACCCAACAGCTTCCCGTTCACCTGTACTACAGCACAGGGAGCAATACAGGAGGCTAATCCAGTGGCAGAAGTTGAATTTGAATCCGGCGGCCTGCAGGACAGCAGCAAGATAGCAATGGTCAACCCTATCAAATGCCTTGGACTGATCTACATTGATCAGCACGGCCTCATCGTTGTCTTTTACACCCACTATGATCGTGCAGATCAGATGCAAGTTGCTCTGAATTGTTCAGCCCCTCATAGCACAAGTCTGCTCAGGACCCAACAGAGACTCGGCAACTGACTGCAAATGCACCTGCAGGATCTTAGCCAAAATTTTTAACTCTGTGTTTAGCAGAGTTATGAGCCTGTAATCATCTAATTTTACCCCCAACACCCTTGCCCTTTTTCAACAGAGGGATCACACCCCTGGTGAGCTGGTTGGGGATGGACCCCCTGCCGGAACCAGTTGTTGAACGCCACAGTCAAAATCGGGATAAAGATGTGTGACAGCCTCAAGTACAATTCATAGGGCAAACCATCCAGACCGGGCGACTTGCCTCTGCTGACCTTCTTCAATGCTGCGTAGACTCCACCCTCCGTGATCTCCCTCTCGCAGCTAGCAGCTTCAGTTGGCGAAAGCCGAGGAAAGTCAGCCAAATAGCTATGAAACTCCTCATCATGGAGACCAGGCTCCTTGGTAAAGTGGCTCTCAAAATGCTGCCGAAATGCCTCGCACATGTCGTCAGTGGCCTGAAGAGGGGTTTTGACTTCATGAATGTAACGATCGGAACCTCAACAGATCTCTTCCTTGTGCAAATCTGCGCCCATGTTCACAGCTTTGGAATCTTGAGGCATGTCAATGACTTGCCAGGTATGGCAATCCCAACCCTCCATGACACATGCTGATAATAGGCTCCTTTATAGACCCAATGTTTGCAAACACCCCACAATAGGTTGCTCAAGAAACACTTGATCACCTCCATTCAGGTCCTGCAAAGAGGAAGTACAGCCAAGTGGTAAAGGATGGGGGGGCAACATGTAAACAGAACATGGCTGTAAATTTACACACAGTATTTACTCTGTCTCCCCACTGAGACGAGATGTGACACAAGGTTGTTTTTAGGGTGGGTTTCCCAGGTGTGAACACCCAGGCAAGAAACAAAAATTGCCCGCAGACCCTGCATCTGTTTGTTGCACAGGCCTTGGTGCGAGCACCAATCCCTCCCTCTGGTCCCATGAGAGGGCACAGCCATGGGCAGCTATTCCCCAGGGATGGGCACCTCTCAATATAATTTTCCTCAGTTGCAACTCTGTCCTTTGACAGAGCTGCCCCAGACAGAGACACAACTGAGAGATGATACATAAACATGATACAAAGAGTAATTTGAATGCTAAAAGCTCAATATCTTTATTATATATTATCTACATTTAGGCAGTATCATTCTTCAGGTTTAACCAATTTGCATATTGATATTAAAAAAGTTCATTTCATTAATTAAGTGCCCCTTGTTACTTTTCTTTTATTTGAGGATTTTTTGATTTTCATATCAAAAATAGTTCTTTTTGGGAATATTGTCTTATATAGTGCAGAAAAGTCTTTGAAATTTGCATTTTGCTTGGCTTTCAAACAAGCCAATTTATGAATGAAATGTTCATTTAAAATTTTTGTTTTAAAGATTTCAAGTAGTGTATATATCTCACTTTGCAAAGTGATAGTGAATGGGCAAAGCCTGCTAGTAAATATCTATACATATATAAAAGGCAGAATGTGTGTGTGTGTGTGTGTTCAGTTATATGTTTGATTGGATCTCCCACATTTTTCAACCGATTTCAACCAAATTTGACACAGTTACTGCTAATGGTCCTGTGGAGGTTTTGACAGCAACAAAAATTGATTTAACTCAATATTTAAATCAATATTATCAACTTTTCATTTTTGATCGGACGTATGCGTGTGTTATTATGTGCCCATATCTGCACACAAGCAGATATGGGCACTTTTTGTGTCAGAATTAATAGCAGTAGCATAAGTCCTTATTTGGGAATAAGAAAGGACAAGAATGGCTATATTTTGGTTTCGGATGCAAAAATTATCACAATGAAGGATTTCTGTTGTGGCTGAACTTTGCGCTCCAAAAGCCAATTGGATTAGTGTTATTAGTCACGTGTGGCTCACGCGATGTGTAATGCTTCTGATTGGCCCATTCACGTTCCGGAGTCATGCGAGATCATGTGTGAATCAGGGGTGTCACGCATACACGCATCAAGCATCCCAAATGGGGTAGAGGTTTCAGGTAGCCTATTTTTATTTCAGGATTTAACGCTCATATCATGGTTTTTAAAAAGGATCTTTTAATGTTTCAATGCAGGCATGCATTATTTTCTATGTTTTCTGCATTTGCACAGTAAACATCAAGGCCATTTTAAAAGGGATTTACAGAGCTACATGTCAAATTTTACCAAAAAAATCAGTAAAAACAAGGTGAAATTGCTGTTTTTTATGTGTTTGTAGTCCATTTAGCCTACTAAAGCAAAGGATTGAATTCAGTGAGCAATCACTAACACATTTCATGCCACTTCACGCCACCTTTTTTAAGCCAAATGGACAGAATCAGCTCCTCCAATTGTCCAGTTTTTCACATTTGATTGCATTTTTCATTCAAGGGAACACTGGGGGACTGTTATGTCTTTTCATGCTGTTTACATGTAGCAAAAGACATCGACTCGCTATAATTTTACTACTGCGCATCTCTGCCCAAAAAAGTTCTCGCATATTTTCATCTAAATTTGTGCTACTTAATGCCTTCATCATCCATCAATAAATGAAATTAACATTGCTTCAAATTTTGTTTGTAAGAAGTGTAAAAATGCTTGTATTTTCAACTTTTGATCAATAAAACTACCTCATATCTCCTGGCTGCTCAAAATTTAAAAAAAAATGAAGCTTGAAAATCCCATTTTCTGATAGACTGACTTTGAGAGACTGCGCTACATTGGTGACGACGTAAATCAAGAAGGCAATGCCTATTTTGGAATAAGGAACTACATAGCTTTCATATTTATCAATAAAAAACCCAATACAATAAAGTCACCAGATACTATTTTGAAACGTCATCCGCCACTGTGCACTGCTTTGACTAACCCAGCTGGAGGTTAACCAAATTGCGTCAAGGTTGCTGTGAGCTCATTGGCATGGCTGCAAGCGTTTAACCATGGGCCCATCCAATCATACGCGCAAGCAGTTCTCATACTATGGTGACATACGCACGCATGTGCACACACGTGCGTATGTCACCTTAGTATGTGCGCTCAAGGTCAACCAGCCAACTGCCTCTTTATACCATAACTCATGTTCACACTTCTGCAAACTGTCCCGCACTTGGCTCACTTCATTTGCTTCTTACGGAAACCGCAAGTTGTTGATTATGTATCCAAACTGTTTTTTTTTTACTTCTTAGTTATAACCACATCCATTTCCGGGTTTATCAAATTTACTTCCCAAATTACCTACTACCATTTTAGCTTTAGTTGAATTTTTTAAACTTCACTTTTTTTTGTCTTCTATCCCCTTTTGATACAGTTACATACCTGCCTACGTTTAGACTATACATATTTTTTTCACTCAAAAAAATGACATACCTTTTATTATGTTTGCCTTTTTAAAATTGGTTAAAATGCTGCCAAAGAGAAGAAAACTTTTTGGATGGTGCATGGCTGCTGCCTCCGCTACAAGAGCAGCAAGGGCAAGTGAAACCACAGAGCAAACTTTGTGGCGCCTTTCTCAGATAGCCTTACGCTCTGCTGTCTGCTTCTCTACTGGGGTATGGCGAGCATGGCTCAACAACAATGGTCAAATTGCAAGGACCCAGCGTCGCGGGTCTGCATTTAGGTGAAGAGTGTTTTGACCATGGACAGCTTTACATAGGCTGCTCCAAAGTCGGGAGTAAGGATAATGTTTATGTTTACTCTCCAACAAACATAGCTAAAAATATTACCTATGCAGAAGTCCTATAGTCCATGGTCAGTCATGTTTAAATGCAATGTACACATATTTATGTCAGCTGCATCGTAGGTTCCTTCAGTTTTGAACACAGTTTATTTAAAGGTTGTCGTAGTATCCACTTGCCATTACTAAGACATTTCATTAAAGGTTGTCTTGCTCACTAGATGCTCCCTTATCACTTAAACCCCACCTTAGCTACATTCATAATTACATGTCGACCACGTAACCATATTCAGTTTCAACACAAATCCAATACATAGGAAGGTGGATTCGTTTAATTGTCAGAGGAGTCGAGTGCATCCATGCAATTCAGGCCTCAGCAATAAAAAGTGGGATAATAAAAGAATAGCATCATGCAAAGTTATAATATGCATTCTCTGCTGTACACCATTGGTGTGTTTCTCCCCTTACCATAAGGGCTGCTTTAGGTAATTCTACATGTGCTTCATGCTCGTCTCAACTGGCTATTAAAAACTACAAAAAAAATTGTGCAACTTACAAGTACTCGCCCTGGCACCTTCCCATACTTTTGTTATATGGTTCTGTTTGTGGTAGTGTCAACGCCGTCTTTTGGGCAAAAGATGCATCTACCTTTCACACTATTGCGTTTTACTATGTTGCAACTGACACAGGGCTTCATGTAATGTCTTGCATTCAGGGATAATAAAACCATCCCATCGGAATACAAACTTCCTAAGGCCCATGTCTGTATTGAACTTGACAACTTTTAATTGGAGGTGTCTTAGTAATGGCAAACGGCTGATGCTACCATGGCTGTCCATTGCTTCCTTTTAAGTCTTACAATTTTTTCTTCCGTTGTGCTAATGAGTACCGACAACTTGTGTACATTACGTTTTTTATGTGGGCAGCCATCAGTTCTACTAGACATGTGTGTAAAAAATGAGTATGGTGGTTATGACCTTCCATTCAGAGGAAGTTTACTCCCGGGCAACACCGGGCTTTACTGCTAGTATATATATATATATATATATATATATATGTAAGGATTCTGTATTCATTATTTTATATATTATATCTGGACCTATATATATATATATATATTATATATATATATACATACACATTATATATATATCTATATATATATATATATATATATATTATATGTTTATATAAAACATCTTCAACCTTGGACAAGCCTTTATCATTTACTACATATAGTTAGATTTCTTCCCTGATCACACATTTTAAATTATCTTCCCCTTTTTTTTAGTTGTTAAAACTTTTTATTATGTCCTTTTAAGTTATATTCTAATTTACCTTTATTTTATTATGCTTTTTATTGCTTTATTTATCATGTGTCTTTTATGTCCTTTTTACTCCGCTTCTTCACCTTTAATCTATATTTAAGTTAAATTATTTTTTTTACTTATTTCTCACCAACCTGTTTGGATTTACTTAGGAATCCAATATCTAATTTACTCTTTTGTTTTAATAGCCATCCTTTAAATTTAGTTTATTTTTATTTTAGTTTATGTGTATAGTAAATTGTAGTTTTCCTCCTTAAAGAACTTGTTAAATGTTAAGTTTTAAGGGCCCTATATTATTTATAATTCTTTTATTTTTTATTTATTATTTTTGCTTTTAAATTTTTTCTTTTTTAAATTTTTATATTTTTTATAGCTTTAATTGGTATTGGTATTTTCTTTCTTTTTCTTTTGTGTATTTATTAACTTTTTTATCTTTCTAAATTTTTTTATAATTATCTCCTTTTTTATATCGTACAAATTAGTCTCCTAATTTAATTAATTATTAATTTTATTTCTATATTTATTACTTTCTTTCTCATCCTTTTTTAAAAAATTTTCATCTAAATTTTTTTATGAATATCTTTTTTTTTATTTATTTTTTTTTAAACTTTTCATCTACTATTCAATCTTAGTTTTGATTCCTTCTTAATTGGCTTTTTATTAATTTTTTGTTATTTTCCTTCTTTTTCTATAATATTTCTATTTTAAAATTAAAAAAAAAACTTTTCTTTTAAAATCCCCTCTATTAATTTTTCTTTCCAACTCATGTCATGTTTTTTCTTACTTTGATTTAATATGATAAATTTAGGTCAAGGTCAGCCCATGTCTAGACGAATTTGGTGATTTTCTCATCTTGATTTGCATTTTAAGTTCTTTACACCTTTCCCTTCTTACTTGATTCTTTCTTATTCTCTCTTTTTTTTCTTCTTTTCTTTTTTCCTTTTTCCTTTTCTTTCCTTATTTTATATCTTTCTCCCTCCTCTAATTTCAAATGTTTTATTTTAAATGATTTGTTTATTTTTTTAGTTGTTAATTTCCGGTTTTTTATTCTCAATTTTTTTCCACCAGGATTTTGATTTACTTTTTAATTTTCATTTTTCATAAAACTCCTTGGAAGGGCGAAATGGCTATTCTTGTGAGGGAGTGATTTTTATTTATCTGTAATTCATATATACTCTGTAATAAATTAAATACATTGAGCTCTTTTCTGTGAATTTGTTTTAATATTTTATATTACTAGGATTCACTTGATTACTGTCTTTTATATATATATATATATATATATATATATATATATACATATATATATGTATATATGATATATATATATATATGTATATATATATATATATATATATATATATATATGATATATATATATATATATATATATATATATATATATATATATATATATATATATATATATATATATATATATATATATATGATATATATATATATGATATATATATATAATATATATATATATATATATATATATATATATATATATATATATATATCTTTCCTGAAATTAATTTCAGTTGAGCACTCTGGGGAAGAGGTGTGGGTTGGTAAACAGTGACTATTATAGCTATATAGCGAGACTCTTCAATGGTAGTTTAATTGAGTCACTGTCAGTCACTGAGCATGTTTCTAAAAATAAATATGCTAAAATCCACCTTCATCCCTACCGTGCGCCAAACGGCTTAGTGAAAATAGAAGTTCCGACTGACACCAATTCAGTCGGGTTTCGATCCTAGCTAGAGGCAACCGGATGTCTAGCCACACTGATGAGCTGTAAACAGCGAAACAGTCTGTCTGTGGATGACGTTATATATATATGTGTGTGTGTGTGTGTGTGCTATATATAGGTTCCACGAAAAATGAATTTAAAATTAGATGGAGACAACACAAAAGCTCCTTCAGTAATATTAGAAATCAGACATCCCCATCCAAATATTTTTAGCATTTAAAAGAAATGAATAAAACACCAAAAGTAAAATGGAAAATAATAAATAGAACAAGAACTTGTAAAACCTGGGATGCCCCATACCCTTTATGCCTACATGAAAAACTACACATTATTAAGTTTCTAAATAATGAAAATTAATTAAACCGTGGACATGAGTTAATGGTTTTTGCCAACATCAACACATTTTCACATTAAATAATTAGCATAAAAACAATTTAAAATTTCATAGTCTAATAAAAGGTTTAAAAGCTTAACCCAATCATAAGATAAAAAAAAACCCTTTATGAAGTTGTCAAAAAACTAAAATGTAGTTCAATACGACTCATTTATATACAAACAACACTTTTTGGGGAAAAAAAATCTTTAGGCACTTAACAATATAGCAATAACGCATAACACCAATAACTCTCTGCCACTGAAACAAACTAGACAATTTGCGTATAATGAATGTCATGATTCGCTTTAATTTAGACACCGCAACCCTACCTTGACTTGATCTCTTCCTGAAAGTAATTGATATGTTGATACAAATTGTTAACCCTTACACCCCTTATTTAAATTATTGCTTCAGCCATTTCCATAGTAATTAATTTTACGAATGAATATGCTTATAAAGATGCGTAAATTTCAAGATTAGTTATTCCAAAAATTTCGCTTGAAGATGAAACAGAGCTTGATACTTTAATTCAATTTAATTTTAATAATTATATTGAAGTTTTTGGCTCTTGTTTTTGAAACATGAGAACTCTTATGTAGAGAAGGAATCATATTTTTAAAAATAATTATAATTTAGGCTCTACTTTTGTATTGAGCACTGTTTTTTAAAAATAAAAATAAAAATACTAAAGAACTTCAGATTATTTACTTAACGTGTTCTTTTCCTATTTTTCTATATATTTGCACACACACACATATATATATATATATATATATATATATATATATATATTTATATATATATTATATACATATATTTTATATATATACATATATATATTTTTATACATATACATATATATATATTTTATACATATATTATATATATATTTTTATATATATACATATATATATATTTTATACATATACATATATATATATTTTATACATATATATATATATATACACACACACACACACACACACACACACACACACAGACAAAAGCCAATAATATACATATATCCACAGAGGAAGGCCAATTATCAAATAGCCTTCCTCTGTGGATAAGGCCTGGTCAGAGGTGGATGAAGACTTGTCTGCAGCCATCCATACCCTCAGGGGTTGTCCAGGAAAGAAAGTCTACCAGCTTGGGGACATGTCTATGGGGCCACTTGGTTTAGCTTAAAGGAAAGGAAAGCTAAGTCCTTAGTTCCAGTGCAGGAAAGTCAGTGGTGGAGACCCATCCAGTCACTAAAGAAAGAGATGTGAAGGTCACAAGCATCAATGTGTGCTGATGAGCAGAAGGCAGAGGGAATCAAGCCAATCCTGGAAGACATAAGGAAGCACATTGGCAAGTTGAGTAGAGTAGAACGCCTGCCAAAAAGAGACAGTAGGCTGCCAGGGACTGGAAGTAATTCATGGAAAGTCCTTTCTGCTTCACAAAGTACTTATTTAGGGAGAAAACTAGCAGAACATTCAGTGTTGTGCAGAAGGAACTGAAGAGACACCTTATGAGCACGTACCCTGATGCCAACAGGGAGGTCCCAGTAGAGGTGATGCCAGGTTTATTTAGGCCTGGCACCCAGGAAGTAGCTTTTGATGAGTCTCCAGTGACTTGAATGGAGGTCCGAGGAGTTATACACTAGTCGAGAGTGTGTTCTGCAGGTGGTCCTAATGGTATGACATATGCTGTCTACGAGATATGTCTTAGGCTGCTAAGGTATTTGTGAAGGTTTCTTGTGAAGATTTGGGAAGTTAGTGATGTTCCTGATTGTTGAGCTGATTGTGTGTATATACTGAAGGAGGAGAATTTGTTAACTCTTATTCAGTTTCGCCCAATTTCTGTCATGAACAATGAGGGAAAGGTGTTCTTTAAGGTGTTTGCCGGAAAGTTGACAGGCTACCTACTTGGGAATAACTACATAGACATTAGTATTCAAAAGGCAGGAGTCCCCAGGTGCTTGGAGCATCTGTCAGTAATTTGGGCAAAAATCCATGAGGCTAAGACTGCAAGGAAGAATATTTACATCATCTGGCTGGATCTTGCTAATGTTTACGGCTCAGTTCCTTATAACATGATACAGCTGGTGCTGGAGTTCTAGGTTCCACAGAGACTCAGGGATTGTCTGGGTATGTATTTCAATCACTTCATGTTGCGTTTTTCAATGATGAAGTACACCACAAGGTATGTGGAGCTGCAGAGAGGAATTGCTGTGGGATGTGCCATCTCACCAGTACTGTTTCTGATGGTAATGGAGGTGATCCTGAGAGGTTTGAAGCCAGAGTACCATTTTCCGCAGAATGAGGTCAAAATGAGGGCATTTATGGATGATTTAACAATAATTCAAGATGATAGGAAAGTAGCAAAGTTGGTTCTGGATAGACTTGCAGAGTTGGTAGAGTGGAGTCAGATGGCTTTCAAACCAAAGAAGAGCATGTTATAAAATAAAATAAGACATATCTCGGCTGATTTACAGGCAAATAAACTAACATACTCAAGAGCCAGAGCCAGATGTGAACGGGACAAAGCCCCATCACAAAATGACCATTATCTTCGTTTACACATGTTCCCGACGCACGAGTTTCGGTCGAAAAATAAAATAATATTTTAAAGTGTTTCTATTTTTCGACCAATAAAAATGCTTCCCTCCTAATTATACTCATGTCATTTTTCAAGCCTGTTAAGCCATAAAAAACGCCATAAAAGGGGTCACACGGAAGTACAACGGCAGTCAACAGGTGGCCAGGAAAGAGACCTGTCATGGTCAGGCCAAGCGGTCAGCAGCAGCCAGCAGGATGAGCGCTACCCAACTTGTGAGAACTACTATGAGAGATCAACCCAGATCTTCAGCCGGCCTATGAACTATACCACAAGGAAGCTGTCCCAAACTCACACGTTCCTGTTGAAATAAATCGCATAAATCTATTTCTGCTGTTGTCGTATTTTTTTCTTGCAACCATATGCTTGTCTATAACAAGCAGATCACTATGAAGGAAGGTTCTGTCATTACTGAAGTGTTTTCCATCACAGGTGAAAAGATACCAACAGTGCAGGAGCAAGATGTGAAGAGTCTTTGGGAGGTGGTATAACTTCCTTGTGATAGATTGTCACCATAGGGTTGAAATCCATTGACAAGCAGAGACGAGTCTGTGAAGCATAGGCTTCCTGGGAAATTTAAAGTTTGGCATATACATTTTGGGTTGATGCCAAGACTAATGTGACCACTATGTATGAGGTGGCACTGTCCCAAGTTGAAATAATTGAGAGGAAAATCAGTAAATGTGTACAGAAGTCGCTTGGTGCTATGAGGATTCTGTTGCCAGTCACTTTGTATGGCAGCTTAGGAGGGCTTTCTCTTAAAGAAAAAAATTAGATTACCTAGAAAACTGCAAAAAGTAACATATTTGCTGAGAAAAATAAATTCTATAAGGATGGAATTATGAAATTGCTAATAGATAATAGAAGACAGAATAAAACAGTAAATACATTGTTTGATAGAGTTAATATTAGAAATATGCTAGTTGTCTTTTATTTTGGTTAATAAATCAAATGAATTGGCCACACTATAGTTTTCCTTTTTTTGAAAACTATAAGTAATTATATTGTTATTTAATTTAGGAAGAAGCATTAAATAGTTTAAAGACTTTGAATAAAAATGATGTTGTGGAAGTGAGAACCATGCAAAGGCCACCTGATGGTGTACGGACAGTAATGGAAACTGTTTGCATCATGAAAGCTGTGAAACCAAAACGGATTGCTGGAGATAAGGTCAGGTTTAACATTGTTTTGTTTTTTTATTCTATGGATGTTAAATAATTTAAGCTTTTGTTATTTCATTTAATAATAAATTGTATATTTATTATGAACAATAAAAACATCAGATTTGTTCAAATTTATATATATATATATATATATATATATATAGAGAGAGAGAGAGAGAGAGATAAACCTAATGAGTCAGACAAACCTACCCAGGTTTCACCTAAGCAGATCGTCAGGGACAGTATATATATATATATATATATATATATATATATATATATATATATATATATATATATATATATATTGTCCTTTCACTCTCATAACTGCTAAAAAGAGTAAAAACAAAAATAGATAACTATTTCTGAAATTGAAGAAGCAGAACTTGTACAATAGAATAATTTTCTGTTATTTATAGCATTTTAGACAAGCCTTTCTGTTTCAAGGCTAAAATTATAAAATTTTCTGTTATCTAATATTTATATTTATTAATTTAAAAGCCAAAATTAATGATACTATTGGTTTCTATATATGCATTCCATTTTCAATAAAATAGTTGTAGTAACTAAAAATTATTTGATAATAAAAATTAAAAAATGTCCTTTAGTTTTTAGTAGTGCTCTTTTTTATTATATAATTTCATGTAAAGTTTCTATACAATTAGAGAAAATAAGGCAAAAATGTTTTGCTAATATACAAACTGAAATTAAAATGAATTTAACTTTCATAATAATATTATCATATCTATGTTTAACTCCCTATGAATAATTTTATATTTATATATAAATATAAATTATATTATATAATTGTTATATTAATTATATATATATCATATATTTATATAATTTTATATTTAAACAATTTTATATTTCAGCCAGGTGTTAAAGTGGATGATTTCTGGGAACCTGGTAAATCTTTGCTTCAGGATCCAGGAAAATTTTTGGATAGTCTTCTGAAATATGATAAAGATAACATACCTGATGAAATTATTAAAAAAATCACACCATACATACAAGATGAAAATTTTACTCCATCCGCTATAGCTAAAGTATGTAATACTCTTTTATTTTTATATACAATTGTTATACAATGCTAATCAAAATATTTTTGATAATGATATATTATATTTTGTTACTAATATAAAACTTTCAAAATTTACTTTAAGTAAATAATATATAATAATTATTATTTTGAGTATTTTTGTGTTTGGATTTTTGTGCACAGTATACCAGAAAGCTCATATTTTGCTTTATTTAGTTTTAAAAATAACTTCTTTTGTATCTATAAGGGGAAAAAAGTAGAATAGCAAGTTTAGAAGATGGTAATTAGAAATAGCTTTATAAATCAAACCAAATTAATATATTTACATCAGTATGTCTTTAAATTTACTAACACACTAAACAATTCAACTATTTTATCAAAATATATCAAGATAATTGTATTGACATAGGCAAAATGCACTTCCTCTACTTTGCATAGAGTCGACAGACTACTAAATAAGTCAATTGTCACCCAGTAAGTGGAGGACTTTTATATCCACGAACTTTGTGGAAACATAGCTTGATTGTTCTGCTGCTCATGTGTAAGTCAAGAAGTTAAGACCACAAAAGTGCAAGAGGGGAGAACAAGATTACAGATATCTTTTTGGCTTCAGTAGGATGTGTAGCCATCAGAAAGATCTCTGTCATGGTGTATTCCAGAGAATTGGAGGATTTGACCTTTTCATAAATTGCAGACATTATAAAGAGAAATTTGCAGCCAAAAATGAAGTTGGTTATTGGTGCGAGGACAAAGTTTCTCCTAAACAAACAAAAGCCAAATGAATCAATAATACAGTATGTACAAAAGCTATGAGAAACTTCCAGATTCTGTGAGTTTGAAAACTTGACATTGGAGACATGACCATCAAAGATGAATTGATACAGTTAAGATTAATTGAAGGTATATGTAATGATTCATACAAACATAAAATTTTAGAATGGTTACAACTGACTAAAATGTCCTTGGATGCATCTATAGTAATATAATAATACATTGCTAAAATAGAACTTAAATCTGTCTATAACTACATACAAATTTATGAAAAATTTAAAGTGGTGAATACAATTAACTCTCCAATAGAAATGTATGCCTTATAGTGTAAAAACAAGTGCTATTTTTTAAAGAGCCATTGGTAATGTTCTAAAAGGGTGATGTTAAGAATATGATCATCTATGAAGATTATATGTGTACTGGGGCTACCAGTAGAGAAAAAATGCCAGGATCACCATAAACAAGGACAAATGTGTGTTAAATTGAGACATAATAACATATTTGGGATAGATTTCCAAAGATGGAATTTCACCAGACAGAAATTTGATAAATAGCAGAGGTATCTACATGTAGAAATAAAAAAGAATTGGTTAATTTTATTAGGGTTAGCCAATTTTTGCAGCCAATGTTTGCCAAAGTATAATGAATTAATAGAACCCTTTGCAGAGTTACAAAAAAAGGATAGTGAATTCAAAAATTTAAAGAAAGAACTTATAAAAAAAACCCTTGTAAAACTTTTTGACCCTACAAAGGAAGTGACTTTAAATACAGTTGCACGTGAGGATTCTATATCAACGATTTTGTCACAAGAATGTCATCCTTTAAGAAGTTTAATGTCAGCTGAGGCTAACTATTCAGATATTGAAAAAGAAACATTATCTATCATATGGAGCACATACAGAGCTTGCTAATTTTTATTAGGCAAGAAGTTTCTGCTTAGATCCAACCATATACTATTAGAGTTTATTTTTAATTCCGGGAAGGAGTTACCTAAAGTAACATCTTCTAGGATTTTAAGATGGACCATGAAGCTCATGGCTTTTGACTTTGATATAAAATATATGAAAGGAAACACTACTCCACATGTAGATGCTCTATCAAGACTAAAGTTCAACAATGAACTCTTAGAAAGTTCAGACAATTCAGAAGATAAAATAATGCACGGGATTGAAACAGATATTAACCTTAGATCGTCTTGCATTTGATTACCTTACAGGATCTGGTATTATGCAAGATTGCATGTAGAATAAAAAAAAGAAATGGAGTGATTGTTCCAGGGTAGAGAGACCCTATAAAGAGTTAAGGCATAGTTTAACTATAGAGAATTATATGTAACTATATGCAATATAGTAATAACTATATGTGATGGAGATGTTTTAATACCACCAGAGACATTAAAAAAAAGCATAATAAAAAGCATACACAATGATGTACATTGTGGAATAACAGAAACACAGAGACAATTAAAATTAAGTGTGGTGACTTGGGTATTCTAGTGATGTAGAGAAATATGTACAAAAGTGCCCAAAATGTAGCAAAATAAAAAACTTTTGTCAAACCAAAATGCATTCATGGAGAGCAGTGGACCCGCATTCATATCAATCATGCGCTTATTAAAATCATAAGGTTGTTTTTCATTTTTGGTTGACTCATTTTCTGGATGGGCTAAAGTGATTATAGTTCAGGATAGGAAGGCTGCCACAGTAAAGCAAATATTACAAGTAATATTTTTCAGAAATGGGATGCCAAAAACGTTAGTCTCTGATAATGCACGAGAATTCTATGATGAAACTTTGTGTTTGTGGTTAAAACAAATTGAATGCTTCCCTTATAAAACACCACCCTACCATCCATAATCAATTGGAATTGGGAAAAGAATGGGTTTGAAGACATTTTCCCCATCCAGATTAACCATAGATATCAAAATTATTACTGAGTTATAGAACTATTCCTCATGCTGGTAGAATACAAAATCCCTCTACAATGTAAGAATGTGGTACAAAAAAGATAAATTCAAGTCCTGAAAAAGCTAACTGTATTACACAAAAGGGACATAATATGGCCATAATAGCAACAAGTGGACAAAATTTATTGGCTCATTCTGATCAAATAAGTCCTAGAAGTGACAATTAAAAATTCAAGATGAAACAGGCAAAGGAACCTGAAAGTGCTTCTGATGGAGAAAGCAAACACAGTAGTAAAGAAACTATGGAGGATAGTTACCCAATAAAAAGAACCAGGTACACACCTTGAGAAAGATAGAGAGAGATAAGATGTTGTACTTTTGTTCAAAGAAGTCACAGATTAGTGAAGGATAAAAACCTCTTTGTTTCCAGGAGGTGTATTGACATAGGCAAAATGGACTTTCCCTATTTTGCATAGTCCAGCGACTAGTAAATAAATCAGTCATCACTCAGTAGGTGGAGAACTTTTATATCACTGACCAGAAGTCATCACAGCAATAATTACAGCTATACAAACCAATGCTGACCCCACTCAGGATTATAAAGTCAGTGTGAACTTCACAATCCTTTCATTAGCTGCATAGTAGTATTTGCTTTGCCTAAGCTACATACAGTTTCTGAATTCAGAGTTGTCCTCCTTCTAAACTGGCTGCCAACCAAGGCTGAAGAACCCTGTTTACTCTACTATTTAACCCATAGCTAGGAGGTAGAGAAATGAATTCATACCTTTCACTAGAGTATCCGCATATAAGAGAATGTAACAGACTGGAATTCCATCTATAAAAATCAGAATATTCAAAAATGAACCTCCTCAACATAAAATAAAAAGAAAAAAAAACATCCATATTGTTTGATGGTCCTAGACCATTTGAGATTTTACATTGTTTCCTCAGAGTAAATAAACTATGTAAAATTTATAGCACTACTTAATTACAGGAAAAATACTGAAATTCAAAATTTAAAATTTACAAATTTCTGATTTCAATTCTAATCATGTTTTATGTTTATAATGTGCCTCTCAAGGTTTGACAATTACTAAATCTCATTACTAAAATAAGTTATATAGCAAATGAATCTGTCAAGTAAAATTTGCAGTGGATTTACTGTTATTAACTCAAAACTTAAAATTTATCAATTTTCAGGTATTTCCTTAAGTAAGTCTAGTGTCAGGAGTCAAATAAAATCAACTATGCTGGATACCACATAGATATACATAATGTATGTATCACAATAATACTATTTAATGGTCAATTTTACCCTAATATATAATGAAGAAATAATTTAATCAATTATTAATTTTCTTCAACTCTGATTTATAACATTTTAGAAACTTTATTAACAGAAATATTTAGGCACTAATATTTTATAATATTTTGAATTAATATTGTTTATTGCTTTATTTTATAGGTTTCAAAAGCTTGTACCTCAATTTGCCAGTGGGTACGGGCTATGTATCATTATTACCATGTTGCAAAAGGAGTTGCACCAAAACGAGAAGCTTTGAAAGTGGCTCAGGCTGATCTGTATGAAACACAAAAGTTACTTGATGCAGCAAAAAGTCGACTTCGCTCAGTTGAAGATGGTATTGCAACATTGCAAGCAAAATATGAGGACAGAATGCACAAAAAAGAAGAATTGGAAAATAATTGTGAACAGTGTCAAGGGCGGTTAATCCGAGCTGATAAGGTATGGTCATAATTTTTAAAATCTTATTAGATATAATAATTTGTAAACTACTTTATTAAATCATACAAGAAGGTAGAACAGATTAAGATGTTTATTTTTTAAAGTAAGATTTCTGGCTATCATCTTAAAAGATCATAAAAAATCAAACAGAAACACTAGAGAATAGAGCTAAAGATAAGAAGAAAATTAGTGAAGTGAAGAAAATCAAGTAAATGTTGAGGAATTTGCTGTTTTTAGTTGGGTTGTGCAAATATAATTTTTAGCTTTTTTTAGTCATGTTAAACAAATCTAACAAATAACCATCATTATAATCAGCATTTAACTTTAACTCTCAGTTTAAACTACTGAAAATACTCAAATTAAAAAGTACAATGCTTAGTATATTCAAACATTTTATATTCATACTATTTGTAAATTTTAAGAATTGTAAGTACTACTGGAAAATTCACACTATTGTTAGGATTTTAAGCTAGTTTCTTTAGATGGCCATAAATCATGGAGGAAGACCATAGATTTGACTATGAATTATAATTTTTTATGAAGAATGGCAAGAAGTGAAGAAAGGGAGGAAAAATGAGTGATGTAAACTTACCTTCTTTTCTGCCAAAAGGTCATTGTTGAAGGAGAAAATGAAAGAAACTGAAGAAAGCAGGAGGGATAATTTATTAGGTGAAAGTGGGAAGTGTATTGCATTATGGGAGAATGTTTAAAGGAATAAAGGGGTATGAGAAATGAAGCTCTGGTGGCTTAATGGATATATCATGTGGATGAAGATGAGAAGAGTGAAGGTGAGAAACAAAGAGGAAATAAAGAAATAGAAGTGTGCAAGTGGCATTGTATTTTTTTTATCAATCAAAGTGTTAGCCAGAATCTTACAACTCTAGTAAACAAGAAAAATCGGTGTATATATGTCTATTTCTTTTCATTCATTTTTCCCCTACCATTCCTTTACTTTTCTTTTTATCCTGCTTTTTTACTGCTAAAAAAGAGTGACAGTTAACTTAGAAATTACAGAAGCCTGGTGAGTGTTTAAAACTGTTTTTTCCTCTTTCTTTTTTTTCTTGCTGAAATCATACATTTCTTATTTTGAAATCATCATCATGGATTCTTACATAAGTATTTATTTTAAATATCTGAGAGAATTTCACAAAAGATTTTGAGTATTGATGTTTTTTGGAAATCTTGACTATAATTTTGGTTTCTGACTAGAATTGTTTCAGCTCAATATCTAGTTTATAAAGTTAAGCAAAAAGATAATGATACAGCTTAGCTAATCTGATGGATACAAAGTAAGGATTGAGTTTAGCATTATACTTACATTTTAAATTGAACCGTTTGCTAAGAACTTAAAATGTTTTGAAATTTTCAAAAGCTAATACATTATTAAAAAAACATGCTCTAGGATAACATTAGTTACCAGAGAAACTTTGGTGAACTTATCTCTCACCTTCTTTGAGTTAGACAGTGACAGATGGTCAAAAATAAAAATTTACAATAAAGTACAATTACTATTTCATTGACAATCAAAAGATTTGAAGCTAATAGTAATATTTAAATCAAACAAAATTAACATTTCTGTAACATTAATTCTACTTATCTCCTTACAATAATAAGAATATAATGAAGCAAAATATATTGGAATATATTGCAAGTTTTATTTTCCAACATTTATTATTAAATAGCACATTTTAATTTTAGATTTTTTTTTATTAAAATATTTTAAAATGTATTCTTGCAACATTATTAAGCTGAATAAATATAAGATATTATGTATAATCAATGATAATAAAATCCTCTTTAACTCAAAATTTATTATGAATATCAGATTGGTAAAGTAATATATGTTTTTACCTGTAAAATATTTAAAAAATAGCCAATAAATAACTGATGAAAGATCAGATCAAAACAAAAAATACCTATAAGTATTCTCTGTTCAGTACTTATTGTATCTCACTTAATTCTAATGTGCCATAATAGATATTGAAGCATTTTTAATTAAAAAAAATGAATTATGAAATGTGGAAAAAATAGTATTCATTTTAAATAATTTCTTTTGTTTTTCACTTATTCCTAATATTTTGATTACTTTTAGCTTATTGGAGGTCTTGCAGGTGAGAAAGATCGTTGGCAAGATTCAGCAATCAAATATGAGAAAATCCAAGATAATATGATTGGTGATGTCCTTGTATCTGCTGCTTATATAGCTTATCTTGGAACATTCACAGTAAGTTTTTTTTTTTGCATTGTCAAATTTTTGGGAAATACTTTTTATAGTGGACTATATTATTCATGAAATACTTGACATTTAATTAAATAGAGTTATTTATTAAGTTTAGTTTAGTCTGGCTCATGGTCACAATAGTGGAACACTCAATAAGTATATAATATTATTATATACTTATGGGTAATTATAGCAATAGTAAAGCCTGCAAAATGTGTTTGATAACCAGATGTCCAATTTAGTTGTATATATCTGAAAGCATTTTCAAAATTAATTTTTAAAAAGTAAATGTTGTATAAAATATAACAATATAATTCTTGGAAACTGGAAGAGTTCAAAACAGGTAAAGTTACTGTGGTAAGACAACCCGATTACCTCCCCTGTCTTATGATTTGTATAAATAAGTCACACTGCCTTAGCCAAAATGGCAAGACTCTTCAATTATGAAGAAAACTCAGATTCTGTTGGATTAGTGGTTTTTGAGCGTGTTTAACAAGCGTCTGTGATATTTACGTGCAAACTGGTAAATTTTTTGATTTTATTTTCTGAAAACACTTTTGAATTTTTCAGTTTTTGTTTTTCAGTTTATTTATTCATATATATTTGTGCATTTTTGTTCTTTTTCTTTTTGTTTATTGCTTTTCTTGTATTTTTTACCCTCCCCACAGTTTTTGTTTTCATTACTTCTTCGTATTTATTTGTTTGAATTGTTTATTTTCTTTGGTTGTCCACGTTCTTCTTTCATTTTATTTTGTTTCTTCTTGACCGTTTTGCTTTTTCTTTTTGTTTGGAGAAAACAATTTAAAAAGAAACCGTTTATTTGTCTAGCCATGGTGGCCATCATGGCGGAAGAAAATTCAGATAATTTAAATATATCACCACCAGTGTCACCAGTGAAAACAGCCTGGTGTAATAATAGTCTGGTAAAAAAGGATGCGGATTATTATGCAGCACAGAGAAGTAAATTCGAGGAAACCTTCAAAGACAATGAATTTATTACCATCACTAAAGCTTTTGATGCTGTGAACACAAGATGAGTATCCCTGTTAACCTCGAATGTAAAAAGTCGCAAATTGGTTGGGGTTGGCAGGGAAACCATGGAAGAGGTCCTAAAGACTCTAAAAATTAACCCTAGAGTTTTAGCAATAAGGACGAATTCAATTTGGGACATTCTCCTTCCTACAGAACAAGACGCACAGCAGATGGCCAGTAGTGTGTTGACTAACAAAAACCTAAGGCTACAAACAGAGTATATGGGCACCTGTAGGACAAGGATTACAGTCCATGGTGTGCCAGTGGACATTAGTAAAGATAGAATGGGGGCCTTCTTTTCCAAATTCGGCAAGGTGGAGCAGGTAAAGGCAATTCTAGGCAAATCAGGAATTGCAACTGGAGACATAGAGATGCAAGTCACATTGACCTGAAGGAGTTTTGGGGAAATCCACAATGTTCTCATATGCCGTGAAAGAAGGATGTTGGTCGTAGTTGAAGGCAGGAAACTGTGATACTAGTTGTGTGGTACCTTGGGACACATGGCCAAAGAGTGCTCTGGTAAACATCCTCAGCCTTCAACTCAGTCTGCAACAGCAATAGCAGCAGCAGTCACAGCACCTATAGAGGAGGGAGTAGGGAAGAAGGACCCCGATGGTGCCTGGAAGGAAGTAGTGAGCAGGAGGACAAAAAATGTGCCCTCTCCCCACAAAAATGATGAAACTGCACAAAAGCAGAAAACACCACCACAGCAGCGGACAAGGAAGGGACAGGAAGAAAGTCCCAAAAAGATAGAAAGCCCCCAAAAGTCAGAAAGCCTAAAAATGACAGAAAGCCCCGAAAAAGGCAGAAAGCCCAAAAAAGCCAGATAAGGAGGTGAAACAAACACCACAACGAAAGCGGAACGAGAAACAACATAAACAGCACAAACAACAGCAACAAAAAAAGCAACAGGCTGAAACGGAAATGGAGGTCAACAGTATACCACCACCTCAGGCTTCATCTCTAATGAGAAGTAGAGAAGAGGAAGAGGAGGTGGAGATGCGATCGCAAAAGCACTCTGGGCATAGTAGGACTGATGGGGGCATGGACAAAACCAGGTCCCTATCTGTCCCTGCTTCCCCTAAAGAAACTGTTCTAATACCCAAAGCAAGGAGCCTCTCTTCTTCCCCTTCTTGTGCTACATCCCCTTCTCCCTCCCTCAGCTCAACCTCAACACTCCCTCACACATCCATCTCTTCACCTCCCCACCGTTCCAGGGGAAGAAAAAGAAAAAACTGTTTCCAGGTCCAGAATCTATTTGTAGGGTGGACAAAGATGAATATAAGAAAGCTCTGTCCAGCCAAAAGAAGGCCCAATTAGGGCTCTTATATAAGATGGATTCAGTCAATGGGAAGTCTGTCGAAGATCCACTTAACTTCCTTAATGTCCCAGGTGTAATTACCTGTGTCAGAGACATGGGGACTTACTTGAAAGTCTGGGGGCATTTGACTGAAGCGAAAGAGACTTTTCCAAACATGAGAATTATCAAAATGGACTCACTCTACTTAAGGAAACTGAGACAACATTGTGCTGGGAGGGTTCCTGTTCTTCTCCACCCTTCCTTATATAGGTGTATAAAGCTAACCTATCCCACGGATGTCGGCGGAATTGTCCTGGAAGGACGAATGACATCAGAGCTTGGTGTAGGGAGCCTAGGACAATCCGTCAGGATCCTTACAGATCAGATTTTCGTCCCATATGTGAGTAGGTTTTTGCTTTTCTTACTCTTATTTTTGCAGGCCTAATCGATGTCAATCAAGTTAGCCAGTCTGAATGCAAAGGGCTTTGTGGATGTCACTGCAATCCAAGAGACTCACTTTGTTTGCAACATCAATGCATGTGTGCTGGATAGCGACTTTGTCGTTTATTCAGCATATGGGGAACGACAGACCAGAGGAGTTTCTTTGCTGGTGAAGCGGATTCTTGATGCGAAGGTGGACCTTGTGCATACTGTTGCTGAGGGCCAGTTGATCGTGGCTGATATTGCTGTGAAAAGTGGTTCGTTCCGAGTCATTGTGGTTTATGCGCCCAACAACCAGGAGGAGCAGGTCTCGTTTTATTGGCAGTTGGGGCCATTCCTGCTGGATTCCATGCACCTAGTCTTAATGGGGGACTGGAATGCCATCCTGGACCCCAAGTTAGATAGGGGGCAGGGAGCTAGTGAGAGTAGGGGTGATCGTAGCCTGGTTGTTCCGATCGAAGAGTTTGGTCTCGTCAATAGATACCAGGTCGATCACCCTGGGGGGGAAATGTGGACGTGGGCTCAGAATTGGCCTTTTACCCAGGTAGTCACATCAGGGCAGCTTCCTGTTGAGCCCTACCTTGGTTAGGTTAGACGAGTAAGTGTTGTTCCCGGCCCATTCCCAGCCACATCATTGGTTATGAACCAGGTTGAGATTCCCAACCTCCCCAGTTTGTTTTGGCCCCCTTTTTATCTCGTCTGGGTCAGCTTTATATTTTCCCATGCCCATAAAATTTTGTATCCTTTTCCCACTCTCTTAGAGAGAGAGCTTCTTGATTTTGTCCAATGGGTAGAATACAGTGGCCTCTCCTTTTTGAGGGTTAGACGGGCCCTACTAACATCAGTTATGTTTAGTTTGCTTTGTGTTGATTTTTAATTCATCTCCCTCTCATCTCATTCTTTATTATTAGATTTTTATGTATTATAAATTATTATCATTAAATTTTTATGGCATGGGGCGCATTTTCTAGGTCTCCCTTGAGAGAATGTGGTAATATGGTGTATGGAGGATTGATTGGTGATGGATGAATTTTTGTGGTGAATGTGAAAATTGTAATGTATGAATGGGTTGTGAATCAGATTAGCTAGGTATAAGATAGTTAGTGATGACCAGCCTCAACCCCTCCTCATTTTGGCCTTATGCTGCAATTTGTATTCTAAATACAATAAGTATCAAGACTCTTCAGTTATGTTCAATAAAGGTACATTAAGCCAAGTTTTCATTACAGTTTATTGAACATATTTATTGACACATACCTTAAACCAGAGCATCTTGACTTGGACTCTACTCCGTCTGCTACTGATGTGTGGCAATAATTATAACAATTATTCAAAGGTTTCTTGCTTGCACATGAAAACAGTTCATCCACTCCTATTGCTGATATGGATAGACTTAACCTGCTAATGCACCATGTTTCCATATCTGTATATACCAATATTTCTCACTGCAAAACTTACCAGAGTGCCGTGGACATTTTGAATGGAATTTTTGTGGAGCAACTACCCACCAATCCCCTGAAGAGGGGTTAGAACAATATCTTCAGCAATTAAAAATCTTATGTTGAGACTGCAACTTTCAAGTGACAACAGCAGATCAGACAAAGGACAAATTTATGGATTAGAATCAAACTTTATCCATCAAAGATTGCTGGAAAATAAACAACTAGATTTAGCTACTGCTCATGAGCAGACACTTACCTTGGAGATAGCAGAAAAGCAATCTTGTTCATACCTACAGTTGCAGAGGCTGCACTAAGTACTCACTCCCCTACTAGTTCACCAGTTCAAATGACCCAAACAGAGAAAAAAAGACAGTCCTCTCTGACAGACTTCCACATTTCTGCCCCCTCTCCACCAGTTCAAAATCTCTCTCTGGAAGACACTACATATACTGCTAGTGCTGCAAGATCACAGAAATGTTATTTTTGTGGTCTCAAACTACATCCCCGATCATGTTGCCCAGCCAAGTGTGGGAAGAAGGTTCATTTTACCTGGTTCAAATGCTCCTATTGTGACTAGTATTATATCAACTGCAAACCCTAAATGTCTTTCAAAGTATATATTAAAGGAAAAATAAATGGGGTAAAAAATGAATGCTTTAGTTGACACAGGAAGCTCACAGAGTTTTATTAGCACTGATATTGCAAAAAGAAACAGATTTGTGTTCATGGTAATAGTCAGGTGGCTATGGTGAATATCTTCACAAGTTAGAGGATACATTTTGGCCAGACTAGAGTTGAATCAAACTAACTACACTAACACCAAATTTTTCATGATGCCAAATCTGTGCTGTGATGTCATACCGGGCAGTGATTTCTAGTATTAATCTCACTTTTTTGGTCTCTTGAAAACAAAACATTTATTCAAGCAGAAATAACAAGAAAAATAAAAGAAGGAATAATCAAAGATCAGCATGGAGGACACAAGTATTAATAATGTCCTCTGATAATAATAAAAAATAATAAAAAATGGATGGTCATAGATTACTCTGAAACTCTAAATAGGTACACCCTCCTGGAGGCATATCCTCGACCATGTATTTGTCTATATTTCTGAGATGAGGTATTATGTACATTATTTGCATTATTCGGACTATTGTCCTCATCTTTGTCGCCAGATTTATGACAATGTTTCGGCCGTTGTACACTTTGGCCTTCTTCAGGTGGTTGGAATTTCAAACTGAACCCTTTATTTCGCTCACTATGGTAGACTGTTCTAGTTCCACATGCCATGTTTAATGGATGTCAGTTATCAGTTATCTCCTGTTAATTTCCCTCTGAAACAACACACTTCGGAATGGGATCACACATATATATCGACAGGATGAGGGCTTAGCAATGGGCTCACCATTATCACCAACAATGGCAAATATATACATGGAATACTTTGAGGAAATGGCATTAGAATCTATATCTCTAAAGCTAACTATATAGTTAAGGTACATAGATGACACCTTCATACTCTGGCCACACCAGGAAGATGTTCAGGTTCTACTGGACCATGTGAGCTCAATAAGACCTTCGATACAGTTCACGATGGAGAAAGAGAGTACCAATATACTCCTATTCCTGGATGTTCTAATATCTCGAACAGAGCATGGGTTCAAGACATCTGTATACCGTAAGGTGACATTCACCAGACAGTACCTCAATTTCAACTCCCACCATCCATACAGCTTAAAGAAAGGGATCGTCCGCTGCTTAAAAGTCATAAGTGGTGACCCAGAGACATTAGATAAAGAATTGGTCAGTATAAGTAGTACCCTACAACGTAACAACTACCCTGGGTACATGGCAGCAGCCCCAAAAAACTGGGATAGGTGGGTACAAGAGGAGGACAACAACACTCAGAAAACAGTCTGCCTGCCTTATGTAAAGGGGTTATCAGAGAAAATACAAACGATCTGTGGTCCATATAACATCAGGACAACCTTTAAAAGCTTGACGACACCTCGCAGATATCTCTCCCGAGTAAGACCCCCCGCTAGAGGAGAAAACATGACTAAAAACTGTGTGTATGCTATCCTGTGCAGCTGCGGAAAGAAATATAAAGGGGAGACAGGCCGCCCCCTTAAGGTAAGGCTTCAAGAACACCACCCTCTGTGGGATCAGGTTGAGATCATAGACAAGGAACACCATTGGAAAATTCGTAAACTTAAGGAATCAGCACATATGCTAGGCCACAAAAATCTCCTGAGCCGACCAAACATAGAAATGAATACAATATGGGAACCAGTAATAAGCAGTGCCAGAGAAAAGCAATAATAACAACAAAAAGTTGCAATATGAGCTCTGGTTAAAAAAAAAAATAAAATGCAATGATAACAGAAAAAAATTGCAATATGAGCACTGGTAAAAATGGTTACTGAGACATTAGTTTTATAATACCCAGAAATTCATACACAGATGTCCTCAAGGACACATGGCACAGTGGATAAAGGCGCTGGTTAGATCCAGAGTATGAGTTCAATACCCGGTTAAGGCAGTGGAGAACTTTCAGAGGAGATAACTGATAACTGACATCCATTAAACATGGCACGTGGAACAGTCTACCCCAGTGAGCGAAATAAAGAATTCAGTTCAACATTCCAACCAGCCAAAATGTTGTAATAAATATGGCGACAAAGATGAGTGACAATAGTCTGAATAATGTAAATAATGCCTATGAGATGATAGATGAGATCGCCAAATACAGAAAATTTAGAACATTAGACCTACCACCAAAGATAGACCATAAAGATAAGCCTTATATGGCTTTTGAAGCCTGCAGACAACTTTATCAGTTCGGACAGATTCTGTTTGGAGTCACTAATGGGGTTTCCAGTTTTCAGAGTGTTCCGATAAAATAATTCTTGATGAAAAATTACAAGGTACTTTTGCCTACATAGATAATGTGACAGTGTTTGGCCATGACTGGATCAACCACAATTGCCACAGAAAATGGATTTTAGCTGCTGTCAAGAAATATAATCTTATACTCAACCATGACAAGAGTTCTTATGGGTTGACAACTATCAGACTACTTGGATAGATTGTGGATAAAGGAATCATGAAGCTGGACCCTGAGCTGCTAAAACCACTACTAAAAGTACTTACTCCTATACCAATATTGCTTGCCACCAAGATGATCCCAGAGAATTGTTAAGAGACCCAGTCAACTGGATGATTTTGTGTTGGATTAGGAGAAAACGAAACCAGGGAGAATGTGGTAAGATAACCTGATTACCTCCCCTGTCTTATGATTTGTATAAATAAGTCATATGGTCTTCACCAAAACAGCAAGACTCTTCAGTTACATTCAATAAAGGCACATTAAGCCAAACTAGACTCTGAGTTTTTACTACATTTACATTTGAATAACTGTAAAATGTGAAGAAGACTGATTTATCTATTGCATATAGAACAGGATATTTGGCTTCAAAAAATCTTGTTTACATTGTATAAACAAGGAATATTATCAGATTTTAATTAAATTTTCAGAAGTTATTCAATAATGAATGAAATTCTTTTCTTTATTTTAAAAAACTTTGTAGAATTATTTTTTTAAGTTTGGCACCCATTTAAATTTATGAAATTCTTATTTTTCTTATAAAGTTCTCAGAAAATTCAAAACCTTTTTGACAAATGACAATATAATTGCAAAGCATCTGACCTAAATCTGTGGCAATGGAGAAAACTATGTTTTATCTTAAAAAAGAATTTATGTTATCTATACTATCTGTCAAAAATAAATTCAGAATCAAGATCAGTAGGCCTCAAAATATGGTAATTCTTTGTGTTTCCTTATCAATCTCAACAGTCACAATCTTTCTTACCCCAGTAAAAGAACTCTACTTTGGACCACAGGATTATGTGACTCTTTCTGAGGGAAGATATAGTTGTTTGTTGTGAGTTGTGATGTGAATTTTTGACACTTTTGATGCCCCTGGCATTTTCTGACATTGGACTTGTGAAAATGATTTTTGACATTTGGAATTACAACCTCAGAGTGATGATTTTTTTTTTTATATATATATATGAGCATACCTTTTTCTATTTGCCAAAAATCATAAAATGCAAGAAAATAAGATATTTTTTTACATCCTTTTTTTAGTAAAATGCTAGTACTAATCAGCTCCAAATTGGCTAAGTATGACACTTCACTGAGTCTTCTTTTAGAGAAAGAATATGGCTTTTGTTTCTCTTGGTCAACCACAGATGTCTTAACACTTTTTACTGAATTGTCTGTCAAGCTTTAGATAAGAATGGCGAAGCTTGGGCTGTGGTTTTAGATATCTTGAAGGCATTTGACAGGGATTGGCATATTGATCTTCTTCATGAGCTGAAGGGCTATGGTGCCTCCAGCCAAATTCTTGATTTGATTTAATCTTTCTTAAAAAAGTGGATATTGAATGTCATCTTAAACTGCTAATCTTCTAGATCATTTTGCATTAATGAGGGTGTCTCCAAAAACTCTATCCTTAGAGCTACTTTGTTATTTTAATTACATCAGTGACCTCCCTGATGCCATAGGTTCTTGATTCAGAACTAATGGCAGATGCAGAAGAAACAACTATTTACTCCTATCTTAATAGTAAGTCCGATATGCTTGATAGTCAAATTAGCAGTTGATCTTGAAACTGACCTTCAATCTGTTGTTAACTGAGGCAAAAAATGACTTGTTCACTTCAATACCTTCAAAATAAAGCTGCTATCTTTTAGTCATCTTAGAGAACCATTTTTGCCTTCTATCAGCCTGACTGATACTAACCTTGAGGAGAGCAATTCATTGTGCCTTCTCAGTCTCACATTTTCCACTGACATGAATTGGAATGATTATAATGAATCAAATGCTAAGGCTGCAGCAAGGAAAGTTGGCAACTGTGTCATGCAAGACAATTTTTATCTCCAGAATCTATCTTGCACATTTATAAATCTACTATATATTCAGGACACATGGCCCAATGGATAATGGGCTTGACTCAAAGAGTTGTGAGTTCAATACCTGGCTACTGCAGCAGTGAACAAAAACTTGGAGAGTTGAGCTAAAGGGAGATAACTGAGACTTCCAGAAACTTTAGAACTAGAACAATCTACCCCAGTGGATGAAATAATGGGTGCAGTTTGAAATTCCAATCACCTGAAAAAGGCCAGAGCATACAACGGACAAAATGTTGTGAATATGGCAACAAAGATGAGGACAACAGTCTGAACAATGTAAATAGTGTAGAAAATGATAGTTTTTTAAAAAATTAACAAGATGGGGATACTTATCTGAATACTTCATCTCAGACATTCAGGTACCTTGTTAATTTTAATATATTGGATTGGAACAAAAGTCATAGCATATTTCAATAGCTGGCATTTGAACACATAATTTCATTTTACATGACTGAAATTTATGATATATACATATTCTAAAAAGTGATATTTGAATATGCCTTTCTATTCAATGTGTGGATTGTGTATTTTCAATGTTTTTATGTTAAAAGTGAAAATGAAGGAAAATAAGATGCATTTTTATCATTTGATGCTCTTTTATTGTTGGAAAGAAATAAATGTACAAATAGCAAGAAAGATATGTACCATTTATGGAAATGATGCCATATATGAGAGTACTGTTTGTAGGTTCAGAAGTGGACATTTTGATCTGGAAAACTGAGAATGTTCTGGCAGACACACTGTTGTTAATGGTGACTAAATCAAAATGCTGATTAAAAATAAGCCAGGTCACACAACACACAGCAACTCCATATATCTCATATGAGTGTTTTAAAACATTTGAAAACACTTGGATACATGAATTGCTACAACATTTGGGTGCCTCATTTAATGGAAAAAATTTAATGGACCACATTTCCATCTGTAATTCAATAAAACAACCCATTTTTGAGGGGAATGATCACAGGCAATGAAAAGGGGATTGTTTATGACAATATGGAAGGAAAAAGGACAATTAAATAAGTCACCATTAACCACTCCGAAAGCTAGTTGGTATCCAAAAAATGTGATGCTGTCTATCTAGTGAGACTGGAAAACATTATGTATTATGATCTACTTCCACAAAATCAGACATTGAATTCAGACAAGTACTTTTCATAGTTGAACTGATTAAAGGCAGAAATTGATGAAAAGTCTCTGGAATTGGCTAGTCAACACAATATCTTCCATTAGAAGATCTTGTGTCTCTTTGCAGATCCAGCAAAAATTAGTAAAGCTTGATTGAAATGTCCTGCTACACCAGTCATACACACCTAACCTTGCACCTTCAGATTACCACTTTCTTCAATCACTTCAAAATTCTCTTAATAGAAAGAACTTCAATTCTCTGGAAGTCTATAAAAACATTTCATCATCCAGGACAATGACCAGTTCTGGGAAGATATAATCATGAAACTTCTGAAAGATGATAAAATGTAGTGGAGCAAAATAGTTTGTTTGTGATTGAATAAATCTCTATACAAATATCTAAATATTGTCTTTGAAATTTACTTAAAAAAACACTTCTGTTCCAACCCAGTAAAGTGTTATGGGATTTTTCTAATCATTTCTCTTTTAAGTTCTAGAATTGCTAATGGTAAATTACCCAAGTAATTATTTTGCTATGTTTCCTAAAGAATATCTCTTTATTTTTTTATTTTTTCTTTTACTTTTTTCACTAGGGAGAGTATAGAGCATCTATGCAAACAGAATGGGTAAAAATGTTGGATGAACTTAAAGTTCCACGGACAGATGACCCAACACTTATTGGTACATTGAGTGAACCTGTTTTAATCCGTAACTGGCAGATTAATGGTCTTCCTAAGGACAGCTTGTCAGTAGAAAATGGGGTCATTGTCCATTACGCGAGACGTTGGTCACTTTTTATTGATCCTCAAGGTCAAGCCAATAAATGGATCAAAGCAATGGTTTGTTTTTCCTATATATGTATAAATGCTTAACTGGATATTATATTAATTTTTTATGATTTAAAAAGATCATGAAAATGAATTATGAATGTTTTTGACTTTTAAGTTAGTACATTTTGCTTTAACATTTCGGCCGTTGTACGCTCCGGCCTTCTTCAGGTGGTTGGAATGTCAAACTGAACCCGAAACGTTGTGATAAATATGGTGACAAAGATGAGGACAATAGTCCGAATAATGTAAATAATGTACATAATACCTCATCTCAGAAATATACACAGATTTTGCTTTAAGTTAGAATAATATGTAGTCTTGCATCCCATTTTACAAACTCTTCAAAAACAGAACATTTTCATATCACAAATTATATAAGAGCTACTAGTCCACATGTACCTATTAGGTCAACTAGGATTTTTAACTTATGTAGAAGCTACACACTAAAGTGACTCATAAGCAAGCTGGTTCAAATTAATTTAAAATACTTGATTTAGATATAATGTATGGTGGGTATCCTCTATGTTGTATAACATTATTCTCGAATAATTGTCTTGATTTGATAGCTATCAAGTTTAGCTACTCTTCACATCTGTGAAATTTAATTTAGCAAGCTATCTCCAAAGTTTTTGATACATTGAATTAATCATTTGAAATACCTTCTCAATAAACAGTACAAAGTTTCTTGTAGTTGAATTACATTCTTCTTTTCTAAAAATTAAAGAAGCATAATATTATTATTGCTTATTTTTCCCATTTAAAATCAATAAAAAAATACCCAAGTTTCACAAATTTTTAAAAATGTACTGTCACAAAACAATCTAAAGTGATCTTTTGAAATGAAGTTAAAACTAAGTTTTTCTAATGCCATCTAATATGAAAAACTGAATCAACTTTCAGACATTTTTTTGCTTGATGTTATTTTATCTCAAATAAATATGAAAAAACAAATAATATACATTAAAATATGTGGATGTAAAATTAAAACTTGATTTTAATATTTTTCCTTAAAATTATCATAACCTGCTACTTAATGATAATCACTTAAAAATGACATCTTGACAAATTTCAGGTACATGTGAACTAGTAGCTACATATGGCCTACATAGTTATATACAATAGATAACTAATTATTTAGTACATAGTTAAGTAGGTATTTTTAACAAAAGAGTTCAAAATACTTTGAAAAAATATCCAGGTAAACTAGAAATATATCCATTCATTATGTCCTATTTTTAACCTGATCCAGGCAATTTCATTCTGTCAGTGGTAGCTAAAGATGAAAACTGAGTCTACCAGATTGGGGCAAAGACCAAACAGTGATGAAAACAGTAAAATTATTTAATTGAATATCTGAATTTTGTTAGCTGATGTGTTTTACTTATTCTATATGGTTGTCTTTGGACTAATTTTTTTTTGTTTGGTTTTTTCATTGAAGGGTACATGGCCTAAAAAATATAAGTAACAATGATTTGAAAACTACATACAATATTTAATTCTGTATTTTCAAAGATTTTTTAGTATATCTTAAGATTTAAAAGGGTCACTGTTATTGAATCAAAGTAAAAAGTAGCTGGAAAATAGTGAGATAACTCTTTGAAGCAAATGCAAAATAACATTGAGTAAAACTATCAAAATTGATAAGGATATTCAGCATGTAACATAAACCCTTATTTTTCTCAATTTATAGTATAATTTTTTTTAATATCATATTGTAATTAAACTATTCCCTTTATAGATTTTAACATGTATATTTGTGTGTTTTATATGCATATTTCCTTTCTGACTCCAGGAAAAAGACAATGGCTTGGATGTAATTAAATTGTCTGACAAAGATTTCTTGCGAACATTAGAAAATGCCATTCGCTTTGGGAAACCTTGCTTACTGGAGAATGTGACAACTGACTTAGATCCAGCCTTAGAACCAGTTCTTTTAAGACAGGTAATGTGGATCATAACCTCCTCGTATTTTTAACAAACAATAATGAATTCTAGTTTAGCGATAAACAAAACTGAATCATTTTAATAAAGCAAATTATTGAAGTAGCCTATAATCAAATTTGAAAGGTGTGCTGTATTATGTCAAATGGAATTAAAAACAAAGATGTTGGTCCAGAAGAATACTTTACAAGAGGATCTACAGGAAATCAGTCTTTTAGAGAGCAGTTAGACAACTGGAAAATAAGAAGGGTAAAGTGAGCATTCACTTAGTCATGTATGTGAATCAATATGCTAATACAACATATTCAATGCCCTAAATTAAACTGGAAGAATTAAATTGTAAGAAATACTGTCTGAAGGACTATATGTAGATTTATACTGTGCAATAAAGAAAATATAATTCAAAGTTTTTTATTAAGCTACACTGCTCTGTATCAACTTGAACCAATGACTTGTGGCCCTCCTAACCCTAAATATAGCTTATTCCATCATAGAATGTTCCAACTCCCAGTAGTGTATGATCGTACTCAGCATTTCATGTCCAGTCTCTGTGGTGCCTTCATGGACTGGCCAGAGGAGTGTAGCTTAAAATAGTCTGGTGGTTCTGTCTGTATGCGGCCCAGCAGGAGTGAGCAGGTCTTGTGCAGTAGACAATGTTATATGTTTTGACATAGTTAATGGTCAGCTTGTAAACTTGGGTGAGTATGAGGGACTAGTGAGTATGTGTGAAGGTATCCCAATGCCTGTGTGTGGGGTGCTGGCATGAACTGTTGGATGACCATATCTGCAATCTCATGAAATTTCTATTTTAGGAGGCCTTATTATCTTTCTTGTTTGCTTATTCCCAAACTGTTATTTTGAGACAAGTGGCATTTGCATGAGTCTCCTATTGAGCAATTCAGATGGGTATTTCAGGTTGGCTATAAGATGTGTCGCCCTTAATGATCATAGCTAAATAACAGTAAGTACCATTTTCTTATACTTCCAAAAGTAGCCTTTTATGTTTTCCATCTTCTTAGCAAAGTCATTAGATTGAGATTAATGTGGGGATATACATAAATACAAATTTTTCTGCAAAACTAGCAAATTCCTGATTTGTATATTGAGGCCCATTTGTATATTGAGGCCAATCACTTTAGGTACTTCTCACTCTTCAATTGATTTCATCTGCTTGAACACTGCAAAACAGATGTAGTATAATGAAGGCCATGTATAAATGGATTGCAACTATACTGGTCAGCCAAAAAGTAATTGTTGCTTTCATCTATTAAAAGATAATATGTGCTCACATACTGCCATGTGTAAGAAGGGGTCTCATGTTGAAGCAAAGTTTCTGATAGGGCACTCAGTAGATATTTCTGATATGAGGGACAGTTAGTATACATGTACTCAATGTATTTATTAATTCCTATCCAAAACACAACAATTCTGGTCAGCAAAATTGTCTTCACTACTCCAATACTACAGTGAAATATGTGTAGTATGTGTCAGCTTGAAATGAGACAAGTACATTGACTGCCTTTGAACAAAACACCATTCTAATTTCAATCTTTGAAATCCCAGTATGGGAGTATTTGGCTTGGGGAACTTGAACAATCTGCTGACCATCCCAGTCATCACTGCCTTGGCAAACTTTCTCAGAATGGGATTCTCCATGGTCTCTTAATATTTTGTATGCACATTGAGAAGCATTGAGCTGGTTGTTCAACATGTAAATATTGAGAGTGATAATTTTGATATATTTTCCTGGTTTTGGCAATACACTTGATAAGCAATCATTTATTGGGACTGCTTTCCCATGACTATACTTCACAATAAAGTCATAGCCTTGAATTTTGAGTAGCATTCTTACTAGTCTTGGAGGTGCTTGTGCTAAGTTCTTAAGTGTAATTGACTCATTTTGTGGTTATCACATATAGTGATGAAATATTTCCAAGCTGGAAGTTCTTGCAAGCATCTCTCTTTCAATATTGGAGTATTGTGCCTCTGGTCCTGAAAGTGTTTTACTCACAAAACCAGCTGGGATGTTGCTCTGAGGGAGAGCTGCATTGAGCCCAGTCAACTTATGTGTCATTAATTGGTACTTCTGAGTCAAAGTACCTCACTGCAGCAGTCTTAGGGATTTAACAGTCAAATGCTTCTTATTGCTGAGATGATCAGATGAAATCATTGTTTTGGGGCATTGGGTCACCGTAGCTCGATCAAATTTGCAAGATAGAGAATTTATTCAGATAGTTTGCCAATCCAGGGAAGCTGGTTAATTGCTTTTATTCTTGAAAGGTTGCATTTAGGTAATTACTTCAATCTTCTGAGGGTTCAGTATTTCCAGTGAATGCATCACAAACTTTTCAAGATTGAGTTTTCAGTTTCTTTAAAGTAGCTTTTTTAGTGCTTGGTCATGGTCACTACCATTTTTAAAACTACAAACAAACATATCATGGAGAGAACATTCTCCAAAGTTCACAAACATAGCTCATTGGAATTCATCTTGAGCAATCTTTACTTCCATTGTGAATCTATTAAACATATATCTTCCAAATTGAGTTACAAATGTTGTCAGTTCCCTTGATTCTTTGTCCAGTTTCATTTTTAACTATCCTGACTTGATACCCACAATGGTGAACCATTTTGCACCAAGTAGTCTAAAAAAGAATCAATTTTGGCCTTCTAGTTGTCCTTTAATGTTACAAGAACTGTTGTGGTGGATGCACAATAGGGGTTATTTTCAGTTTTACATTTGTGCACTCTCTGAAAGACAGCTGATGCCATCAAACAGAAAATTTGTGGTGAATATGCTCCTACACTCTAGAATCTCCTTTCAGCCATGCATTTAGCACTGGAATAGTTTTGCTCTGATCATGCTTTTGCATCATGACTGGTCTCTGGTGTACATTTCTATGGTTCCTCACTGACTGGAATACTTGCTTTCATTGCAAAATTGATAGTTACTAGGTCCAACTTTTTGGAGGCCCTAATCCATGATCAATGCCTTAGTCTTGACAACATGGGATATTGCTAAAGTAAACACATTGTGATATCTCTCTCCAAGAAGACAGGTTTGATTTATTACACAGCCTCCAAATGAAAAGAGCCATGTAGGCATTTTCTCAAGAGCTCCATTTTTAATTACATGAAGATGCTCAGAAGTTATATTTGCTCATAGCTCCAGTGTCAGTTTTTGTATGGATGACAATTTGGGCTATTTTGTTTCCTATTTTCAGTTTTGCATAGGCCTCTGTTGCACATGAAGTTATACTACAACTCTTTCTGCCCTCTGCAGCTATTCTGTATGAATTATCTTCACTATCATTTTTGGTAGCTATGTGGATGTTTGTTTTTATATTTATTGCCAGCATGACTTGACAGTTTCTTTGGTCTCTTACTTGCTTTTTTTTTGGTGGTGGGGCACTTGTCTTTCTCTATTGTGCAATATACACTGGCAAAATGACTGTTTTCTTTTTGTATTTGAACATGTCTTGGCTCTTACAGGGTATTCTCCTCTGTAATGGTCTTTATTGAAGTATCTGCATTTTTTAAATAATCTGTGATAGTCAGATCCCACCCTTCTTTCATTAGGGTCTTTTGGATTAACTTCAATTGTATCTTGAGTAGAGAATTAATCAAGTAAGATTGTCTTATCTTTTATGGCTCATATTCACATTTTTTCATTATCTGATACAGTTTCTTGAGTAAGGCAAAACAGATGCATTTGATTCTTGTCTGCACTACAAAAGTCTGGACAAATCGATCTTGGTATCAGTGTATCATGACTTGAGATATAATTAATTGCAGAGGTTTATATGTTTTTTTTTTCATTTTACATATTTGAATTCATCATGAAATATTTTATTAAGGCAATAAATATAAGATTTTCTTTAATAAAACAAAATAAAAGTTAGCAATTTCATTCATCTGTATGCAAATATTTTATTCAACAAATAAAAATAATACAAAGATCTCATGCTTTTTTATATGCATACAGTCACCTAACAATTTCAAGCAGAAAATGAATATTGCTGATACAAATCAGCTATCTGATTTTTATGCTAATGAAATTTATGTTGCTTAAATGTTATTCCGAGACTGTTAATCATTATGATATAATATACAGGATGAAATGGATAAATTACACATCTAAGTTACACAAAAATGAAAATAGCACTGACATCTCATTTTAACAGATATATTTACCAAAATTACACAAAAATATCTTGAAATACTAAAGAGTAAATTTATTCAATAAAATTGCCATTGGCTTCAACAATAGTCCCCAGATGATTTCAGAATCTCTTGCAATTTTTCTGGATGGTTTCCTTATTTAAGTTGGTGAATGCTTCCATAATCCTTGCCTTCAGTTCATCTCTGGTGTTACAAAGAGTTTTGTTGGTCTCTTGCTCAACTGCACCCCATACATAATAATCAAGGGAGTTGCAGTCTGGGGAGTTAGGAGGCCAGATGTAAGGGGTGATGTGGTTGCTAACAGCCATGATTGGGTTCTCCTGTTTGTGTGGCATGGTGCAGAGCCCTGTTCTAGCAGCCACCCTCTTGACCCTGGGCAGAACTACCTCCTCAAGGTACTTGATGTACGCCACTGTGTTGAGTCTGAGGCCCCGTGTGAAGATGAATGGTGGCATAACGTCACCATCACTAGTGATCACTCCAAATACCATGATGTTGACTGGATATTTGGTTTTCATCATCTAGGTACATTTTTTGAGGACACAGCATCCTTTGCACTATCCTCAGATTGACACCCAAACACTTGGAAATGCTTGTATTGGTGCTTCCAGTGCAAATGCCAAGCAGTACAGCATGCTGTTTCCAAATTTCTGGTGGAGTGAATTGTGTCATGGTGCTCTTTTGCTCACAGACAGTGCCCAACTAACCTGACTATACTGTGCAGTCAACAAAATCAAAAGGAACAATATGTATGCGCAAAGTTAAAAATATAAAATGGCAATTTACTCATCACAACCTGTATGTTAACTAGTTTTATATTATTTATTAAATAAAAGCTTTCAATATTGGTAATTTACCACTGTAAAACTTTTGTTGTACAAATTTATGTATTACTTATAACATGACCAATAAATAAATATATCTGTTGGTCTTAATATAATATTAAGGTTGTTTATTCATTTTGATTATATGAAGTCATATCTGGTTTCTAATTTTCCTATATAAGACTTATTAATTGTTCATGGTTAAAATATTTGTAATGAATTACAAAATTGATTTAATATCATATTACATTTAATTCTACTGCCAATTAATCAGGCAAGTTAAAAATGGATTTGCCATTTTATTCTGTCCTATGATTTAATTTTTTTTTAATGGCTTCATTGTTAAAATTGTTCATATATTAAAAAATGATTCTTGATTAATAAATTTTAACCACTATATTTTATGCATATTGTTTAGCAGTGTGTGTTATAAAGGATTTTTTTATACTTGTAAGTAATCATATATCCAATGATCTAGAACAATTAAATATCAAAAAAGTTGCCTTTAATTTTTTAAATTTTCTTTTATGATGAAAATATTCTATTTAGCAGTCAAAACAATTTGTTGTCAGTATTTTCTTTTATGAATTTCATTTTCTTTTATGAATTTCATAATTGTTTTTAAATCTAAATCTTATTAATTTAAGCCATACAACTTAAATAACTTTTATCCTGCAGACCCAATATATGACTTCAAAAGGTGGAGTTGGTGAATTTGTTGATCCAGATTCGGTATGCAAATATAGAAAATTCACTAGGTTCTTCACTAAATTTTAGTTTTAAGCTATTTTGTTTGCACATGTCCCATTCACCAAATCACCATATATTTTGAATGATTTTAATTTCATTCACAATTCACATAATATATATATATATATATATATATATATATATATATATATATCATCACTATCTTGGCTATGCACCACTGTTATTATTTTTGTGAGTTGGCTGTTAGAATGTTCTTTAATATGTAGTTTTGTATTTTATAACATTTGAGATTAACTGAATAGTAAGATAAACATATTTTACTTTTGAAAAATTCTAGCAAAAAATAAATTACCTTTTGATATATGAGGGTCAGTTATAAGAATTGGAATTATTTTATAAATATTAAATTCAATAAATTACAGAAATACATTTCTTGTATAGTTTCATTCTTTCAAGCAAGAAAAATATTTATGGAAGCATTTAAATAATATTGTACTAGATTTTCTTAGAGGAGTTGTGAAAAATATCATTTTTTTTAAAGTTAAAATAATGAAAAACCAAGAGACATAAATGGATTGTAACATAAAATTTTTTAGTATTATTTAAAAAATAAAACTGAATATTTCTGTATACCTTTTAAAAGTTATTGTATTGTATGATGTCTGGCACATTTTTCTTTCTAAGAATCTGTGTGTGTGTTGTTTACTATCTAATTTACTATTCTCAACTACACAAACAAACCAAAATATGTTGGCCATTAATTATAGACTACAACCTTTGTGTGACAAAATCAAATAATGTTACTTTCTTCATGACCACTTATGGGACCTTAGAACTATAACAGCATCACCACATCCAAATAAACCACTATCTTCTGTCACCTTGAATAAAATATAATATACCAGTTTTTAGCATCATCAAACTATTGATCAATGTTCGAGACCAAAAGATATTTTTGGGATATTTATAATAAAATTTAACTTTGGCAATTCTAGCTTCTTCATAACACTTCTTGTTAAATTTAAAGAGGCTTTCCAGTACATAAAAATTTCTCCATTTATAGAATCTTAACAAAAATTCACAGCCACTGAAAATTGTCATGGCAGTATTAAAATATAAAACAGACTAGAGCATTTTGGTAAAATTTAGAATTTTGCTATCAGAAAATCAAACAGAAAGCAAAATGGTAACTGTAAAAGGTTGATCATCTAAAAAATAATGAACCTGAAAATAATATTTTTTATAAGCTGTAGTGATATGCAAATTAGTATGATTTGCATATGAGCAGGTAGCTCATAATATAAATGGACAACAACTAGAACGGAGGTTGAATGCTTACTAAGCAATATACACGATATAACAATGGCGTCACCAATAGGATACTCTTTGGTCCTTGAAGACCCAGAGTACGTAGACACGTGGATTTGTTGCTTTGCTGCTAATGCCAGATGTAAAATGTTGAAAGACAACAAAAACACAGGAGGGGAAAATGAAATCACCGACTTGTTCATGGCTACCGCTGGTTGTGAAGCGATTATGAAGGTTGCTACAATGGTTTACCCTCGAGAACTAGAAGAAATGACTTTCGAAGAAATAAGTCAGGTTATTAAGGGAAACATGAGACCAAAGAAAAGACTGGTGATTGCAGAAAGGACCAAGCTTATGGCAATGAAGCAGGAAGTGCATGAACCGATAGTAAAATATTTACACCGGTTAAGAAGTGCGAGTAAATACTGTGAATTCGAAAAACTAGGAACAGGAGAGCAGACAACGGAAGAAGAATTAATCCAACTAAGATTAATTGAAGGTATGCATAATTCAGCACATAGATATAAGTTAATGGAACAGTTACAACTTACAAACATGCCTTTGAATATGTGTATAGAATTTATACAACAGCAGGAATTAATACATACCTACAACCAAAATAAAAATAAATCCGAAGAAATAATGGCTGAAACATATACGGTACAAACAAAAAGAAAAAAATTGTACGTACTGTGGAAAAATTCATGAAATGAAAAAAGAAAAATGCCCAGCCTTTAGAAAGACGTGTTCAAAGTGTTTAAAAAAAATCACTTCAAAGAAGTGTGTAAAACAAAAATGTGGAAAAGTGTAGAGGATGAAAATAGACAGATTTTAATGTAAAAAAGGATAATATACAAAATACTGGATCTAAGAACGGAGATACAAAAATAAAAGTGAAAATCAATGACTGTATTGTCGAAATGCAAATCGACACAGGTAGTGAGGTCACGATATTACCCAAAAATTTGTGGGAAAAAATGGGAAAACCGTTTTTAAAAAAACCCAACGTACAACTACATCAGTTTGATGGCTCGATTATAGCAATTATGGGTTACTTTGAAGGTTCAATAGAATTAAAAGAAAAATATGAAATAGTACCCATTATAGTTACAAATTGCCGAAAAACACATGGACTACTGGGGAATGACGTCTTAAAAATAAATTCAACGAAGTTGATTAATGAGATAGAAATAGAAAAACAGGAAAATTAAAAATTATGAAGCTAGCCTGAAATTAAAAAAGAAAATTTTTCCCCCCCTACTACGAAGCGAGAAAAAATACTAGTGCATTTATTACCGTTGGTAATAGCTAAATTGCGAAAGCTAATAAAGGAAGACTTATTAGAACCTGCCCTCCAGGAAGAAGTAAATAGGCATCACCCATTGTGGTATTGAAAAAAAAAAAAAGATGGTGACCTGAGAATTTGTGGAGATTATAAAATAGGGGTGAACCATAAAGTTTGTGCTGACTCGTACCCTATTCCGAATGTGGAAGTAGCTTTACATAAACTTGCTGGAATGAAAGTATTTTTGAAGATAGACCTAAAATCAGCTTACCACCAAATACCGATAAATGAAAATTTTAAAGAAGTGACGACCATAAACACACCTATAGGCCTGTTAAGGTGGAAAAGAATGCCGTATGGCATAAAAACGGCAAGTGCAATTTTTCAAAAAGCTATTGAAAAAGTAATAGGAAATGTTGAAAATACCATCTGTTATCAAGACGATATATGTGTTGGAGATTTAAATGAAGATGATTTAAAGAAAAAAACTGAAAATATACTGAACCGGCTAAGAGACGCTGGTATGACAATAAATACAAAAAAGTGTGTAACCAACAGTAATGAAATATCATTTTTGGGTTACTCAATATCAAAGGAAGGGATCTCTCCAGATAAAGTATTAATAGAGAAAATTCTAAAAGTTGCTACACCGAAAAATAAAAAAGAGTTGGAGTCCTTCTTAGGTTTGGTAAATTTTTATAGAAAAATATGTACCAAAAATATAATGAGTTGACAGAACCATTTGCTAAGTTAAGAAAAAAAAAATGTGGAATTCATTTGGTTAGAACACCAACAGAAAGCCTTTGAAAACTTAAAACAGATTCTGGCAAAAAAGCCAATAGTACAAATTTTTGACCCTAAGAAGGACATAACTCTAACTACTGATGCTAGTGAGCAGTCCATATCTGGTATTTTCTCAAAAGATGGGCATCCCATAATGTACTTATCGAGGAGATTAACAATAACTGAACACAATTATTCGAATATATAGAAAGGGAGGCACTAGCCATAGTGTGGACAACGGATAGAGCAAGACAGTTTTTGATGGGAAAAAAATTCTTGTTGAAAAGTGATCACAGACCAGTGGAATTTATTTTCAACCCAAGAAAAGAGCTACCGAAAGTTACAACGTCCAGAATATTATGTTGGGCGATTAGACTGATGGCGTTCGACTTTGACATTGAATATGTTAAAGGAATACAATACCGCGTTGATGCCTTTATCTAGATTGAGGTTTTATAGAGAAGAGAAGGACAAAAAAACAACGAGGAATTTGAAGACACATTCTTGCACCTTGTAGAAACCGATGTAATATCTGTAGATAAAATGGCTACTGAAACTACAAATGACCCAGTGTTAAATAGAATAATGTCAAGGATAAAACAGAATCACTGGGGAAATTGTTCAATGGCTGAAAGACCATTCAAAGAAATTAGACATAGAATGACTATAGAAAACGGGATAATATGTAAGGGAGACTTGGTAGTTCCCCCAGAAACACAGAGGAGACAGATTATAAAAAGTGTACACGATGACGTACATTGTGGAGTGGCAGCTACGCAAAGAAGATTAAAATTGGAAGCTTGGTGGCGGGTACTCAAAAGACGTAGAAGACTACGTAAGAAGATGCAAAAAATACACAGAACTTAGGAATTTTAAGCAAAAAGAAAATACATGTATGGCCCTGAGAAGTAGAACCATGGAGCAGAGTACACATGGACCATGCCTATGTCAATGGATAAGGACTTTATTAATATTAGTAGATTCATATTCAGGTTGGCCTGAAGTGGTGAGAGTACCTGATAAAAAAAAAAGTACCACCGTAAAACAAATATTAAGAGTAATATTTTCGAGGAATGGGACACCGAGAACATTGGTGACTGATAATGCACCAGAATTTGTGGATGCTGATTTGCATGAATGGCATAAAAGCATGCTTGCAACAGAAGGAGGAAGTCGATACTTTTCTACCAAGACTACTATTAAGTTATAGAACAATTCCACATGTAGGTAGGCCGGAAAGTCCATCTGCCTTAATGGGCAGACAATTAAGGTCCCCTTTGACAATGTCATATGCCACAAATCAAAAGATGTGGTACAAAAGAAACAGGAATATGCAACCCGAGTCAGCCGAATTTATTATGCAGAAAGGACATAATACTGCAATATTAAAATGAAATATTAAATAAAGAAAATGGGAACAGTATTCTAGCTCATGCTGACCAAATAAGATCCCAAGGAGAAGAATCGGATGAGGAAATGCCTTCAGAGATGCCCATTATTGACGTAACAGAAGAGTTAATGCAGAATGAAACTGCGGAGGAAGAAGTAGAGAGGGATGAGTTAGAGGAGGAAGAAGTAGAATGGGACAAGTTAGAAGAGAAAGACCACAGTCGAACAGTTCGAGTATAGGGAAAGACGTGATAGATCTAGATCTCCAAGGGAAAGGAGAGAGATAAAGGAAGATGTTCAGGAGGGCACAAGAAGAAGTACAAGAAGTACTTGCGGCATAAGGCCCCTCCATTATAGGGAGATGTAGTGAGATGCAAATTAGTATAATTTGCATATGAGCAGGTAGCTCATATGATAAATGAACACCAACTAGAACAGAGGTCGAATGCTTACTTAGCAATATACACGACACAACAGTCTCTTTTCATTAAGTTGAGAATTTCTATGATCCATTTCTTTTTTTCCTTGTCTAGTTTTCTCTGAATATATATATATATATATAATTTCTAATTTTGGTAGATATAGAAATTGTCTTAGAATATAAATATGGAATCTTTAACTAGAAACAGTTAAATATAAACAAATTTCTAGAAGCAATTATCTTGTTTTCTGAAAGCAATCTTCATCAGAACTTAATATTCTAACAACATGGTTTGGTGAAGACAAGGTTCAAGAAACAACATGGATAAAACAGGAAATTGGTACAAATTTGTGAAAAAATTATTGAGGCTACAGTTTTCTCCATGAGCTCATGTATTAAACATCAACAGAAAGTTGGTAAAATCTACTAAAAAATACATACTTTTATGAAAATTAACAAAACATGCAAAAAAAAATAAGCAAAATGGACTTCAAATCCCTAGTAACATCAATTTTAACTCACTGGTTTTATCTATCGCAAACAGAAACTGGCTTTTGCTAAACTAATTTTATAATATTTTAACAACAATGTTCAGGAGGGCACAAGAAGAAGTACAAGAAGTACTCGTGGCATAAGGCCCCTCCGTTATAGGGAGATGTAGTGATATGCAAATTAGTATGATTTACATATGAGCAGGTAGCTCATAATATAAATGGACAACAACTAGAACGGAGGTTGAATGCTTACTAAGTAATATACACAACATAACATAAGCTCAATTCAAAATAATAAAAGAAAATTTCCTTGCTATTTCATGACCAGAGACAACACAAAATGGTGACAGACAGGATAAAGGAAGCTTAAAACTTGTTTTGATACAAATTGGCCATGAAATTGTTACCTGAAAAATCAAGCAGCATGCTTGAAATACAAAATATATACTGACCTACAAAGCAATATTCTTTTAAATGTTTCAGTTGATTGAATACACTACATGCACCAAAAATTACCCTGACACCACTCACATAAAACAGGATGTACATCGAATTCCAAAATTAACAGCCAAAATGAAAACCAAAAATTAATCATTACAAAAGATTTCCTACAGTTTTACAATTCTTCAGTTTTTTGTGAAAAGTGCATATCAAGAAAATTATTGTAGATGTTTGAGGTCCAGCAAATAGAATTCACATATACTAGAATAATAAAAATTCAAAATATCGTTCAACAATTAGTTTCAACCAACTGAATACACTGAATTGGATGGAATTTACATTTTCCCATATTATTGGTCAGTAAAGTATATTCTAATAGAAAAACCATTTTATAAACATGTGAATATTTTACTCCTGGCAAACCCCAGAAATCAGTATCATGATTAGTTGTTCCATATCACTATTGCTTTTTGTATTAATAAAAAAATGATACTATGCAGATGAAAAAGAAAAATGTCCCACCAATGAAATATTTTATGGGTGATGTAACAGTAAGCTTGCCAGAATCATTTCTTGAGATGTCTAGAACTCCCAATTGAGCAATAAATCTAGTAAATGTTGTAATCTAGCTTTAATAAAGAGATCAATTAAAGATATTATTGAGAATCGAGTTTCCACCATCTATAAATATGTTCAAATGTTTCTATTATTTCTTGCTTATTACAAATTTCCATCATTGGAAAGATATGACTTTTATTCTGTTGATGATTAACAAAACTTTCTTCTGTTTTACTTTAGCAATGACAAATAGTATCACATTCTTCCAATACCGCTCCTGTCATTTACTAGTAAATGACATCTCAAACCCAAATCTACTAGTATACTATTTGTCATACATACTAAGTCATGCAGTAGTAACAGAAAATGAATAATTTTCATGCAACATTTCTATATGTCATACAATGTTTCTATTGGTCCTGCCACATATTTTTTTATTTATCATGCAACATTTTTATTTATCATGCAATGTTTCTATCAAAGTCTTTTTCACTATGCAAAGTTCCTTATGTTTCTGTTGCATAGGTTTATGTGTTTTATGGTTTGCTCTTCTTGGACACCATTCTTTTCTCCACAGTGGAATGTTTTGGCTCTTCTTTCAACAGGTACCGGCTCCATTTCTACTTCTGACAAATTCACTCCAGTTTCTTCCTTGTCAATATTTGATCTGTTCAGGTAAAGATCATTGATTGAAATCCCTTTCTCAGGTCATTGCATGCTCACCAAAACATCATTAACTAATTTCTTTCTATAATTTATAGAGCTACTATTGCAGTAATGATTAACATGGTGCCCATTGCAGCCAACCAATTTATCACTATCCTCTTACTATCTGTCCAAACCACACTTCCTTTTCCCAAATCATTTAACCTGCCCTTTAATTGATTCATATCAATCCTTTTTATCAGCTTTAATAATTCTGGCATCTTTCAGTCAGCCTTCAGCAGGCTGATTAGTTCAGACAGGTGTATGACACTTTCGCTCCAAAAGTTTGTGTCTCCCCTTTCTTTATTCTCATTGTCTCACTGGCATGGTTTACCAATATTATGGGCACTATTTCTGCAGCATCAGCTACTGTCTCACACAGGGTTACCTCATTTTCCTCATGGCCTCTACAGGAACTAATTGGAAATCATCTTCCTTTCTCTCTTTCCCTGTCACCAACCTACCCTTACATGACACTGCCATCCTAGGGAGTAGTCATGTCTTCTTCCACCACCACTGTCATAGACCCTTCAATTGGACTCCTCAATAGTGTCCTTACACCATTTACCACATGCAGTGGGCTTAAAATCTATTCTGGTCCCATGGCAATGAAGCCAATCCTCTTTCAGAATTACTTCCGTACATAAATAAGAGGTTACATAGAACTTCTGCACACTCTTCTTATCTCCTACTTTCACTAGGAGTTTCATCATCCCCCTTTTATCTTCAGGTGACCACCATCCATCCAGATGATCTCTATGTCTGCATCTACCCCCGATTTTTCAACATCAGCAATAACATCACCCACTACTGATCAGGGCCTACATTACCAAGTTCTTTTACCACTACTTGACGACAGATTCAATATGTTGGCCACTATTCTAGCTTTTTCATCTGGTGTGGCAAATGCCTCAAGCCAATTCTTCAATCAATCCACTTCGTTAGTAATAAGCCACTATTACTAAAATATTCTTACAGTGTTCAGACTGTCATCTTCATCTTTATCTTTGCCATATTTATCACAACATTTCAGCTGTTGTATGACATCTAAGATTAGTAGCTTCAAGCATATTCTTGTTAGTTATTGTGACAATCAAGTGTTTCCAGCCTTCTTGGGTGTTGGAATAGAGTAGACTGTTTTAGTTCCACATGTCATGTCTAATGGATGTCAGTTTTCAGTTATCTCCTGTTAACCAGGTATTGAACTCACACTCTTTGGGTCCTGTCACTGGATCTAACTAACACCTTTATCCATTAAAGGTGTTGGAGAACTTGGAGAGGGGAATTAGCAGGAGATAACTGATAACTGACATTCATTAGACATAACATGTGGAACTAGAACAGTCTACCCCAGTGAATGTAATAAAGGGTTCAGTTCGACATTCCAATCACCTGAAGAAGGCCTGAGCATACAATGGCTGAAACGTTGTGATAAATATGGCAACAAAGATGAGGATGATAGTCCGAACAATGTAAATAGTGTACATAATACCTCATCCCAGAAATATAGACAGATACTAAAAGATTCTTCTTATTTAAATCCACAATATCAGCCAGATATTTTGTGTTTCAAAAAATACCTTACAGGCTAACACTACATAATCCCCACACCCATTAACGGAGTTGGGGGGGGGTCCATATCCAAGGTTGATCTCACCAATGACATTAAGTTTGCATTTATTCCATAACTAACTGGTAGTCTATATCTCATAACACAATAAAGTAATTCTTTGATCAACCCCTTCGTTCGAGCAACAAAAGAAAAAATAAATTACTACAACCTTCTTTCCTTTTAAAACGCTCCAGAAAAAAGATTTTACTTCAACAGGCAGCTTCTAAAATCCAATTTCAATTTAATTTTCCTCATTAAGAAACAAATTATTTTAAACGATAAAATTCTCTCTATATAACACGTTACTTTCTTTCTTTTTAGCAGCAGGCTTTAATATCATTCTCTAATGGTGTCCATTCCCCACTTCCTCTCATTATAAAGCAACTTCACAGATGTATTCACTATTTCACAACAGAGTCTGCTTCTCCTCTTCCCTCTCACTGTAAGGTATTCTTCGTCTCTTTCTTTCCTTCTCTCCAGCAGCAGGTAACAATTTCTTTCAGTTATCAGCCCAACCCACATCTAAATCAGAAGTAATATTATCGTTGTTGACCTGGTAAAGTTTAGTGTGCTGCTTTGGTAAAGTTTGGCACAAGGCTGAAGTTGGAGGCTTTCATCAGCAGATAATCATGTGGGCCTCTCTCCTGTCTCTAGTCTCATCTCCATCTCTTCTGCCTCTCTTCTCTCTCTACTCACTAATTCGCCTCGCTCATTCATATTTATGGACATTCACCCAAACTGGCATGAGGGTATGACGAGGTAGGAGCATTTCGGTGAATCCCTTCTGGTTTACATCATAACTTTGGGGAATTCCTTCTCTCCACCTTCTCTTTTATTATCCTCTCTCACCAACCTCTTCAGTGAGTATGGGTGGTTCCTCCGTCCTCCTTGATACCTGCTACCTCGACCATTTTCTGTTCAGGTAAACACAGTTCCAAATTCAGTTGTTTGCAAAATCTACTTTTTTGCTTTCCAGCCTGCATTTTCAGCTGTGTGTCAGTCAACATTGCCCCCTAAGTCTGGGTCACTTTTCCATTGTTCTAACTGCTCAACATAAAATTCAAGTCATTTATGTGTGAATTAAATCCTCAATTCTTCCCAAAGGTTTTTGATATTAACACTTCTCATTTCAATGTCTCTCAGCATATAACACTTTCTTATGTTTTAACAAAACTTTCTTCCGTTTTAACATGGCAATGACAAATAGTATCACAATCTAACCCCAAGTAATGTATGTGAAAAGATTAGTAGCTTCAAGCATAGTCTTGTTAGTTATTGTGACAATCAAGTGTTTCATGTCCTTTTGGAGTTTACAAAAAACATTGTGAAACTGCTAAAAAAATATGAAAGCAAATTTCATGAAAAAGAGAAACATTCCAGAAATTAGCTTCAGTAAAAAATACAAAACATTTAGTGTTATAAATTGGTAAGTTACAGTAGATTTGGAATATCATCTCACCTTTTCAGTCTAAATCACATTAACCCATTAGTATCTCAGTATTATCAATATTATTATTAATTCAAGAAAGGTTTATACCATTTAGGCACTTGTTCCTTCTGAGGAAAATGTCAAGCTGACCTATGAATGGTGATTTTCCTAAGTGTAGCTTAGATGTGGAACAAGACAAAAGTATGGGACACCCGGTTAGAATTGAACTCACTACTCAGTCGTAATTGATTTAGCGAGATAAGCTTGCTAACCATTACACCATGGCTTATGAATGTAAATTGAAAAGAATATGAAGATTTGAAAGCATATGTCAGAAAATGTATTTAATTAGTGTACTGAAAAGTTATTTTTTGGAGATGATTTTTCCTCATATGTTTATATGCTTGATATCTTTATATCTGGTGATGAATTTGGCAGAGAGCTATTTAATTTGATTGAAAAAGCATCAGCTGATTGAAACCCAAATAAAAATATCAGTAATTCATGAAAGATTCAAAATAGTCATGAAGGAAGTAAAATGGATGGATAAAGAAAAATCATTGAAGTGAGAATAACTTGCTAGTTATTATGAACTCAAACTGGATTGTTAAGCCTGAACTGCATATACACATGCAAAACTCAAAACATGAAGACTGCAAACTGTCAGAATAAAATTTTGCAAAAGTTTATGAAAAGCTTTTCATAGCCTTTTGAGAGTAAATCCAAAATAATTTTGTAATTAAGCCAGAAAAAAGTACATATGATATTTTGATATTTCAATTGATACTATGATCATCTAAGAAAAAAAGCAAAGTATAAATTAAATATGAACATGTCATAATTTAGAAAACATGAAGTGTGAAAGAAATACTTATAATCAATAGCTAATCAACAAGTGAATTTCCAAACAATTTCACTAGAAGTTTTTTGAGAATTATAATCAAAATATTAACAATCATCTTCAAGTGATTTAATTGCACAAATTTCTTGAATTTTGTTAGGAGTTGACACAATTATTGACCTTAACTATTGTGAAATTGATTAACTTTACTCATATTTCAGTGATTATATGTGTTAAAATGTTACTGACTCCAATATTTTGCCATCTCAGTTTATTTAAACAATTTAGATAATATATTTATAAATATTTTACATTTTCTAATCCAGTGAAATATCACAATTCCTTTATTAAAGAATATTAATTATGATATGCTGATTCATTTGAACTGGAATGTTTAGTTTGAAAATTCAAGCTTAAATTACTTGCAGAAGGTTACTAAGACATCCATTGAAGCATGATTTTATTATTTTGCAATAAATATTACTTGTTTTTTACATGTTCATATTTTCAGTGTTCAATAAAATGCTAAAAATACAACTATTCTTGCTGATGGTGTACCAAATGTAAATGTATGAATTATAAAAATGTTTCATGATCATTTTTTTCATTTATTTATTTTTTTCTCAGACATACAAACAACAAGGGAGCATTGTGATCAAATTAGGAGATGCAGTTATTCCATATCATGATGATTTTAAATTCTATATCACAACCAAACTCCCAAACCCACATTATTCGCCTGAAGTATCGACAAAAGTTACTTTAGTCAACTTTACATTGTCTCCTAGGTAAGATTTTAATATAGTGGAACTATTAATATCCTGCAAAGTCATTATGTGTAATTGTTGTAACTAATTATTATAAACTTATTTACAGACAGTATCAAAACACAGACTATACATTCTTATTAATGTATTATTTTACTTACATTTTTTTTATTTTCTTTTAAAAATGTAAACTATAAAAATATTCTATTTACATGCAATAAACAAAATTAATAACAGTAAATGGAAGAAGTTTTTCAAGAATTTGAAGTCTTGCTTACTCTTTAATTGCTTTATCAATTCTTGTGACCTTGAATTTTTTCTATGATTAACCTAAAATTGACTTTTTCATTTTGAAGAGCTATAACACTTGCTAAGTTACTAAGTTATACATATTATTGACTCATCAAGGTAGGTTTCCATATGAACCAATAGTTGTTTCAAACAATTTTTATAATCAAAGGGTTTTTCTTCTATTTCTAGTACTTTCCGATTGTTTAACATTTTTCTTTTCTTATTGTATATTTATGTCTAGTTGTATATATTATTTTTTCCAGAGATTGTCTCACCTGTAATTTGATATTTACTTAGATTTCAAACATTGAATTAAGTCAGATTATTACTGATCTGGCTATAGAATTTTGCTTCCTTTTTATGCTCTTATATTCTTTTTATTATTAAATATTCCATTGGATGACAAGGTTGTTAGGATTGTTATCTCATTTTCTAAAACAGTTTTATTAAAAATTAATATGGAAATTGCTACCCAAATGCCTTGTTGTCAAATATAGTCTGTGTTTTTAGTGGCCTTGAAGATCAGATGCTTGGCATGGTTGTTGCTGAAGAACGTCCAGATCTAGAAGATGCCAAAAATCAGTTAATTGTCAACAATGCAAAAATGAAACAAGAACTGAAAGAGATAGAAGACAAGATTTTAACAAAGCTCAGTACTTCAGAAGGGAACCCAGTGGATGATCATGATCTGATAAGTACTTTGGAAGCCTCTAAGATAAAATCAGAAGAAATTAAGGTATCTCTTTCATCTTTCTTTTGTTATTTAATTGTAATAGAAAGTCAAAATTAAAATGTATTACCTTTTTTCTTTCATAGCACATATATAGAATTCAAACTATTCTAGTTATATTAATTCATTATATTGTATATACTGCAGATGTCATTTTTAATACTTTAAGGCAAAGTTTCTCAAGTCTTTTTTACTTCAGGGCACACTTGTAAAATAACTAAAACTCTGTCGAACTCTTTAAGTTTTAATAAGGAATAATTAGTCCTGAAATTAGAAAAATGTGAAATTTTGGTTTCCAAAAGAACATTAGTGGTACAGTTTCCATTTAAATGGATATATGAAGAATCTGCTATTTTGTTTTTAGAGAGGCCGATAATGATTTAAATCCCTTGAGGAAGGCAAAAGGGAAAGGATTATTCACTCCTTCTTAAAGATTAAAGAATTTAACATCTAATTTAAAATATCAAGTGACAAAGACTTGACTTATACATGGATACCATGTGGTTGGTGTTTCTAGCCTTTTAAAAAACATTTTTGAAATATAAAAATAATTCATAAATTACTCTTCTGTTAGTTTGGGGCTCACCTGGCTACCTTTCAGGGCACATTAGTACACCCAGACACATTAGTTGTGAAATTCTGCTTTAAAGAAACAACTTCATATACTTTCTTTGGAAAAGCATGAAACTACTTCCCTCCATCTTTTGGTAAGATACTAGAGCAATATCTCTATTCCAGCTTTAGGTGGCAACCTGTCTAGAAGAAGGACAACACTGAATTCAAGCCAGGTCCCTAGCCCAGCTAAAGAAAATGATTGGGCATGGGGTAAGCAATTCCATTCTGTAAAAATTAGAAGATAGAATTGATGAGCTGAATTTGAATTCCAGCTGAAGTATTTAGTCTTCACTTCACATTAATATCCTTGAGAAATGCATAACTCTATCTCTTGTTCCTCTAGTTAAGGATAAAATAATAGAGCAAACTGGGCTCTCTTTGGATGGCAACCTGTCTGTGAGAATGACAACTTTAAATTAAAAATAAAGAGAAGAGTGGAAATTACTACTATCTCAGATATGGATAAAAAAATTAGTGCTGAACACTAGTTTGAAAGCATATGTAGCTAAAAGAAAGTCCCTGATAGAAACTGCCTATCAACCAGATGGCGAAGCCTGGTGATTATGGCAACAACTCTGAGTCAAAACCACAATATTATTGATTTTGTGAATGACAAATGCCTGATGATGCAAAACCACAATTCAAATTAGAAAAACTACCCTAAAACAGTTTTACTGTGGATTTAATTATGCAGAGAATTTTGACATTTTTCTAGAAATTTACTCTGTTTGTTTATTAATTATTCATGGTCAAAAAGATGAAGCCATAACATTTTTCAAATTTGGCTTTTCTGTATTAATACTTCAATGTGTTTTAGATTATTGCAATATTCCTATTTTAGTAGATCTTTTTCTTAATAAATAAAAGTCTAGAATATGTTATTTTAGTTTTAACTTAAATACTAGACTTATCACAAGGAAAAATTTATTGTAAATATCTTGTGAAAGGAATAAATTTTAAAATTAGGCAAGTATAACAAGATGTTTGTTCAAACAAAGTTTTCAGCTACAAAATATACTAAAATAATTATGTCAAATATAAGTTTCTGTATCCTCAAAGTTTATAAACTTAAATAAACTTCAATTTATTATATAAATAAACTTACCATATGTTCTGTTTTAGCCAAGACTCTTTTGACCGCACAGTCCTAGTCTGACAGGTATGTCCTGGTGTTCCACTAGAAATATAAATTATCAATATGTGTTTATAATTTTTTGTGTCCCCTCTAAGCTTAATGAATGTTAGGCCATTAAAACATTTTATTATGCAAGAAAGAAATGTGAAAACTATTCCAGCTTAAGATTTGGAAATTTTTCTTAAGATAAGAAATAATGCAAGGTATTTCCTTATAAAAGAAAAATATAATTTAATGCACAAAAATAATACTTATAGTTTTAAACAAAATCTTTTCTATGAATTTCAGGCAAAAGTTACCATTGCTGAACAGACTGAAAAAGATATTGATGAAACTCGGAGTCAGTATATTCCAGTAGCTATCAATACACAAATTTTGTTCTTTTGTGTCAGTGACATGGCTAAAATTGATCCTATGTATCAGTACTCTTTGGAATGGTTTAATAATCTTTTTTTGTTTGGCATTAACCAAGCTGAAAAAGCAGGTAAATTTACTATCAGTTACTTATTTTCCTGGTAAAATCTGAAGAAAGAGACAACTTTTACTGAAGTTGTAGTAGAAAAAGAACATTGATGTAAAATCATTGTGTAAAAAGCAACTTTAAAATAATGATTACGTGTAAAAAAGTTTATCCTTATTGAATGGTCTATCCTGTTAGAGATATAAGCTATCAGTATCCATTTTTTGCATGTCACTCCTGTTCTGATATTGTAAGAATTCTTTCCAACACACTTCTGATATAATGCTGACAGACGATGACAATTTTTTAACTGTTGTCATTCACCTTTGTATGTCTACTCTTGGAAGCCACTGTTATGCTTGTTGTGTAGTTGTTACTCTGAAGGCTGTTTCTAATGCTGATCATCTGTTGGTATGTGTCTGGGTCACTAATTATGAGTTGTGTTCAATGTTGTAGACAACAAACATTCCTTTTTTTCACACATCTTCCTGGTAAAGATAATGGATGAAGGTGGTATCATTCACATATCTCAACCAGATGTTTAGCTTTGATGGTGTGCTATTCTTAAAGCCATTTCAGCCAAAACTATAAATAAATCAGTGAATAATAATGATAACTCCTCATCTCAGAAATTCAAACACAAATTTTCAATAATTTTTTTAAAAATGTTTTATTGTTACAAAAACTGCTACATTTTTATTCTGGTTTAGCTTTTTGAATAAGGCACATTAAAAAAATGTAATTTTAAGTAAATTATGTTTATTATAAAATAAACATTGATGCCATTTTAGTTTCTAACATGAAATTATAAATTATCTCGAGGGATATCTTGATATGTGTTCAAGGCTTGCAACGCCTTGTTAGCACCTAAAGCCTCAGACATAAAAAATTTATTATTTACAAGCAACAATTTGAAACAAAGACAAAACTTGCTTTAGCCAAATCCAAAATAACATTTATTCAAAATCTACAGTATGTATTGATTGTGTGTGATTTGGTTATGTACGGTATTAGTGTTTGAGTATATAGGTAAAAGTGGTTTTCACAGTTGTGCAGATGGTGAAAAGTTTGAAATGTCTTTTCCTTAATTACATTTGTGAGCTAGTAAGTAGTGTCAGTGAAACAGTACTTAATTGGTATTGCTAATATGAGGTGTTCCCAGTTCTTGATCTGATTATCATGGTGATGTCATGAATCAGTGAGTTTGTTCTTTGGGTGCAGTGATTGAGGGAGTGGGAAAAAGGGATGAGTGACTACTTTCATTCCATCTGCCAATATGAAGTACAGTAGCTAGTGGATTTTTCCCTCCTGAACTAAAAATTTCTGTGTTATTTATATGTTTACGACGACTGTCGATGATCTATGGTGCAGACATAGTTGTAAGTTAAAATTTGCACCTACTTAAGATAAATGCTTGTGGCAAGGAAAATGAGTGAAGGAAAAAATGTAATTTCTGACCAATCGTTTTTTAGGTCCACTACATAGGCTAATGAAGCTCACCTGTAAATTCTTTACAAGTGAGCTTCATTATTTCTTAAGTGTAACATTCTACTTTTAATCAATGAGGATACTACAACTCTGTTAATAAATCTTAGTTTGTTTAAAATGAAAGAAATAAAAAAATTTAATGCTATATTTGAAATATTTTCTCCTTATTGCCTGGAAAGACTAATATTTTCCAAATATAAAAATATTCCTTAGGATGTGAGTATACATCCAACTTCTTTTTTCTTCATTTTTCTGTTTTCACATTTGACATAGGGCTATTTTATGTTCAGCTGAAATGTTCATATGTATGAAATCTCTTTCATTGCCTAAATTTTTTCAAAACATATTCTTGCTTGATCTAGCTATGAAAACAGGTATATTAATATGTAGCAATTTAGAAATGTTGAATATTAGTGATATTGTTGGGGACGTGCAGGATTATTAATTATATCAGAAGGATTTTTTAGAGTTGTGAGTCGTACTGCGTCCCGAACAAATAAACAAACAAACTTTTTAAATGCAATCAAGAGAAATGAGACATATACATTTTAGAAAACAATGCAACATTTATATACAATTTAAAATATACAGATTGGAGAATCAGTGTGTGTCGTGTGTACAAAATGTGCGTGTAATTGTTTGATTCGTGAATGTCTCTTTGTTGATATTGTTCGTTGATTTGCTATCTGTTGTTTGTGTCAAATATCGTAATTATGAATGATAAGAGTTTTTGGAAAGAGTTTTTTAGAGTGGTCTACCCTTAAACGTATTTGATGTTTACTTATCTTTTAGTAGCGAATTCAATTCACTGTACATAAGCAAGTTAAGAAAAGTGTTCACAGAGTTGATTGATGAATGTTCGAATGTGAGTCAGTTAAGTGTCTTCGCGCCGCAAAAATTGTGGTTTGCAGTGGCGTGGAGTATATTGGAAGTTACTCTGCAATTCGTGAGACTGACTGACTGGGGTTGTCTACGTTTGTTTTATATCATTTAGGTTTCAAAAAGTGGCTCACTTGGTTTTTGGCGCAATTTCTGTTTCTGCACGTGAACTTCAAGTGATTGACCAATGGGGTTGTTTGTTTCTATTCTTGCCATTTCTATTGAGGTTTTTTGGTACGTAGGCGTACGATGTGGACTGTGCTTTTTTTAGGTTGGAAAGGTAAGGATATTGATGAGTCCACAATACCTCCCCTAGATTAATGCCATGATCAATAAGCATTAATATGTTATGTAAGTTCGAAATTTGGTTGGCCAATGAACATGTCTGCCGATTTTGTCGCGGTAGACTGCGCTGATGTAGACGTTTTGTCATTGTCTGCGTATCTGGTTGTTCTGATGTTGTCGTTTTGTTGGTGTTTGATGCACGTCGTCGCACTGTAAGTATGTTGGTTTAAGTCTGTCAATGTTGACAGTATTTTTGCTTTACCAGCAACGTCATTAGTGAAATATTTGGGTGTTCTGATATCACCAGATGTGGACCTGTAATTTGTCGTTATGTTTTTGGTTTGATGTGGTAAGAAGTATACTGGTTTAAGTCTGTCGCCACAGGAAAAAAGTGAAATATTCTGTGGAATGTAAGTCCGTCGGAGCGTAGAATGGTTTTTTGTACAAACACGTGGGGCGTATATCACAGCTGTTTAAAACCCTTGTTTTTTGTCATATAGGAAAATCCAACATGGCGCGTAAAATCGAAATATTTGGCAAAAAAATCTCATTCGTTAGTAACATTTTAAACACCTCATAGAATGTAAAGTTCTTAAAGAAAACCTATGCCAAAGTGTTTTCCTGAATCTTGATGACTTGGCTGTCCGAAAATGGTAATATCAAATAATGCAAACTGATCGTGAAAAAAATACAATTATGCGCAACAGGTTTTCGATCAATTAGTAAACTTCTGGACCTTTTAGGGCGACCTTATAGGATCCAGACAGCTATTTTTTGCACATGGAATTATTCACTGGTAATTAATCTTCGATTTGGCTGTGGAAAATGTCACTCGGCGGTTAGCATTAAGAAATTATACCCAATTTTCTGAGAAAATCCCCTTTTTTTATGAAAAAATTTATTTTCGCTTCAAAATAACATCATTCAAAATTCATTCCTTTCTTTTTCATTTGGCATGAACATCATTGAATAAAAAGAAAGGCTAAATGGACCAGCGATGGAAATGCGAAAAAGATATGCGGCGAAAAACCAATGTCGGCTGCTAAGTGTTGTTGTCATCACCGGGTCATGGGGTGTTAAAAACAAAACAAAAGTAAACTCATCAAGCCATTGTTCAAACATAGGTTGTATGAAGCCCTAGTAATTGTGAACCCTTTTTTTTTTTTTTCTTTTGCTTTTATCTGGGAGTGGTGGGTTTTATTACAACTTGTTCTAAGGTTTGCCGTCCGTTTATTGCTGGCTGGCCTTTGACCTAGACGCCAAAGTCAATTAGGGTTTATTTTCCCTTATCGCTATTTTTAGGAAAAAAAACTTTTTTGTTTCTGGTGGTTAGGAATTGCAGATAAATCTCTTGCCTTTTACTAAAGATTTCCCGTGGCCAGGTGTCAATTTTTTTAACCCTTGGCAGTCATATAATTGAAAATTACCAATGGATTTTGTCGCATTTTGAACCTCTAGGAATGTTGATTTCCTTCAAAACTCTCAATTTTATGCCTGAAATAGTTTCATTATGATTTAGGCTTTCTGATTTTCAAAAAAAAAAAAAAGATTAATTTCCCATTAATGGGGGAAATATTTGTTTAGAACAAGAAAAAATGCAAAATTTTCACTATTTTTTTCACATTTTACCTACTGAAAAAATTTTGAGTCATTTACACCAGCTAATTTTACTTTTAAATGAAAGAATATATCTTTTGCTTTCAGAAAATACCTAGTTTCATGGGGTTCAGATCAAAAGTTTCCTTGATATTAGTTTAGGTGATGATAAAACAGTCATTTTTCAATATTTTTTACCCTAAAAAGTATGAAACCCATATTTGAGAGAAAATAAGCTGTGACAAAATGACTTTTGCTATTTTTGTGATGATTTTCACTTGGGAAAGAAAATTTTTTACCATAGGAAACCTGAATTGACTTTTATTTAAGTTCAGTGGGTCTGTAGGAAACCTCAAACAGCTGTGATATATTATGTTTGTCATTTTTTTTTCTTAAGGTAGGCCACAAAATAATTAGTAGGAGAGAATTCGTTACATTGTGGAAAATTTGTCCTGGTAGGGTCGTTGGTTTTTGAATACTAGCTCCGACTAGTGCATTTAAGGTCCAGTTTAATCAGACACGCAGCGCAAGCATGACAATGGTAACTTGTCCCCACGTACGAGCGCTGGTAGACACTGTTAATGCATACTTGAGCTGTCTGTGGAAACGCTCTATTAGACCATTGCTGCAGGGATGGTATGCTGTAGTAGAAATATGCTTGATACCCAGTAAGTTGACAAATTCGGTAAATAGAGTCGACTGGAATTGGGGTTCTCTGTCGGTTGTAATAACCGCAGGGCATCTGAATATGGAGATCCAATTTTGGAAAATAGCATTGGCTACTGTTTCTGCCGTTATCGTTGTTAGCGGTACAGCCACCGGCCATCGCGTGAAGTGATCTATAATCGTCAGGATATATTCGTGTCCGCTTATTTTGTCAAGCGGACCCAATAAATCGCATGTATATGGGTGAATCGACCATCAGGGGCCACGAAACTTGACAATGGCGCTGGTGTGGCGATATATCTTTCGCGCCTGGACAACATTGGCACGCAAGGGACCACTGTTTTACGTCTGCGCCATACCGGGCCAGACGAATCTGTCGGATATGGTCCGCGGCGTGGCCTTCGCCCAGGGCAAGCTGGTGAATGGAAGTAGTCAAAATTATATTTCTCCTTGAAGGAGGTAGGTAGGGTTGCCTGTAGAAATATCGCAATAAACGAGTTTGTCAGTAAAAGGTAATGGACGTTTTTCTATTTTAAGTGAGATATCTGCCTGTACTGATGGGAGTGAATCATCGTTCGATTCTTCTTCGGCAAGCGTGTCAAATTCGAGTGTATGTGATTGTATTGCATTGAGTGTGGGTCTCGATAGTGTGTCTGCGACAGTATTGTGTTGACCCTTTACATATCGAATATCTCGCGGATTTAACTTATCAGCTTTTGTGTGCAATGCGTATGTTAGCGGTTTGTGGTCCGTGAGAATTACAAAATCTCTTCCTTCGAGTATGTGTCGGTAGTGACGTATTGCCAAGTATACAGCGAGTAGTTCCCTCGAGAAAGTGCTATATTTTCTCTGTGTAGTATTTAACTTTAGTGAGAAAAAAGATAGGGGTTTTTCTATGCCGTCGGTAATTTGATGTAGTACGGCACCAATTGTGTCGGCCGATGCATCCGTCGTGAGGGTGAGATTGGATTTTTGTGATGAATCAATGTACGTTAACTTGGTAGATTTTTTAATGCTTCCTTTGCATTCTGAAAAGCTTGTAGTTCGTCTTTCAATAATGAAATTTGTGAGTTCTTTTTCTTACGTAGAGATAATATATTCGTTAGCAGTAGTAATATTGATGCACAGTTTGGGATAAACTGTCGGTAATAATTTACCATCCCCAAAAATCTCCTCAATTGCTTTAACGTGGAAGGTGGGGGTAATTAATGATTGCTGTTATTTTTTTCGTCCAAGGGGGACAATCCCTGCTGGTCTATGATGTCCGAGAAAAGTTAATTTTGGTACCGCATAAACACACTTGTCTATGATTAATTTTAATCCGTAATGTTGTAGACGTTTCAAAACAGCGTGTAGATGTTCCTGATGGGATCTGCTTGCTATCAGTACGTCATCAATGTATGCGTACGTGATCCAAAAGGCATCCTTGTGAACTCGAAAAGTCCAAAAGGGGTAGTAATGGCAGTTTTCTGAATGTTGTTTTCTTTGATAGGAATTTGATAATACGCTTTTTTGAGATCAAGCTTGGTAAAAACTGTGGCACCTTCCAGTGATAGGGCGAAACTTTATATGTGGTATCAGGTATTTATCCGAACAGTCTGAGCGTTTAGTCTATAATCGCCGCACGGACGCCAACTAACTGAGTCTGCTTTAATAACCATGTGCAGAGGGCTGGCATAAGGACTGGCCGGGGCGGATCACGCCAAGTTTGATCATATTATTAAATTCGTCACGGGGAATTTTCAATTTGGTAGGATGGAGTCTGCGTGGTTGAGAATAGACCGGGGGACCTGTAGTCTTGATACTATATGTGGCATGGTGTTTTACAGGTTCGTTGTGTGATGACGGTGATAGTAGTGATTGGCACTGACGTATTATCTCGTCATAGCCATTGGCTGTTGGTATAATAGTTGTCAGACCGATTGTTGAGTATTTTGAAATAAAACCGCAGCGTTGGATATTTGTGCTCATGTCTGTTAAGGTTTGTGATGCTAGTTCAACTGACAATTTGTAATGCGTTAGGAAGTCTGCTCCTAATATTGGCATTGAGACATCTGCGATAATGAAGGTCCATGTGAGTTCTCTTCTAAGACCTATGTCCAGTGTTACAGTTCGTTCACCGTAGGTAGTGATAGGTGTGCCATTTGCGGCTTGCAACTTCAGAGTTGTGTTCTTGGTTAGAATTTGTTTGTCGCAATTCTTTTGAGGTAGGACACTTATCTGAGCACCAGTATTGACTAAAATTTAACCCGCTCGTTTTGTCATGAATGTAGAAGAGACGATTAGTCTTTAAATGTCTGGCATCCAACGTCTCTACTGGGTGCCAGCGTGTCCATTTCCCGCCTGATTACTGGGGAAGGACTTCCCTATGAATAAGGTTGTCTACATTTTTTCGCTGCGCTACCAAAGTTCTCATGGTACCAACAATTTTTCGTGTTGATAACGATCTTGTCGTTGTTGATATTTATGTCGAGACGCTGATCTTGAATTATGTTTGTTGTGTTCAGATAATTATCGCTGTCGACTTGTATGTGATTTCTGTAAATCACGTAATTGTATAGATATTTCTGTAGTTCGAGGATAATTTTTGTATCTGTCGGTTAACATCTGGCACAAGGCCATCCACTGTCTCCGCTATGAAATGTGTCTTATCGGTGTAGTGTCGGCTACTTTATCTGCTATTGTTGCAAGTTTCTGAATATCCATGTCATCTGCCAAAGCGGCTAAAATTCATACTATATCTGCTGGTAGTTTATCTAGCCACATTTACGGAATACTGTGGTTGATATGTCGTTATCACCCAACAGTTGTTGCATTCGTCGTAGGAGTTGAGATGGTTTTGCATCTCCAATCGTAATGTTCGATAAAAGGTCTCGTATCTTTTTTTCTTCTGAAAACCCAGATCTGTGTAATATTGCTTGCTTGAGAGTTTCGTAAGGTTTTTCTACGGGTAAAGAGGTTAATATGTCAGCTACTTCAGCCGCTACTTCTGCAGGTAGTTCCTCCACCACTGCCGCGAATTTCGATTGTTGTGAGGTTATATGTCTGGCCTGGAATATTGCATCCAGTTGTAAAAACCAGCTTTGCACATTTGCGTTAAAAACAGGCATTTCCAGTCTGATGGCCATTTCTGTTATAGGAACTGGATCAGCCATTTGTGGTATTGAATTTTTTAGAACGTCATGGTCATTAATTTTGTTTCCAGAACGTCGGGTTGACCAATTTTTTTGTTCTTTGATGACGAGTTTCTTTTTTTAAAACGTCGGGTGATCAATTTAGTTGGGTGTTCAACTCACGTCATCGGGTCACCAATTTTGTTGGGGACGTGCAGGATTATTAATTATATCAGAAGGATTTTTTAGAGTTGTGAGTCGTACTGCGTCCCGAACAAATAAACAAACAAACTTTTTAAATGCAATCAAGAGAAATGAGACATATACATTTTAGAAAACAATGCAACATTTATATACAATTTAAAATATACAGATTAGAGAATCAGTGTGTGTCGTGTGTACAAAATGTGCGTGTAATTGTTTGATTCGTGAATGTCTCTTTGTTGATATTGTTCGTTGATTTGCTATCTGTTGTTTGTGTCAAATATCGTAATTATGAATGATAAGAGTTTTTGGAAAGAGTTTTTTAGAGTGGTCTACCCTTAAACGTATTTGATGTTTACTTATCTTTTTAGTAGTGAATTCAATTCACTGTACATAAGCAAGTTAAGAAAAGTGTTCACAGAGTTGATTGATGAATGTTCGAATGTGAGTCAGTTAAGTGTCTTCGTGCGCGGCAAAATTGTGGTTTGCAGTGGCGTGGAGTATATTGGAAGTTACTCTGCGAATTCGTGAGACTGACTGTCTGGAGCTGTCTACGTTTGCTTTTATGTCATTTGGGTTTCAAAAAGTGGCTCACTTGGTTTGGGCGCAATTTCTGTTTCGGCACGTGAACTTCAAGTAATTGACCAATGGGGTTGTTTGCTTCTATTCTTGCCATTTCTATTGAGGTTTTTTGGTACATAGGCGTACGATGTGGACTGTGCTTTTTTTAGGTTGGAAAGGTAAGGATATTGGATGAGTCCACAATATGTTTGTATGTGAACTATTATTAAAACAAAACTTTGATTTTTAGATATTCAGAATTTATTTATATGTTACTTCATTGTTGGAATAATTACATATATAAACTATTAGATACATCCATACATCAGTTGGAATATAAATCCCATCTTTATAAAAAAAATATATAATAATCATGGACTTACTCTAAAATATTTCAAATTGTATTCCTGTCTTGCTTGATTTCAGATTACATTTTGCTGCCACATTTAAATTTATTTCAAACCAAAATATTTATGCATTATATCATAAAAATTTAAAACATTGTTTAAGATTATCTCTTTCAAATTTTAATGGATTTAATCTAAAAAAAAAAACATGTATTTGTAACATATTTCATTTACAATAATAAATATTATTACTTAATTAACTTTGACAAATATTGTTAGTCAAATATAAATGTTCTTTGTTAGTAAATAGCATTTCCAATACTAGTTAACTCTGACATTATTCTTAAGTTCATTAATTTTTTAGGCAATTTCGACACAATGACAAATAAAAATTATAGAAAAGTCATCACAAAACAGGTTTAATCTCATTCTTAACATAATAAAGGTTTCTGTATATCACTTAAACTTCAAATTTTGAGATTGAATATAATACTCTAACAGGAACATTTATTTTATTCATTTATCTTTCATTTAAAAAATAATGAATATAATATAAAATTAGATTTTTCTTGGAATACATGTAATTTTTGTTTAGAGTTGATATATTTAAGATTTTATACTTGGTACTGATGAAGACTACAGATTCTGGATTATATCTGTTAAATAGATTGTACTTTTTTGTTGATATTTTACTTTCATCTGATAGCATATTACATATCATAAAATATGAAATCTATAATTTTCACCCCAAATCTATAAAAACTCTTTAAAAGTTTTTGTGCTATGCTTATTTTTTTGTTTCACTGTTAAGATTTTAATCAAATTTGTGATCAGTGAGAAGTCATTATTGGTAAATTTTATAGCATTTATATGCTCTTACAACATAGAAGTTGGTTATAAAAATGAAGTCAGAAAGAATTTTGATAACTGAGTTATTAAATTGTTAAAAATAGCCTTCCTAATTTTGAGTTATAAAGATGTATTTAAAACTCTTGTATCAATAAAATACATTTTGAATAGCATATTGAAATTTTCTTTCAGAAAATATTCCAAAAAGAGTTGAATGCATCAACCAATACTTCACATACAGTTTATACAAAAATGTGTGCCGCAGTTTATTTGAAAAACACAAATTACTCTTTGCTTTCTTATTATGTATTAAGATCAAAATGAACGAAAACACAATTGATATGGTAAGTTTTCCATCTTTGAAAGAAAGATTCCACTTAATTTAAAAATAGATTGACCTCATTAAAATTTAACTATTCTTAAAGAAGAAAGTTTGAAGAAGTAAATAAGAAAAATAAAAAGTTATGCTTATTATTGTTAATATGAATCTTTAGAAAATTATTAAATATTTTGTGAATAAAAATTTATATAAATTTCATACTAATTTTACACTCGAAATTTTTAAATTTGTTTTTTCAAATGTCTCAGACTGTTGAGAAATGTGCAACAGAATATTGGTGTTTAATGCATATCTGCAATGCTTTTGATTCAAGTGTATCATACTAGCATTGAGGCATTTAAAAATAATTTTGTGGAATGAATTTCATAAACATTAAACATAACAGTAACATACTGCAATAATAAATAGTTTACCAAATATTTCTTGTCTATTTGCATGAAATGGCTTATTTTTTTATTTGGATTGGATAGTCATAAAATATTTAAAATTCATTTAAAAACGTCAACTGTGTGATAGTATAAAATTCTAATTCATGTTATATAAATTCAGATAAGATTGTTTTTGATTATACATTGTTTAAATTGTCTATAAAACAAAAATATCATCAATAAAAGCAATACTTAGTCATTTGTTTCAATAGACAATATGACATTTTTTATTTCATTTAACAAAATAAGAAAAAGAGTAAAATAATTCTAACAAATATATTTTTTAATATCAAATAAAACATTAACAGAAATGAACAAAGTAACTTAAAATAATATAAATTTTCCAACAAAAGGAATATTTAATATTTTCATCATTAGCATTAATAATTTCAGGGTAAATTTTCAAAATGCCATTAAAATATGACAATTCACAATTTTTTTAATAATTCTTGTGTAACAGTAACAAAATTTAAAAAGTGAAAATGCACAAACCTTAGTTTTATCATGTAATTTCAGTTCTCAAGAAAAGATAAAAATAAACATCACAACTGATTTTAAAATAGCATAGCAAAATATTTTTTAATAAAATACTGTCTTATCTATTATCTTTAAAATTGCATTACTTTTCATGGAGAATTCTTTATGTAGCAAAAAATGTTTTTAATATAAAGTTATTTTTTAAAGCTCTCTGTCTATATTAAGTTATTTTTTTTTTCCATTTTGTATTTTATTACCAAAATCAAATTTTTATTATACCAAAGCATTTATAATTGGCATGTGTGTAATAAAAAGTGATAATAAAGGTCAGCTCATTTAAGTAAATATATATGAAACATAATCTGATAAGAAAGACTTTAATAATTATAAGAAATCTGAGACTAAAAAAGAAAATATTAAATATGACAATTGTGTAATTTTAGAAATGTATGCCATGTTTACAATTAGATTTTATAGTATAAATAGTAATAAAAGGATATTTTTGATCTACCTTCCCTGATGACAGAAATAGTGGTTACAAATTTTAGTACTGACTTCTATCTGGACATTAACTGTTTGCATTATACATCAAATGTTTCTTTTATGCTTAACAGAATGAGTGGCACTTCCTACTTGCTGGTGGTACAAAAAAAGCAACCGAAATACTTAATCCTGCTCCAGAGTGGCTGTCAGAAAAGTCTTGGAATGAAATACAAGCTCTTGCTGTTTTACCCAACTATGCAGATTTGCCAGTTGAATTTCATAAGTATGTGGAAACCTTTAAAACCCTATTTGACAGTACAGAACCTCACAGGTGATTATATAAAATGTTTTCCACTAATGAAAATTAAATATAAATAAATGAAGCACTTTAAGCTTTAAAAGTTAATACAGTTATAAAGGCACTAGGTATAGAAAAAGAGGTGATATAATTTTTTTTTTGTATGACAGACATTAATTTTGAAAATCTTGGAAAAATAAAGATAATTGTTAAATGTTAATGAAACTTTCAGAAACTATTCACAAATGATGGAAATTATTATAAATATGTTTTCTTTTTTTAAAGTCATGGCAAAATTTTTTTTTTATATTTATTACCCCTGCTGTAAGTAATTTTATGAAAACTCTAGAAATTTAATCACATTCAGTTTAGTAATTATATTAGTTAAAAGCACAAGGCTTTGAGGAAAGCAAATCATGTATTTTTTTTTAATTGGGCTCTCCCCCTCCTACCTGAAAATCAGCTCTGAATTGTCACATAGAAAACTCAATAAAACAAAGATATTTAATTTCAAATGCTTTTATTTGCTTTTATGAATATGGACAATATTTTCTGAAAGCAAAAATTTTTTTCAATGAAAAATGAATTTTTAATACAATTATTTGTTATTTCTTTAATTATTTTAGATTTTTAGATTTAAGTTGTTAAAATATTATAAAATTAGTTTAGCAAAAGCCAGTTTCTGTTTGCGATAGATAAAACCAGTGAGTTAAAATTGATGTTACTAGGGATTTGAAGTCCATTTTGCTTATTTTTTTGCATGTTTTGTTAATTTTCATAAAAGTATGTATTTTTTTAGTAGATTTTACCAACTTTCTGTTGATGTTTAATACATGAGCTCATGGAGAAAACTGTAGCCTCAATAATTTTTTCACAAATTTGTACCAATTTCCTGTTTTATCCATGTTGTTTCTTGAACCTTGTCTTCACCAAACCATGTTGTTAGAATATTAAGTTCTGATGAAGATTGCTTTCAGAAAACAAGATAATTGCTTCTAGAAATTTGTTTATATTTAACTGTTTCTAGTTAAAGATTCCATATTTATATTCTAAGACAATTTCTATATCTACCAAAATTAGAAATTATATATATATATATATTCAGAGAAAACTAGACAAGGAAAAAAAGAAATGGATCATAGAAATTCTCAACTTAATGAAAAGAGACTGTTGTGTCGTGTATATTGCTAAGTAAGCATTCGACCTCTGTTCTAGTTGGTGTTCATTTATCATATGAGCTACCTGCTCATATGCAAATTATACTAATTTGCATCTCACTACATCTCCCTATAATGGAGGGGCCTTATGCCGCAAGTACTTCTTGTACTTCTTCTTGTGCCCTCCTGAACATCTTCCTTTATCTCTCTCCTTTCCCTTGGAGATCTAGATCTATCACGTCTTTCCCTATAATCGAACTGTTCCTCTTGCATACTGTGGTCTTTCTCTTCTAACTTGTCCCATTCTACTTCTTCCTCTTCTAACTCATCCTCTCTACTTCTTCCTCTGCAGTTTCATTCTGCATTAACTCTTCTGTTACGTCAATAATGGGCATCTCTGAAGGCATTTCCTCATCCGATTCTTCTCCTTGGGATCTTATTTGGTCAGCATGAGCTAGAACACTGTTCCCATTTTCTTTATTTAATATTGCAGTATTATGTCCTTTCTGCATAATAAATTCGGCTGACTCGGGTTGCATATTCCTATTTCTTTTGTACCACATCTTTTGATTTGTGGCATATGACATAGACAAAGGGGACCTTAATTGTCTGCCCATTAAGGCAGATGGACTTTCCGGCCTGCCTGCATGTGGAATTGTTCTGTAACTTAATAGTAGTCTTGGTAGAAAAGCATCGACTTCCTCCTTCTGTTGCAAGCATGCTTTTATGCCCTTCTTTACCGTCTGGACCATCCTTTCCGCTGTCCCATTACTTTGAGGGTGGTAGGGAGGGGTCTTGTAAGGTCTGCATCCTATTTTTCTTAACCATTCATGCAAATCAGCATCCACAAATTCTGGTGCATTATCAGTCACCAATGTTCTCGGTGTCCCATTCCTCGAAAATATTACTCTTAATATTTGTTTTACGGTGGTAGTTTTTTTATTAGGTACTCTCACCACTTCAGGCCAACCTGAATATGCGTCTACTAATATTAATAATAGTCCTATCCCATTGACATAGGCATGGTCCATGTGTACTCTGCTCCATGGTTCTACTTCTCGGGGCCATACATGTATTTTCTTTTGCTTAAAATTCCTGAGTTCTGTGCATTTTTGCATCTTCTTACGTAGTCTTCTCGTCTCTTGAGTACCCCGCCACCACGCTTCCAATTTTAATCTTCTTTGCGTAGCTGCCACTCCACAATGTACGTCATCGTGTACACTTTTTATAACCTGTCTCCTCTGTGTTTCTGGGGAACTACCAAGTCTCCATTACATATTATCCCGTTTTCTATAGTCATTCTATGTCTAATTTTTGAATGGTCTTTTCAGCCATTGAACAATTTCCCCAGCGATTTTGTTTTATCCTCGACATTATTCTATTTTACACTGGGTCATTTGTAGTTTCATTAGCCATTTTATCTACAGATATTACATCGGTTTCTACAAGGTGCAAGAATGTGTCTTCAAATTCCTCGTCGTTTTTGTCCTTCTCCTCTCTATAAAACCTCAATCTAGATAAGGCATCAACATGCGGTATCATATTCCCTTTAACATATTCAATGTCAAAGTCGAACGCCATCAGTCTAATCGCCCAACGTAATATTCTGGACGTTGTAACTTTCGGTAGCTCTTTTCTTGGGTTGAAAATAAATTCCACTGGTCTGTGATCACTTTTCAACAAGAATTTTTTTCCCATCAAAAATTGTCTTGCTCTATCCGTTGTCCACACTATGGCTAATGCCTCCCTTTCTATATTCGAATAATTGTGTTCAGTTATTGTTAATCTCCTCGATAAGTACATTATGGGATGCCCATCTTGTGACAAAATACCAGATATGGACTGCTCACTAGCGTCAGTAGTTAGAGTTATGTCCTTCTTAGGGTCAAAAATTTTGTACTATTGGCTTTTTGCCAGAATCTGTTTTAAGTTTTCAAAGGCTTTCTGTTGGTGTTCTAACCAAATGAATTCCACAATTTTTTTCTTAACTTAGCAAATGGTTCTGTCAACTCATTATATTTTGGTACATATTTTCTATAAAAATTTACCAAAACTAAGAAGGACTCCAACTCTTTTTTATTTTTCGGTGTAGCAACTTTTAGAATTTTCTCTATTAATACTTTATCTGGAGAGATCCCTTCCTTTGATATTGAGTAACCCTAAAATGATATTTCATTACTGTTGGTTACACACGTTTTTGTATCTATTGTCATACCAGCGTCTCTTAGCGGTTCAGTATATTTTCAGTTTTTTCTTTAAATCATCTTCATTTAAATCTCCAACACATATCGTCTTGATAACAGATGGTATTTTCAACATTTCCTATTACTTTTCAATAGCTTTTTGAAAAATTGCACTTGCCGTTTTTATGCCATACGGCATTCTTTTCCACCTTAACAGGCCTATAGGTGTGTTTATGGTCGTCACTTCTTTAAAATTTTCATTTATCGGTATTTGGTGGTAAGCTGATTTTAGGTCTATCTTCAAAAATACTTTCATTCCAGCAAGTTTATGTAAAGCTACTTCCACATTCGGAATAGGGTACGAGTCAGCACAAACTTTATGGTTCACCCCATTTTATAATCTCCACAAATTCTCAGGTCACCATCTTTTTTTTCAATACCACAATGGGTGATGCCCATTTACTTCCTCCTGGAGGGCAGGTTCTAATAAGTCTTCCTTTATTAGCTTTCGCATTTAGCTATTACCAACGGTAATAAATGCACTGGTATTTTTCTCGCTTCGTAGTAGGAGGGGGAAAATTTTCTTTTAATTTCAGGCTAGCTTCATAATTTTTTATTTTCCTGTTTTTTTCTATTTCTATCTCATTAATCAACTTCGTTGAATTTATTTTTAACACATCATTCCCCAATAGTCCATGCATTTTTCGGCAATTTGTAACTATAATGGGTACTATTTCATATTTTTTTTTTAGTTCTATTGAACCGTCAAAGTAACCCATAATTGCTATAATCAAGCCATCAAACTGACGTAATTGTACGTTGGTTTTTATTAAAAACGGTTTTCCCATTTTTTCCCACAAATTTCTGGGTAATATCGTCACCTCACTACCTCTGTCAATTTGCATTTCGACAATACAGTCGTTGATTTTCACTTTACATACTTCTTTGAAGTGATTTTTTTTAAACACTTTGAACACGTCTTTCTAAAGGCTGGGCATTTTTTTTTTTTTTCATTTCATGAATTTTTCCACAGTACGCACAATTTTTTTTTTTTTGTTTGTACCGTATATGTTTCAGCCATTATTTCTTCGTAGGATTTATTTTTATTTTTTGGTTGTAGGTATGTATTAATTCCTGCTGTTGTATAAATTCTATACACATATTATTCAAAGGCATGTTTGTAAGTTGTAACTGTTCCATTAACTTATATCTATGTGCTGAATTATGCATACCTTCAATTAATCTTAGTTGGATTAATTCTTCTTCCGTTGTCTGCTCTCCTGTTCCTAGTTTTTCGAATTCACAGTATTTACTCGCACTTCTTAACTGGTGTAAATATTTTACTATCGGTTCATCCACTTCCTGCTTCATTGCCATAAACTTGGTCCTTTCTGCAATCACCAGTCTTTTCTTTGGTCTCATGTTTCCCTTAATAACCTGACTTATTTCTTCGAAAGTCATTTCTTCTAGTTCTCGAGGGTAAACCATTGTAGCAACCTTCATAATCGCTTCACAACCAGCTGTAGCCATGAACAAGTCGGTGATTTCATTTTCCCCTCCTGTGTTTTTATTGTCTTTCAACTTTTTACATCTTGCATTAGCAGCAAAGCAACGAATCCACATATCTACGTACTCTGGGTCTTCAAGGACCAAAGAGTATCCTATCGGCGACACCATTGTTGTGTCGTGTATATTGCTAAGTAAGCATTCGACCTCTGTTTTAGTTGGTGTCCATTTATCATATGAGCTACCTGCTCATATGCAAATTATACTAATTTGCATCTCACTACAGAGACCACAAACAATACAAAGGTATGGTACAGAATATAGGACATTGCACAAAGAAATTAGAAACAAGGTATGCACATTTACTGGATGCTTAAAATCAAAAGCAGGAATGCTGATAATAGAGAAAAAATACCAGAAATGACTACATTGGAGAACTCTTCCACGAGAAAACACCACAGTTCACAAAAATATGGAAGGACCAGAAGTATTAGTTTAAAGTGAAATCAACACTGATCAAATTGAACAGGAACATATCAGCAGAATTCAATAGAAATATATTAAATGATATAGACGACAGTAGTGATATACTGGAAGATCTAAGTAGGTCCATTTTCATAGTGTTACCTAAGAAACCAGGTATAAAATGAATTCCATTGGACAATCAGCCTAATGAGCCTCATAACAAAACTTATCATCCAAATCTTGATGAATATAGCACATAGCAGAATTAGATCAGAAATAGGACAAGAATAGTGTGGTTTCCTTAAAGACACTGGAACAAGTAATGTGATATTTGTGAAAAATCTTCTGCCTGTCTTCTTTACCACTTTCTCAACTGTACTACACACGACTAGTATCATCTTCCCTCTCCCCACTAGCAAGCAATGTAGCTGCTTATGTAGTTAGTGGCTGGTTTGAATATATTTGCATAGGTGTGATGTCCATTTTATAAAATGACAATCGTTGTGCACGTGTACCCACAGGCCTCAAACCAGATTTCCTGCTACAGCTGTGGCAACTCAAACATGCTTTGTATTAGGTAAGCCATGCTCTGCGTTACTACAATATTTATGTCTCAGAATGATATCAGAAACAGCAATACAAATGCACGTGGATAAATACCTATGTTTCATAGATTATGCAAAAGCGCCTGATAAAGAATGACACAAAGAACTGTTTGAACTGCTATAGGTAAGTTTGATTTACTTTGGGAAAGATATTAGAATAATTCAGAACTTATACTGGGAGGAAATTGCAGGCATAGCTATAAAATGAATTCAGTAAATAGACATAAATAGAAAGGGATGTAAGACAAGAGATGTGTCTTCTCACTGGGGTTATTCAATTTGAGGCAATTCTGAGATTTGTTATTGGTGCCACAATCTTAACAACATAAGATAAGCAGATGACAGCATTGATAGCAGGCATAGAAAGGAAACTACAGGAACTTCTACAGAAAGAAAGGACTCAACATTAATTGTAAGAAGGATGTATGGTCATTAGCAAAAGGAACAACCCAAGATGTGAACTACAAATTGGAGAATCCAAAATCAAGCAAATGCAAAAATTTAAATATTTTGAAAGTATTTTAACAGATGACAGAAAATGCAACACCAAAATCCAAAGCATATTGGAATAGTGAAAAATGATTTCCAAAAACTAAGCAAAGAATTAAGAAACAGGAAAAATTTTTATTGAAATAAAGGAAAGAGTACTTAACTGTTATGTACATAATATCTAAATGGCAATGAATGCTGAATAATCATTCTCAGCTAGAGAAGATATTTGACGCAACAGAAATATGGTTCTACAAAAGAATCCCATGGACTGAACATGTGAATAATAAGGAAAGTTTAGGTATAATTGAAACAAAAAGGACACTTAGAATCAGAAAGAGACCATTGAAATTTCTAGGGCACCTATTGAGGAAGAGGGAATTTGACATATATTCAAGGCAAATGAAATAGAGGAAAACAGTAAATAACTTATCTAATGAGTTTGTGTAATTGGTTGGTAGAACAGGAATTAGGAGAAATAGCAAAAAGAAAAACATTACTAAGAGCCACAAAGGACAGGAAATTGTGGAGAGCCATGATTGCCTATTTCCTGAGAGGACAGTACATAGAAAAAGAATAAGCTGATAGCTAAAATGATAGTCTATAACTTTGATAGTTATAAATATTTTTTAGAATATGAATTTAGAATCATTAAATAGAAAAATCCCATTGATTATTTTAAAGAATATAAGAAATGTATTCTGATATTAATCGGTGATTTTAAACGTTATAACTGTATAATATAAACAGTTTATTAACATTAATCCTTTTATAGGGATTCAGCATTCCATATGCAAATTTTGCAAGAAATAATTTCTGTTTCAATGAAATAAAGAAAAGATATTCAGTGATAATATTGCTAATATTGTAAAGTTATATAATATTCTGTGTCTTACATAAGTATTCAACCCTCTTGAAACTTTCCACACTTTGTCACATTACAACCACAAATTTAAATTTATCTTGTTGGCATTTTATAGTGTATCATTTTGAAGTGGAGGGGAAAATATTACATGGTTTTCAAAATTATTTACAAATAAAAATCTGAAGAAATGTGTTGTTTGCATAAGTATTCGTCTGCCTTTACTGTGAAAACCCTAAGTAAAATCCAGTGTAGCCAATTGCTTTCAGAATTCATATAATTAGCAAATACAGGCCACCTGATTAGGGTGATTTCTTTTAAATAAAGGAAAGCATGGAAAAAGAACTATGGTCCTTGATTCTGCACTATCCAGTTAAATACATCTGTTCTGTGATTGCCTCAGACATTTGTTAGAGAACATTACCAAACATCATGAAGACCAAGGAGCTCATTAGACAAGTCAGAGGTTTGTGGAGAAGTATATTAGCAGGGTTAGGTTATTAAAAAATATCCCATGCTTTGAACATCTCACATAGTACTATTAAATCCATCATATAAAAGTAGAAAGAGTATGGCACAACCACAAACTGACCAAGACAAGGCTGTCCACCTAAATTGACTTGCCAGGTAAGGATAATATTACTCAGAGAATCAACCAAGGAGCCCATATTAACTTTGGTGGACCAGCAAAGATCAGGTGGGAAAATCTGTCCTGGACAACTATTAGTCATCACTCCATAAATCTGGTCTTTATGGAAGATTGCCATTGTTGAAAGAAAACTATGTCCCATTTTCAATTTGTCACACACCATGTGGGAGACACAGCAAATATGTAGAAGATGCTCTGGTCAATGAGACCAAAATTGGATTTTTTGGCCTTGATACAAAATGCGATGTATGTCAAATCTAATACAGCAGATCACCCTAAGTACACCATCCTCACCATGAAACATGGTAGTGAAAGCATCATGCTATGAGAATGATTTTCTTCAGCATGAACAGGGAACCTGATCAGAGTTGATGAGAAGATGGATAGAACAAAATGCTGGGCAGTCCTTGAAGAAAACCTATTACAGTCTGCAAAAGACCTGAGACTGGGGTGGAGGTTCACTTTCCAGCAGAACAATGAGATAATTTAGATCAAAACATATTAATGTGTTAGAATGGCCCAGTCAAAACCCAGATCTAAATCCACTTGAAAATCTGTGGCAAGACTTGAAAATTGGTGTTCATCCAATCTGACTGAGCTTGACTTATTTTGGAAAGAAAAAGTGACAAAGATTTCAGTCTCTATATGTGCAAAGCTGGTAGAGACATACCCCCAAGTACTTCCAGCTGTAACTGCAGCAAAAGTATTAGGGAGTGGTGAATACTTATGCTACAAAAATATGACTGCTTTGTTGTCCTAATTATTGTTTGTGCCACAATAAATTGCATTTTGCACCTTCAAAGCACTTTGCATATTTTGCTGATCAAATATTAAAAAGTACAGTTTAAGTCAATTTGGATTCCAGTTGGTAACATTACAAAATGTGGAAAACTTCAGGGGGTTGGGATGAATACTTATGTAAAGCAATGTATATAACATTAATGATAGAATTGGAATTTTCATTTCTTGCTAAAAGAAAAAAAAATTATTTTGTTTAAGCTTTTGTTTATATTTATCATTATAAAAAATTAATAAATTGTATTTATTTTCAATATCATTTGTAAAGGACACTATTACCAGATAAATGGGAATCCCGGTTAAACCAGTTTCAAAAGATTTTACTACTAAAATGTATCCGTGCAGACAAAGTCAGCAATGCCATGCAGGATTATGTTGCAGAAAATCTGGGACAATCTTTTATAGAACCTCAGGTATTAAGTAATATTCAAAATATTGTTTAAAATATTCTTATAATATATATGTTACTAGACAAAATAACAAATGAAATATATGAGACAAACTCCTAGAAGTGATGGAGTGCAAAAAGAAATTCATTTGATTTGCAAAATGAATAACACTGAAAATTTAATTGATTTTCAACTATTTATATTGCATTGAAAAAAATAAATAATTTTATAAATATAAAAAATAAATGTATATAAATCAATAATAATGGAAATTAAAAAAATTCTTTATATTTACATAAAATACATGTAAAATTTATTTTTAATCAATCAGGATTATATCTCCATCTATCTCTCCTCAATTCAGTAAGCTACCTGAACTGAACCCTTTACTTAATCTACAGGGTAGACTGTTCTTGTTTCACTACTCATGTTTAGGGATATCTCATCTAGTTCTTATTATTGGTCAGTTATTGCTTGCCCATTTCCACTGTGTCCAAGTACACACTACCCAATTGAACTCACAATTACTATGTCACCAAATTCACAAATCAATGTTTTAATCCACCAGGCTATTTTCCCATAGGACATTTCTTGGTGGTAAATTTAGAACCTTAAAGACGGGAGGGCACAATGGCGAAAATATTGTGATAATAAGAACAAAGATGAGGACAATAGTACGAATGTAAATAGTGTAAATAATGATAACTCTTCATACTAGAAATTCAGACAGAAATTAATAGTATTATTATTGCTGTTTGATATTACATGTTTGTTACTTTTATATCATATTGTTTCAAAGTATTTTCATGAGTTTTATTTGAATGAGCAGAAAGCAAAATGAGTAACAGATATAAAATATAAGAGAAAATAAATCTTTGATGGAATAAACTAATATCAATATATTGCTCATCTGTCAAATTAAATTTGTTAAGATCAATAACCTAAGTTAAAATTGTGATGAATGAAGTAAAACAAAATATTAATTTAATGTATTCAGTGATGCTAAAAAGAAGAGAACACATTGAATAACATCCTTAAACATGCATCAAAGCTATTAACAAGAGTATCAGATAATGAATTGCTTTTATTTATGTAGTTTTGCTATCATTAATTCATAATTAATTTCTGCATATGTTTTTATTCATTTTAAGTTGTTCAGCATTAAAACTATTATATTTTGGTCATTTATGAAATTATTATTAATGATACTATCTATCTATTACTATTATTATTAATGATACTATCGCGCCTTTATCCACTGTGCACAGTGGATAAAGGCGTTGGTTAGATCCAGTGACAGACCCAAAGAAGGTGAGTTCAATTCCTGGTTAAGGCAGTGGAGAACTTTCAGAGGGAAAATTAGCAGGAGATAACTGATAACTGACATCCATCAAACATGGCACGTGGAATTAGAACAGTCTACCCCAGTGATCGAAATAAAGGGTTCAGTTCGAAATTCCAACCACCTGAAGAAGGCCGGGCGTACATAAACGGCGAAACGTTGTGACAAATATGGCGACAAAGATGAGGACAATAGTCCGACTAATGTAAATACTGTACATAATACCTCATCTCAGAAATATAGACAAATGAGTTTCATCTTATTGCAAATTTAAAAAATCTTATAAATATTGTATCATTGTAAATGTTATACTAAGCAGTATTCTGTTAGAGGTTCTTTAAAATTAATGTAACATTAAGTAAAGGTGGATTGTGATATTTACATATGATTATTTAAAATTATTAAGAAAATTAAACTGATAGGAATTGGAAAATTATCAAGCTAAAGCTAAAATCTTATTTAAAAATGATTTTATATTTATGGATTTTAATTACAAAGTTTATCTGAATTTAATTTTTACTTTTTTTCATATTTCTACTGTTATTTAAACTTTATTGTGTTTGAACTTATTTGATATTGCCCTATGTTCTGCTTTTGGTTTCTTCATATTCCTGCAGAAATAGGAGGACATCAGAATATTGCAGCAATCTGCACTTTTCTTTGTTTAATCAAATATTGAATTCTAGCAAGGATAGTTTTAGGTTATTTTTAGTTTTGTTCCTAAATCATTTGATGAAAATGGTTTCTGCTTAATCCTAGTTCAATACTGATTCATGAAAATTAAAATATTTCTTATTTTCAGACTTCTGATTTGAATAATGTGTACAAAGACTCTTCCCCAACTACTCCACTCATTTTTGTACTGTCTCAAGGTACAGACCCAGCTGCAGATCTTTACAGATTTGCAGAAGAAATGAAATTTTCAAGAAAAATCAATGCTATTTCTCTTGGTCAAGGACAGGTAATTCTGATAAATTTTCATTCATGTATCCCAAATAAAATTATATTTCAATCATCTCTATGCATAATATTTTACTAAGGGTAAAAGTTTAATAATTGCAATAAACATGAAAAGCAGGAAATAATAACAAAATTTTAAAGCTGCTGTAAAGTGATAAATCAAAAAACAAAAAGGAATAAAAATAAACAAAAACAAAACCTTGACTGTTTTTCATTTCTCTCTCATCAGAGTTTTACCAAGAACAAAAAAAATACACACAGTGAGTTATGTAGGAAAAAGTAAAGTGGGGTGTTATACATCAAATATCTAATCATGAAAAGCAGATAACATTCAGGCCTAAAAGCCATTTATTCTGCTTACTGATGGAGGGATTGATGGACTTAATGTATATAGTCTCTAAGATCTTTGAATGAGCCTTTTTATTATGAAGAACATGTCTTGGTAATAGAACTAGGTACACTGATGTTTTTTTAAACAAATGCTCGGTTATTGCTGATCCAGATAAGTAAATAATCTCAAATTCCTTTTTGTGGTACATGTTGATTAATTCTTAATTCCAACCTGTTCTACCTATCACATGGATATTCAAAATGGTAAACTACATAACTAATATGATAAACTTTTTGGATAGATTGTATTATAGTTTAACTGTTGCAAAACTCTCAAAAATAAAAAGTTCTGTTTTTAAGATAAAGAGGTGAATCTTAAAATATTTTAAGGTTTAAAGAACATTTAATTTTTTTAAAGAACATTAATTTTATTTGCTTTGTTATAAAATTATTTTCATGGTAAATATGACATATAAATTTAATCTTCTTATAGGGGCCTCGAGCTGAAGCTATGATGCGTGCTGCACAAGAAAGGGGAAAATGGGTATTCTTTCAAAATTGTCACCTAGCTCCCAGCTGGATGCCTTCACTTGAAAGATTGATTGAACAAATTGATCCAGAGAAAGTAAGCAGTACTTAGATTCAAAATTAAGGAATTAAATTGATATACATACATAAATTGATGCATGCATACACACACACACACACATACATACATATATATATATATATATATATATATATATAGAAAAAGAAGTAGAAAATGCAACTGGAGTCTTTAAGAATATTTATTTAGAGTAACTTTACCAGTTTCACAGTTCTATGATTTTCAAAAGTTAAATTGTGTTTTGTGTGTGTGTGTGTGTGTGTGTGTGTGTGTGTGTGTGTGTCTATCGAACAAGAGCTTTCTTTTCTGGACAAAGAGTGTGTAAAAACTGTCCAAATGTTTTATAGTTCTGAACACTATCGGCTATACAAGTCTTACAAAATCTCAGTGAGTACAATCTAAAAAAAAATGTCTGTTTGGTGCTCACAAACTTGAATTCAAGGATTCAGCATTTCTAGCGATGATATTAAACACAGCACTAAGGAACTTGCCAAGTTAAATGAATTTCCTCCACCAAACAACTGTAAATCATTGTGTCAATTCCTTGGAATGGCTAATTTCTATCGAAAGTTAATTCCATGTTTTAGTGATCTGGTATTCCCACTCATAGAATGCATATGCATGAACCCAAAGTCAAAAGACTTAACACTAAAAACAAAAAAATCTTTTGAAACTATCAAAAAAGACTTTATCAAATATAACTGCTCTCACCTACCCCAACTTAAATGCTAATAACTATCAACTTAATAGTTCTAATTAGGCTGTTTATGATGATTCTAATTATGCAGCATTATGCCAAATGATCAACACCCAACAACACTAATTGTTTTTTTTTCCAAAAATGATCACAGATGCAACAAAATTATTCCATCATTCATAAGGAATTGCCAGCTGCTTACCTGGCAGTCTTGCATTTTAAACATCAGATAGAAGGCAGGAATGTGCTATTATTAATAGGTCACAAATGTCTTTTTAGTGCTTCACTAAAATCTGACAAATAACAATGTCTGCTCTGTTTTATAAGTAAATATGTGAGTGATATCTGATATATAAAAGGTAGTTAGTATATAGTAGATGATTGCTTATTGTGCCCATCCAATGTAGTTACTATTGATATATGTGATTTGTTAGAAATGGTGAAACACCAACCTATTGATGAAGAAATTAAACACTTTAATGATCAATTGAAGCCATATCCTATAAATTAACATCAAACTATTCTATGCAACATGTCATTACCCTTTTCACAACCTACTGTAAAGCAAAATCTCAGAAAATCAGTATTTGACTGCATAATCTATCACACCCTGGGAAAAAAAATGATGAGATCAAGGTACTACTGGCTGAAAATGAACAAATCAATAAAAACATGATACAAGGAATGTCAGTATTGCAAGGAAGCAAAAATAACCAAGCATACAAAAAGCAATGTTCAGCCATTTGAATTACCTTCTTATTAATTCCAAATATTACACCAGGATATAGTAGGGCCCTTAAAACCAGTGTAAAACCAAACATACCCCTTTTTCTCACTTTATTGATATTTACTAGTATGTATCAATAGAAGTACTTCATGGATAGAAGCGTCTCCCTTTATGAATATTTCAGCACAATCAGTTTCTACAGCTTTTGTCAACATGTGGATATCCAGATTTGGAGTTTTTCCATGTTGTTACAGACAAGGGTAATCAATTTGAATTGGGAATTGTTTTCAGAACTATCAAAGATAATAGATTTCTTAAGACTTCAAAAAAACATCCTACCATTCACAAACTAATAGATTAATTTAATGGGTGCATTGGACTCTAAAAAATGTCAGTCATTGCCAGGAGAGAATCATGGTTGTCAGATCAAGCTACTGTCCTTCTCATAATCACAATTACTCCCTATTTACTTCTGTAACAGGAGATAACACACAAGTTCCCCAAATATTAATTGATGCAATAATGAAGATATTGGAATAAGAAATTCACAAATAAAGAAATTAGCTAAAGATATGAAAAATAAATTGTAGCTGATAAACTATTCAACTGATGTCTGCATTCTTTACCCAATTCATAAGTCCTAAAAGATCTAAATACTTGTAAATGTGTGTGGTTATGGATAGACAGAGTGCAGAAACCCCTAGAAGTTCATACACAGATCCATTTGAGCTATTACACCATGATCAGAAATACTTTACCATCAAAATTTCTGACAAGATGAATAATATATTTTCAATTGACAGATTAAAGCCTGCATTAATTTTGGAAACTAAGACTGATAGAGTTTTTGCCAAATCTCAGCCAGAATCAAACAACTCTCCTTCAAATTCTAAAGGACTTAATACAGACAAAAATACAACAATCTAAATCTGAAAGAATGATAAAATGGGAAAAAAAATACATATTTTTACATGGACCAATCAAAATCCAAGCAACAGTTCCAAAGCATATTTCTAGATATGTATAAAATAAGATGGAAAGTCAACCTAAATCAGAATTGATGAATTAGTTTTATCCATTCTCTGATCCTACAACCAGAGCCAAAATATGAAATACTTATGTGTGACCCACATAGTCTCACATAGACACATATGATACCTACCTAAGATGTCCATAAAATCCTGCATTGACACTAAAACATACATACTTCCTTCTCCCATTTTAAGTAAAGTGACTACTACATTTGAATACATACATATATAAACAAATATATCTACATTCTCTTAAACTCTCTCTCTATACATACATACATACATATATATATATATATATATATATATATATATATATATATATATATATATATATATATATTTGTTTATATAAAAATTTATTTTGTATATATTAACTCCCTGGCCACTAGTGTGAAAAATAAGACAGTCTTTGGAAAACAGAAAAAATAATTTGTATTGTTACTTCCTTTTCTCTTGTTTCTTCTCTTTCCCTTTTTCTAAAACTGTCTTCTCTTTGTCTCTTTTCCTTGTCTCAACACAGTCCTGATACGAATAAACCTTTGCATACAAAAAAATATTTTGCATTTATTACGTTAATTTTTCTTTTTAAGGTTCACCGTGATTTTCGTTTGTGGCTAACCAGTATGCCCAGTGAAAAATTTCCTGTATTCATATTACAAAATAGTTCTAAAATGACAGTGGAGCCTCCAAAAGGAATTAAAGCAAATCTACTCAAATCTTATTCAACTATTAATGATGATTACTTGAATGCATTAGATCAAAAGGTAAGTATTGTATTATCAATCTTTTAGATTGATTATCAGTTGCTCATATTAATTTGGAATTCAAGTAAAATTTCAATACAAATGTCAATATTTGGGAATTCAATGATTTTCTACCTCAAAATCTTACTTTTGATTTTCTTATGTAAACTTAATTTTTTGTGAATATAATTTTTAAACAAACCAAACTAGTTTTGTTACAGACATGAAGTAAATGTAAATTATAAGTAATGAGTTTTATGTTATCAAAAATATTGTTACCAGTAATTTTTGTTCAAAATCTTGCTAGATTTTTATTGATCATTTTTTAACTATTATAGTAAGAATTTTCAAATTCTCACACTGATAAGAACTATAGTTGAATCAAATTCTTGTCAATTTTTGAATTTGTAAATAAATATAAAATTGAATATAAAGCCATGCCAAGCCAATTCTCTATTACTTTGCTTATGTGTGCCTTATTTAAATAGTCACACTCAAGAAGCAATTTTTTTATTTTCAACTTGTGTTTTTTGGTATTTTATCACTCAGTTACAAATTGATTGATGTAATTCATAAGAAGGATCATAATGTGACAAATAAATTTTTTCTAGTTTTTTTTTTTTCATAGAGATGTCAGCTTTCTGCTATCACACAGAGCCTTGTGTAGAAATGAAAAGATGTATTTAACTTTGCTTGATTAGTGGTGTCCACAGCTCCCATTGTTATGATATCAACATTTCATAAATTAGATAACACAAGAATTAGTATCAATAAATGTGATTATTTATTTGGTTAATAGAATATATGAGGTTTGATTAAAAAGTATCAAAAGGTCTGGTGCTATAAAAAGAAAACTGCAACATATCAATTTAATCTGCTTTGAAGTAATCCCCTTCTGAAGCCACACACTTTATTCAGTGTTGTTTCCATTGATGGAAACATTTCTGGAACTCCTTTTTTGGATTAGTAAGCAGCTGTCTCATTGCATTCTCTTGAATTTCCTTAACATCTTGAAATCTTATTCCTTTCAAGTGAGATTTCATTTTCGGAAAGAGGAAAAAGTCTCAAGGGACGAGATTTGTCACTGCTTATGAAAGTTTTCAAAAAGTTTTTGTCTTTCTTGACAAGTTCAAGGAGATTCTATGCAGCTGAGACCTGATTTTCTATTTGGTCAACTGAAATCAGTTTTGGCACAAACTTGGTAGACACATGTCTCATACCCAAATCTTCCTTGAGAATGGAGTGGACCGAACTGTAACTAATGTTCACATCCTCCAACAACTCACTCACAGTGATTCAATGGTCTTTCTGAACAGCTGCACACACATCTATAATGTTTTCATTAGTTCTGCTGGTTGCAGATCAACCAGAACGTGCGTCAATATTGACATTTTGTCTCTGTCATCTTGGAAACAGTTGAACCACTCATCCACTTATGTCCAGCTCATAAACTCTTCTCCATATACTTTCTACAACTTTGCATAAGTCTCTGTGCAGGTAAGCTTTTGGCAAAATTTGATGCAGATTCTCTGCTCAATTTTCTCCGATAGAACCACTGTGGTGTGGTGAGATGCCCACACTCTACATACTTTCCTTCCAAGAACTACTCTAAACAACGAAAATGAGAGAGAACATTCTAACTTTGTATGCATGCATGGCAGAGTTCAAGGTCAATCTATGCCAAGCAATTTCTCTCTTTTTGATAAAACCTTGCATGTTATTGTTAAATATCTGTTATGGAACATAAAGGGAAATTTGTTTATGCTGTTTTGGATTAGTACCCAAAAGAAGTTGCCAGTTTGGAGTAGGCTAATCTTGTCACATGCCTGTTCACTTTTCTCTTGTTTATATGTACATGGTATGTTTGATATGTAGGAAGTTGATCCTTATACTTGTTGATTTCAATCTTTACTAAGGAATAACTGCCAAACATTTCCCCCTCAACTTTCATAGGCTGAAGTCCACAAATGCATGCTGGGATATTTTTCTTAGCCAATAAAATAGGCTGGTTTGCAGTTTGACATATCTCGGTCCAGATCTGCCTTTGTTAAACCTTTATTCTGTCACTCTGAGAATCCTTTGAACCATTTACTGCTGTTATTCTGTTAAGTTTTGATTTATTTTTACCGTTTTTCTTATGTTCCTTTTTGATTTTTTCCTTTTCAATTCCTTATCCTCCCCATTTTTATTTTTACTTTATTTTGCTATTATTCTTTTATTATTTAATTTTTGAGTTTCTCTTACCGTTTATTTTCCTTTTTTTTCAATTTATTTTCTTCCCATACTCCCTTCCCAGAGTTTATCTGTTTATTTTTCTTTCTATGTTTTCCATTTGACTTTATTTTTCTTTGTTTATTATTACATGTTACTTTGTTCTGTGTTCTTTCTTTTAAATATCCGTAAAGTTCTGTGTTTTTTCTGTTAATTTCTTCTGTAATATATTTGTTTGTAAATTTTGTGTTTATTTTGTATATTCTGTTCATTTTTTTTTTCCTTGTTTATCATTTTGTTTTAGGGTTGACCATTTTTTATTGGCAGCCATATTGTAAATTGTTACATTTATAGTTTTGTATTTTATTTGTATAGTGTTTTCCTACTTATTCCTTGTATAACACTTTGTTTTATTGTTTAATTTGTTGCTTTCTCCTCTACCATCTTTTTAATTTTTGTATGTTCTTCTGTTTTGTCATTGTTTTAAATTTGTTGTTTTGCCTTTAGGCAAACCTTGTCCATTTGTTTTCATCTGTCGTACGTCCTTTTGTTTTGCGTTTTCTTTTTGTCTGTTTAAATTTGTTTCGCCTTTAGGCAAACCTTGTTTCTTTGTTCATTTATTTAAACTTTTTTACATCCTTCTGTTTTGTTTTTTATTGTTTTTTTAAATTTGTAGTCTCGCTTATGGGCGAACCTTGTTTATATTGTTTTAATTTTTCTTGTCTGTCGACCTTTTGTTTTTCGTTTGTATTGTTATTATTAAATTTGTTGTTTTGCTGTTAAGTGAACCTTCTTTATTTAATTTTACTTTTTTTGTAATATTTAATTTTTCTTGTCTGTTTATTTTTGTACATTATTGTCTCGTGGACCTTGTTGTTTATTTGTCTGTTTTTCCTTTTCTTTTTTTTTTGCCTATAAAACTTAACTACTTTTTCCTTTTTCACCGCTTCCCTTCCCTTTGAAAATGGAGAAAAAGAGTCCCCTCATTTTTGATTATCGAAAAGAAGCCGAAAGTGGCTGACCTTAGGAGGTCATTCAGGAGATATTTATTTTCCATAAAAAAGAACACCGATAAAAACAATTCCAATGAATACCTGGCATTACCTCCCGTTAATGAGGAGGCTGTTGGTAGCCATGAAAAAACTAAAAGTATGGGGGCCAATAATGGCCAAAATAAAAAAATTATGGTGACCAATAATGGCCAGGAAGCAGAGACCCAAGTTATGGAGGCCAATAATGGTCAAGAAAAATCAAAAATGTATGGTGGTCAATAATGGCCAAAAACCATCATCAAAAAATGCAGAGGCCAATAATGGCCAAAAAGATAATAAGACTGGAAATAATACGGAGGCTGGGGATTTGCCCTGTTGTTGGAAGTCTCCTCCCATATGCATTATCAATATAGCGAAGTTCTTGGAGTGTGCCAAGAGCTACGCACACCTTGTCGTGGAAGGTGGGCTCTTGCAGGAACCCATAGAACTAAAGAAGATTGAAGAAAAAAATAATTTGTCAGTCTTTTTTGTTGACAAGCGTATGCGCAAAATTTGTCATTCGACAAAAGACACAGTGGTAAAAACACTGGAGTCCCAGGGGTTTAAGCCTCTAAGAATTGTTAAGGGCTCAGGCTTTTTCATGTGGGACGTATTGCTACCCACACCCAATGACTGTGTCAAAGCAACAAGCAGAGAAATAATAACAAAGGATATAATTCTGTGAACCGAGTATGAAAGAAAGAGGAGGACCATGTAGCATTATAAGAGGTCCCTCCTCAGGTTATCAGGGAACACATGACGGCTTTCTTGTCGCAGTATGGTGAAATACTAGGTGCTTCCTGCAATAGCTTGAGCGGGGGATGGAGTTTTTACATCATGTTAGACTGAAAAGCCTTCCTCTCCATCCCCAACTGTCTGGAAGTTGGGAGCCTGAAGCTGCCGGTCATTGTGATCAGCCACAAACTGTTGTATTGGAAGTGTGGAGAGACTGGTCACCTCTCCTCTTCCTGCCCAGAGAAGAAGACCTCTGGAAGTCAGGCCCCAGTCAACCAAACTCCCCCTCTGACCATGTCTTTGAATACCACCTCGCCTGTAATGGGCATGCTAGCTTCCAGGACTGGAGTGGAGAAACCCCAGGTTGGGTCAACATCTAAGCCCCCATTCCCCAAAGAGCTTTTGCCCACTGCAAGAAGGGAGAGGGGGAATGGCAGGTTTCTGGCAGGGCCAGAGGGAAGCGCCAAACAGCACGTCCTCAGTCCCCTGAAGCCCACTCTCTCTGTCAACATTAAGGGCGACACCCCAGTGTCTCAACCTACTCTTAATGATCTGCACAAAAAGTACAACCCGGGTTTTGACAAAACCAAGAAAATTAAAAAATTAAAAGAGAGATTAGACAGTCTACACCAACAAAAGACCTCCCCTATTAAAAAGCCTACTTTCTCTACATCCTCTGCCCCACATTCACTACATTCTTCCCATCCCATTACCCACCTCAGTAGAGATTCCAGTAAGCAAAAGTCCTCCTCTGCTAAAAAGGCTACCCCTTCCACAACCTCTATCCCATCACATTCATCCCATCCCTCAAGCCCTCTTAGTAGAGACTCCAGTCAAGAAAAGCCCTCTCCTTTTAAAATGGTTATTCCCTCCACATCTTCTAACCAGTCACATTCATCCCATCCCTCAAACCCTCTTAGTAGAGACCCCAGCCCTTTCAGACAAAAGTACAAACCTTTCCAAACTCCCAGTCCTTCCCTTATTAAAGATTCCGAAATGCCCCCTAAGACAAAGACAAAGGAGTCCTACTCAGGACATAAAAGATAAAGCATGGGTGATGCTTGAAGCAATAACATCTTATAAAATAACACCACCCATCACCGTTGTCAAAAGTCCAAGGTTGAAGAAACTGACACAATTTTGTGCTGGGAGGGTCCCTGTTTTTGTTTATCCGTCCCTCTATAGACCACTAAAGTTGACTTTCCCATGGGATATAGGTGGTCTCTCTCAAGATGGCACCATCAAGACTGAGATGGGCCATGTGTTGATGGGGGAGGCTGTCGGTATCCTGACCCCATCCATGTTTAATTCACGTAAACAACCCTAATTGGTTTCATAATGTCTCTCTGGTTAGCTACTTTGAATGTCTGAAGCCTGAGGTCCGAGTCTCGCAGGGCAAGGCTCTATTGTGACCTTCAGCATCTCAGGGTGGATGTATGTTGTGTGCAAGAGACCAGTTTTTCTTCTCGTGATCATGAGAGCATTCTGTCTAGGGGTTTTTCCCTCTATTCAGCCTGTTTTGATAGACGTGCGAGGGGTGTCTCTTGGCTGGTGAGCAAGTCTTTGAAGGCTGCGTGTGCTCTTGTCTTTGCAGATCTGGTGGACAGACTTTGCGTGCTGGATGTTATCATAAAGAATAAGGCTCTACGTCTCATTGGGGTTTATGCACCCAATAAGCATTTTGAGTGGCCTGCTTTGTTTCGGCAGATCGAGCCATTCTTGGCATCATCTCGTCAGGTAGTTCTAGCGGGGGATTGGAATGCCATCCTTGACCCTGATATAGATCGTATAGGGTCAAATTTGGGTACTAATAACTGGGATGTGAAACCATTTTGGGACTTTATCAACAAATTTGATCTTGTCAATAAGTACCGAAATGGACACCCTCAGGAGGTAGTATAGATTTGGACTAATAGTGGTGGCTCAGTTCCTGAAGTGCATTCTAGCTACCTTGACTGAGTCTTAGTCAGGAGAGTTGATGTAGGGCTCTTAGGGTGTCCAAGTTTCCATTATATATTTTATTCGGATCATAGGCTAGTCCGGGTCCGTGTAAACTTAGATAAACCTAAGGTTAGGATGGCTGGTTACTGGAAATTAAACTGCTCATTATTTGGGAAGCAAGATTTCCAGCACCTGCTGCTACTAATGATACAGAGGGAACTGACTGGGGCCGTGGTGGGAAATGTCTGGTGGGAGAAACTTAAATCTAAAATTAGAACATTTGTTGCTGATTATAGTTGTCAGCTCAATCTTGATAGATTAGCAGCACTTGTGAACAAAAAGTTTATCGGGTGATTAAATCCCAAGATAGTGGGGACATAGCCTTAGCTAAGGCAGAGTTGGCCTCCTTGCTTATCAAGAAGGATCAAGCTCTGGTAGTTAGGGCTAGGTTAAAAAGAATGTCTTCTGAGGCAATGTATATGGCCACTGAATTGCATGCAGAGGAGGTTCAGAGTGCATCTTGGCGACATATCGCATGCATCACATTACCAGATAAGCGGACTGTGACCACAAACGAGGGCATATGTGAGGCTTTTTGTGAGTACTTTCAAAAACTTTTCACCAGGGAGCCTGGTCTGAGCCTTGCTCAGTTCAATGCCTATTTAGCTGACTTTCCCTGCCTTGAGGCAGCTGAAGCAGCTAGTTGCGAGGATCCCATTAAAGAGTCAGAAATCTCGGAAGCGCTGAAACAGGTTGGCCTGAACAAATCTCCAGGATTAGATGGTCTTCCGTATGAAGTGTACTTGAGGCAGTTGCCCGTTTTTGTTCCCTTGCTGGCAATGATTTTCGGCAACTGGATGAAGCAGGGGTCTATATCCCAACGCTTCACCAGGGGCGTAATCAAGTTGTTACGTAAGGACAAAAACGGTGGGGATGGGTGAGGTAACTTTCGCCCTTTAACTATGTTAAAAAAAGGATTTAAAAATTTTGGCTAAGGTCTTAACAAACCGTTTGCAGGCTGTCCTCTCTAGTCTGATTGGCTCCGAACAGACTTGTGCTGTGAAGGGCAGGACTATTCAGGACAACCTTCATATGGTACACTTGATCATCGAGCAAGCCACGCTGATCAATTTAGATCAGTTCAAGGCCTTCGATAGGGTTGGCCATCACTTTCTCGAGGCTGTCCTTTCAGCAGCCAGTTTCGGGCCGTATTTTTGCACCTGGATCCAACTTCTGTATACGACCCCAGTGTGCTGGTGGAGGTGAATGGAGTATGATCAGAGCCGTTCATATTGTCTCGCTCCATTCATCAAGGTTGTCTGCTTTCACCTTTGCTTTATGTTCTTGCATTGGAACCTTTCCTTCACAAGTTAAAGACGAATCTGGTCCTATGCAGAATTTCCCTACCTGGTGCTACTACCTTGCCCAGGTACTCTGCCTATTCTGATGACATTTCGGTTCTTGTGTTGAGCAGGGCTGAGATTGATGAAATAAGCAAAGACATCAGTGGTTATGAGATGGAGTCAGGGGCAAAGATCAACTGCGATAAGTCTGTTGGCTTGCAGTTGGGTGCGTGGAAGGGAGTTTCTCTTCCCGGACCTTTCCACTGGACGGATGGGCCGGTCAAGAATTCTCAGCATCTGGTTCGGTCCTAATCTCCAGTTGGAAATGAATTGGTCAAAGGTGCAAGAGAAGGCCGAGATCGCAATTAATTTGTAGACTCTGAGGAATCTTTCCTTAAAGGGGAGGGCGGAAGTATGTGTTTCACACATCTACCTGATTCTCCTTTACCGACTATCTGTGCTTCCACTTCCGTATGACACTTTACTGGCATTAGTGAGGCTCTTGTTCTCCTTCTTGTGGGGAAGCAAGGCAGCCAGAGTCTCTCGGGAGATCTGTTGCCTTCATCCATCTGAAGGAGGTCTAGTTATGCCTAGCATTGAGATTCATCAAAATATGCTTCACATTGGGTTCCTGGATCGAATGTGTTGCGAATCGGATGAGGTGGGCACCTTCTGAAAGGAAGATGCCCTGTAAGAACTTCCCATCCCTGAGAAGTGTGTACTCGTGTGAGGAGGAGGCCCACCGTTTACCCCGAGTTGAGTGCTCCTTCTACCGTAAATGTCATCATGCTCTGAAACACCTCTTATGGACCTCAATATGGCCTTGGGCACCCAGGATGAAATGTCTCAATAACAATGAGGCATCACTCACCTGGCTGGTGATGCGTGGTGCCCTCGGGGTCGCCAAGACACTTTGCACAGCAGGCTTGGAGAAATATCCAAACTGCCGGTGATGTAGTGGGGAAGTCGAGACCATTGGTCACGCCTTCTTTCATTGCAGGGTGGTAGTGCCATTGTGCAAGTATGTTGAAGGTCTCATGGTTCACATACTGCCTGGAAAGTTCTTTGTCCTTGAGGCCGCTTCTGTTTGTAGCAATGTGGCTCCACCATTGATGAAGGCTGAACATTATGTGTTCTTATTGTTGCTAGGTGTTATGAGAGTCGTGATTTGGACAATACGTCAGAAGGGATTCTATGAAGGCGAGAAGTTCACTTCTTCCCAACTGATCTTATACTTTAAGCATCAGCTTAAGGTTAAAATTAGGATGGAAAAGCAGCGACTCACTTCATCAGAATTCTGCAAAAGGTGGGTGAATCTTGCACGTTTGTGCCATGTGAAAGGGACTGACCTAGAGTGGCGCTTTGATGCTGGTTAGGCATCAGGATATTGCTTTACCTGGGTTGAACACGGGCAACCCATCCCCAAATTAGGTTAGCTTAGGTTTGGTTTTTTGAATTTTTAGTTTCTTTTTTTTTCAATAAACTTAGCTAGGGTATGTATGCTCATTGGTCCCTTTTATTTCTGTCCCTATTTTTCTTTAAGTTTAATTCCTTATCCCCTCCCTCGTTAGGTGGTCAGTGATGTCAATTCTCTGGAGGATGCAGGGTGTCTTTCGTTTTGTGTGTCTGTTTTCGTATTTGTTGTCTGAATAAGTACATGTCTGCGTGAGTGCTTGGGCTGAACAAATGTTTTATTTTATTATAGTCCCACATTAATTTTGTCCAGTTAACTGATGTTTCTGCCACATTTAGTGATTGTAGGGGTTTTTATTACTAACATTATTTTGTTTAGTTTCTTGTAAATAGTTTATATTTCATATTGTAAATACTCATTGGGGCTAGTTTTTTAAAAATTTTTAAATTGTTGTTTTATTCCCTTCCCTCCACAGACAATATATTGTACATATGGGGACTAGTTAGTATTTTCATGGAGACATTGAGATATTATGGTGGATGTGATGAGAAAGATAAGTAAGAATGTGTTGTTTTAGTGCAAGGAATATTGTAAGTATGACTGGGTCAGCATTTGTGGCTAGCTAAGTTTAAAGTTAAGACAGAAGGCCGAACTTTTCCCCATTTTGGCCTTGTGCCACATTTTCTGTTTTATTCAGGAATAAATATCCTCAGTCCAGATCTACTGAGTCAGGTGGCTCACTGTCAGGCTTGCAGCTGGCTTGTCAAACTCTCTGCCTTCAGGCAGAAAAAAATCTAAAAAAGGCTATGCCAAAGGGCAGAGTCATGTCTGGGGAGGTAGACATACCCAATGCCATGTATGCGGGGTCTACAGGAAATTTTTGCCCAAACCTACAGGCTCAGAATTGCCCCACATAAAAACAGCCTTGTGCCACATCCTGCCTCGTGAGTCCAGAGCTGCCTTGCCTAGAAGAAATAATGCTATGTTTGCTTGTCCGTACTTGCTTTTGTTTGTTGATGCCAATTCTTAGTTTGTGAACTTTTTGCCTACTTGTTAATTTGCCTTGCATATATTGTTTGCTAGATATTATTTAATTTTTGCCCTGTTCCTTTTTCTTTTGATTGCAAACTTTATTAATTCTGTTTGTTAAACAGTTCTGTTATTTCTATTGCATTTGACCATGGCTACTCACTCCACAATACTTTAACTCATTTTGAAAATTCATGATTTTACAGATGTTGTTGTCAGCATGAAAGAAATAAGAAAAATGGATAAAAGTTTAAGTGTTTGCTTTACATTTACTCACAGTGGGAACACTTTTGGTTTATTTTTAATGTTTTTATATTCTATCATTTTAATAAACTATTATTTTTTATTTCTCGTAAATTTATTCACAATTTTTTTTTTACTTAATTGCCATGGTGTAACTTTTTTGAAACATCATAATTTTATTGAATATATATAAACCTATTTTGTCCATTCACTGCATGCACTATAATTGTACATTTCTTTTAAAAAATATATATTTCATCTAACATAAATATTGTATTAGTCATGTGTGTTAATATTAATAACATTCAACTTTGTTTATTTAGATTTTGCTCTTGTAAAGTTTTTATTCCTCTAACTAAAGAATATATTGAAATGCACTCACTATTTCAGTATTATCATCTTTCAAAGAGCTTTGCTAAATGCTTGATTGTATTTTGATATTTTTCTTCTATTATTGCCCTTACTAAAATATGTTCTTGTTTATAAATAAGATTAAATGTTATCACTGGATTTATAATTTTCTTGTATTGTCTCCATTAAATACTTCTAGTCACAGAAGTTGCAGAACATTATAATTTTCATTTGTGAAGTATTATGGCTAATCATTTTTCTTTGTCTTGGTTCTCTAGTTTAATGAAGAGTTGAGTTTAGATATCATCCCTTTTGAAACCTTAATTTACCTTACTTAACCATTCATACCTGTGTACTTTATATTTGGTGAGACACAGTAAACCTGCCCATTTTTAAATTATGCCATCAATTTATAACATAGCAGCTATGTAAATTAAAAGTTAAAACAGTAGAATTTTTATCAATATCTTCTAAACTCTCATATCAGTGATAGTGAAGATTAGTTCATTGAAATAGATAATATTCAATAACTTTCTTTAAAAATCTGATGTTTATAGTCTTTCTTTTGAATTAATCATTGGTCATTTATATCATGATGAAAAATTATTTGTTTTCTTTTTAGATGACTGAATTGTATTTAAATTTGAGAAGTTAATAAAAACTAAAAGATTTTTTCATTTTCTTTTCAGACTGATAATTTTAAAAGTTTAGTTTTTGCTTTGAGTTTATTCCATGGGGTTATTATTGAAAGAAGAAGGTTTGGGCCACTTGGTTTCAATATTCCATATGAATTTACAGATGGAGATTTGAAAATCTGTATGAGTCAACTAAAAATGTTTATTGATGAATATTCTGAAATTCCATTTAAGGTAAGTAGGTAAGAATTATAAAAATAATATGTATAAATCAAAGTAAATAGCTGCCTAAACATAGAAAAACTTGTTGAAAGATATAATGTTAATCTTTGGTTGTTGCTAATCATTTGACAAATAAAAGAACAAATATATTGAGAAGAATCATTAACAAATATTCAATATTGTTCAGATAATTTAACCCCTTCTAGATATACTTGATGTTAGCACAGAATTTTATCTGCAGTCTTTTTCAGTCCTCATTAATAAAAATCCAAAATTTCTTTCAAGCAGACCAATCCACTTCAGCAGTTCTTGCTACACTGAGGAAATATGAAGTTCCAAATTATGCCTGGAGAAATTCCTCAACATCTACGAAGTAAATTAATTTACAATGTACATACTAGTTGGACTTATCAGCTTGTTGGATAGGTGTATATATGCTACCTTCATGTCTTGTCAATTATCTGGATTAGACCCAGAGGGTATAATGTGTGCTCTTCTCTCTCCAGATATCTTGTACCACAGCAGATCTTTCTATCTCACCTTTGGTTATAACTTGGTTCCTTGTATTTCGCCCTGTATCTTCCAACATATTATGAAAATTAATCCATATAGAAATAAAATAAAAGTAAAAAATTACCAGTCATTATACATACAAGAAAAGAAAAAATTCTTACTCAGTCTGAAATTGAACAGAAAGAATTTATTTATATTTAATAGATTTATGTAAAAGAAAAAGGATATAAAGGCTTGCTTAAAATATTCTATTGAGTACCTAATAAAAATGAATCTGGGTAGAGAAAAAGTGTTTGAGAAAGTGGGATTTAGAGTTGATAAATTTTGAAAATATTTAGAAAAAAAAGGGATACAGGGAAAGCTCTCACTTAGTTGTTAATGTCCTGACTTGTTATGAGTCAAGGTCATTCTTCATAGTAGTAAAGAATGTTATTGATGAAGAATGCTGAATGAAGTATTTTGGTGGTAGTGATGTGATGAAGGAAGGTTTGCATCTTTGAAGTTAGTTTCAAAACAAATTGTTAATTTTTATGTTATGTCGTCCAGAGTTTCTGGTTGGCTGTGAGGGGCTTTGGTCCTTAAAGTTCACCTTTGTCCGGGATTTATGTTTATATTTAGTTTATAGCTTTCAATATTATCACGAGCTTAAAATTTTGTTCTTCTGATTGGTAATCCAAAGGATGCATTGTGCCTTTCCAGAATATTCAATCTTTATTACCCTGTGCTAGACATGGCATCACCATAAATTAAATAGGTTCAAAACAAAGCTTATCAAGAAAAATCCCATCTGAACACCTCATAAAAAATTTAATTTACAATAACTTTTATCTACAAAATATAAAAATTTGTTTTCAATGACTAATTTTTGTGCAAAATATATAAAATTTCATTTTACAATTACAAATTTAAATATAAAAAAAAATAGTTTACAATAACTAAGTTTTTATGCAAAATAAAAGTATCTTTTTTTCTTTGGTGGAAATAGGAGAAGAGAGAGATCATCACCTCTCTTATCCTGAATATTAAAAAGGTGCATTCAATAACAAACTAGACCCAAAGCTATCTTGTGAAATTTGAAAGGTAAAAACATTTGTTAAACAGATGTAAACAAAGTATAAATTATACAAAAAGGCTTGCACAAAAATTTCCTTTCATGCACCTTATTAAGGACAAGGCAAGATAACATAACAAAATTATAGAAACAATTGGCTCTAAAAAAAAACACAATACTAATTTTTTCAAATCATAAAAGAAAAAAACTTTCAGATGGTGATATTAAAACCATTGAAATTAAAAATAAATTACTTAGAAATGTTATTTTGCTTTCTTTCTGCTTGAGTTCCATGTGGTTCACTGTGGCCATTTAACAATCTTTTTGCGATGTCGTTTGTTTTTCATTCTGCTTTTCCTTTCATGTGAGAGTATCCAGAAAGTTTTACGTTATTATGAAATGTTTTTGTCGACGTAGTTTTTAAGAATACTGAAACTTTTCTGTCCTTTGCTCTATTGATGACTTTGACATGAGGAAACTTAAAATCCTTTCCACATCCAGCCAGCTTTGTCCCTGTGTAAAGTATCACTTTTTTCTCCCACAGCCAGCTGGCTCCTTTCCTTCTGTTGTCCAACCACCTTCTGATGCAGCTAACAAGTTTTGTCTCTTCTGCCATCCAACCACCTTTTGCCTTCTAACCACCGTTTCTCATTCATCCACTAACTCATCTTAAATATACTCAGGGGTGGATCAACAAGCTTTAATTTTAAATTTACGAAGACAGAACCCACTCAATTGAACAAAAGATAAAAGGGTAAAATATTTTTGTCAAAATTTGTTATATGAATCCCCGACAGTCCACCATGATAGTTATTTCTGATGGTTCTTTTTAGAGCCAATAAAAAACTTTTACACACAAAATGAAAATTTTTAATAAACTTTATAACCAAACTTCTTTTAATATACTTCTTGCAAAAGTGTATAAGATAAACTCAGACTATTTAACATTTATTTACTCATACTTTTTAATTAATTGTTATTTTTAATTATTTTATACTACTACATATAGAATTTTTATAATCTCATTGGTTAATAAAGTCTTCACTCATAGGTAGTGGTAAGGAGCATAGATTTAAAATATTTTCACATAAATTTTTATAATATATTATAAATATAATTTTTAATCAAACTCTTTTCTCAAAAGAGATCAATCTAGTAAAAAGGATGCATTAAACATCACTCTTATGTTGTAACATTAACAAAACTTTTAGATCTTTTCCTGTGTTCCTGTTACATAAAAAATGTTCCATGTCATAGAAATTGTTTTAACTTGAAACGTCTATTATTTCATGTTATCCAGTTCAGTGGGTTCTATAATGGGCCCTAATTTTCAGTTTGGATACAATAACAACAGATACGTGTCTACAATTGCAGACCTTTATTCCAGCTTTCAAATAAAACAACAAAAATTAATAAAACAAAAGGCAGCTTTTTCCTGGAAATGCTTCATCATTGTTAGCACTCATTTATTTGATACATCAAAAACAATCAAGGATGAGTAATTACGTTAGAGGATGCTAATAATATCTCTTTTTCTTTCACCTTTGTTGGAGTACTGCTGGTGACTAACTTCTGATGTTGATGGTCACAAATCAGAAGTGATTGTTAGACTGAAAGTTTAGATATAACCTTGTATGTATGAGTTTTCTCTAAGCAGGAGTGTGATATTTTCTTTGTGCAGGTAATTAGAAGATTCAAAAAAGGAAGTTTGTTATTATATTCATACTCTCTTTCAAACTGTATATAAGACCTGGCTTCACATGATCCAATAGGACTTGTACATCCTCGTGGAGGCACAGTGGAGTAATGGATAGCAGCTCGGATTGAGGAATCGGAGAGCCGAGTTCAATTTCCAATCAAATTCATTACATTCACTTACGTGCTAATACCCTTGGGAAAGGTATGAATCCTCTTCTTCTCTCCCCAGCTATGGGTAAATAGTAGGACAGACCGGGTTCTATAGCCTTGGATGGCAACTGGTCTACCACAGGAAGAAATGGCAACCTACTGTGGGAAAAAATCTGCCTTGTCAGTCATGTATCAAAAGATACATGATCACCTAAGCATGTATCATGCATGGCACATAATTAACTGACATCCTCTTACTGGGGCAGTAAGATTAAAGTAACTTCCATATACTTAAATCAGACTGACATCAACAAATTGGAATTTAGTATAAGTTTAAAAAAAAATTATAAAAGCACACCAGAGTAAATGGTGACCCTCCCTACTAGCTAAACTTTGTTCTTTATAATAAAATATGAGGCCCAAATTGAAAATATGTCATTAACAAACAATATGCCTGGTCTACCGCTGATGTCAGCCATAACTGAATATATATATGATGCTCTTGATAAGAACAGCAAAGCTTGAGCTGAGGCTCTAGATATCTTGAAGATGTTTGGCATGCTGGTCTTCTGTGTAAGCTTCAGGGTTATAGTATTATAGGACGACTATTGGATTCAATCCAATCATTCCTTTCATATCATGAAATGGAGGTTGTTCTGAATAGGTATGCTTCCGAATGTGCCCCACCCCCCAAGGCTGGGACTTACACTGTTTCTGATCTTATCAATGATCTTCCTGATGTCATCAGCTCCCCAAATAGGCATCTATACAGATGACACTATCATTTACTTCTGTCTCATTAGTATTACTGACAAAGTCAACCTGGCTTCTGCTCTCATAAAGGACCTTCAATTAGTGATTAACTGTGGTAGGAAATGGCTTGAAAATTTTAATGCCTCCAAAATGAAACTGCTCTCATTTAGTCCCCACAGAGATAATTTCCTGCCCACCATTAGCAGAAGAGTGTCTCACTGCAACTTCTTGGCCTCACGCTTTTGAATGACTTGACATGGAACAACTACATTGAATCAAAAGCTGCATCTGCTGCAAGGAAAGTTGACTCACCGTGTCGTGCCAGAAGGTTTTTCTTGTCAGAGTCCATCTTACATATCTACAAATCTACTTTTTGTCTGTGTATTAAGTACTGTTGTCATATCTGGTCTGGTGCCCCAGCTGTTCATCTCAAGGTTCTTGACAAAATCCAAAGAAGGATCTGCAATGTAATTGATCCTGACTTGGCATCTCGACTTCATGATGTGACTTCTGTCTTTTCTTCAAATATTTTCATGGGAACTGTTCTGACAAGCTGTTTTCCCTGGTGCCCTGACTATATAAATTTAAGCATGCTACTAGACTTGCATCTAGGTCCCACCCTTTTGCCATTGAAATAGTTAAATGTAACCGCCACTTCTCCTCCAATAACTTCTTTTCTCACACTTCCCTCTTGTGGAATTTCCTACTGTTTACTTGCTTCCCTGATAACTAAAATCTTCAAAAATTTAAATGCAACATCAATTGCCGCCATCTTCTGATATCTTGAACGCCATTCATCTTTTATCTTTTCCTTATTCCCCCTATACACAGTATATTCTCTTACCTTCACTCTTTGTAGACCCCTGAGAACCAGTGGCACTCTCGCCTTGCTTGAGCTGAAATGATTAAAAAAAATTAAGTATATAGATGATTATTGTTTGTTTGCCATGTTTTTTCCTTGACGGACATGCTTTTCTTTTTTCTTATGTAATATGCTTGAAAGAGGCTGAAGAATGAATCTACTAAAACTTTGTTAACATCAGCAAATCTATGAAGATAAATTTTCTGGGCAATATTGGATTGAACAAATATTTTTGAAAGATTCATAAAACTGATTTTTGATTTTGTTCAATGAATTTATTTTTCATATAGCGAAGATGATACTTGATTTTTATACATAGATGTTATCACATATATTTTATAATCATTTTGTCAGGTTCTAAAATACACTGCTGGTCACATTAATTATGGTGGACGAGTAACAGATGACCATGATAGACGATGTTTAATGACTATTTTGAAAGATTATTATTCTGAAAGATCATTGGAACCAGAATATTCTTTTTCTGAATCAGGAGTATATCGACAAATACCAACTTCAAGTGATCATAGTGTAAGTAATTCTGAAGTTTACTCAATTTATTTGTAATTTATCTTATTTCAATAGAAATTTATTGCTTGTAATTGATACATTTTTTATTTAATTTTAGGAATATATGCAATATATAAAAGATTTACCCATCAATGATACCCCAGAAATTTTTTGCTTACATGAAAATGCCAATATTACTTATGCTCAAAATGAGACCAGTAACCTTCTCAGTGGATTACTTGAGTTACAACCCAAATCATCAAGTGGAGGAGGGAAATCTCGAGAAGAAGTAAGTTTTGTTTCTGTTAATAAACAGATACACATTCACAAATGTGATATAATTTATTTCAAACTTTATTATGAAATAAAAAATAATGTAACTAAGGAGGCTAATGGGTTAATATTGTGTCAGGGATAAGCACTCACCCACATTCTTAATAACAGGGCATACAGTTTGACACCTTCCATAGACTTGGAAAGCATCTCTCTATCAGGCAATGGTTAAACAGTTTTGCTAAATAGTCTTTTTATAGTCAAGGTTTTTGATAAGTCTGAAAACTTCTTGTGTCGTGATAGATATATTACAAAGTTTGTGCTCTGTGATAAGAGGGTGAATCAGATAAAGGGTGGTCCTTATTATCTAATGTAGAATTAAAGGCAAAGTTCATTGCAAAAAGCCTTACCTTGTCTGTATAGGATGAAATAACCTCAGGGTCATTGCCTTTATTGACACTTTGCCTTTATTGAAGATTTTTCAGAACTCACAAGAACAAAGTCTTATGTTTTCAACCTTGTCTTGGACTGACTCATAGCTGCTCTAGAACTTGCAATGATTGCAGGCAGTTCTGTGATAGAGATGGTAGCAGTGGTTACATATTCTGGCATGAACTAAAGCTGGCTACTTGCTTTCAATTAGTATTTTTTTGTGGAATGAAACTTTCCATGTCTATGTGATTTGAGCTAATGTCACTTATCTGTTACTACAGGCAATTCTAGCCTGATACCTTTGGTTACAATCATTAAAATTCCATGGTTAGCTATCAGGATTGATTACATTGTTTCTGATCTTCATCAATGATTTTCCTGTTGTCATCAACTGCTCCCAAAAAGCCATCTATGCAGATGACACTACCATTTACTCCTGTCTCAATAGTAAACCCGGAAGTGCTGACAATCTGTCAATCTGGCAGCTGCTCTTCAAAAGGACATACAATCAGTGGTTAACTGGGGTAGGAAATGGCGTGAAAATTTAATGCCTCCAAAATGAAAATGCTCTCATTTAGTCACCACAGAGATAATTCCCTGCCCACCATTGGCATTAGTGTCTTTCTGTGTCTTCTTGGCCTTACACTTTCGAATGACTTGAAGTAGAACAGCTACATTGAATCAGTAGCTGCATCTACTGCAAGGAAAGTTAGCTCACTGTGTCATACCAGAAGGTTTTCCTCATCAGAGTCCATCTTACATATCTACAAATCTACCATTTGTCTGTGTATTGAGTACTGTTGCCATATCTAGTCTGCTCCCCCAGTTGTTCATCTCAAGGTTATCAACAAAATCCATAGAAGGATCTGCAATGTAATCAATCCTGACTTGGCAACTCGACTTCAGTCACTTTCTTACTGACATGATGTGTCATCCCTCTGTTTTTTCTACAAATATTTCCATCGCTCAATAGTTGTCAACCTTTATTCCCTGGTGCCCTGCTGCATAAATTTAAGTGTGCTACTAGACTGGCATCTAGGCCCCAGCTTTTTACTGTTGAACTAGTTAAATGTAACCACCACTTCTACTCCAACAGCTTCTTTTCTCCCACCTGTGGAATTCCCTTCCATTTACTTGCTTCCCTGATAACTACAATCTTCAAAAATTTAAATGCAATGTCTATCGCCTTCTTCTGATTTCTTAAACCCATTCATCTTTTATCCTTTCCTCATTCACCTATACACAGTTTTTCTCACCTTCACTCTATGTAACCCCCTGAAAACCTGTGACACTCCCACCTTGCTTGGAGTGAAATGCTTAAAAAAAAATTTTGCAAAGTATGTTAATTAGTATAGACATCATATCGTTATTTTTCTATGGCTGTTTTCTCATTGTGAGTTCTTATTAATGCCAAGAGCATGAGAAAAACATGTCAATATAATTTTGTAGTTTTACTCAAACTGCTTTATTCAATAATTTTTGGAGGTGGTTCTTTTTGTATGTCATGTGATCATCTAATGTCTATCGGTGTTGTGAGTGTGGATGTGTCTGTTTCCAACCAGATACAGTCCAGTCAGGTCACAACATTCCTCCCAACCCTCAGAAAAGATAAATTCATCATAGCATCATTAACTTGTGCAGTCTTCAAAGTATTTTGGTGTTTGATGATGTTGTTTATTGTCAGTGGATTAGAGTCTCATCTATTCTTGGTGGATTGGTGTGATCTGTTGTTGTTGGGTTGGTAATGCTTGTGATTATGGTCTGTGAAATTAATTAGTAAGACAAGTTTACCTTAGAAAGTTTTTATTTAACAAACATTCCTTGATTTGTCTCTTCACTAACTGAAGAATTCCAGTAAGGGTAGTAATTAGATATAAAAACAATAGGGTTAATATAAACAAAGAATTAGGGAGTAAAGGAATAACTGCAGTTTAATGTGGATAATTTTAGATCAATTATTAATGCTATATGTATGTGAATACAGTTGTAGACAGAATGATTCATCCCCATTGTATATTTGGTAAGGAAATGTGAATATTTGCAAGTACTTACTGAATTTACCATAAATAGTTGATTATGTATTTAGTTTTTAATAATTTGTGAAATTTTTAGAAGTTTCAATCTATTATATTCATAGTTATAGATTTTTCTAAAAATTGGTGCAGTCCAAAAATATCCTCTCTTAATGACAAAGGACATTGTCAATGATGTAAAGACATCAGGGTTGAAGGTATTGATGAAAACAGTCACTAGATGCTTTTATCGAGCAGGACTTTGAGCTTGTCGCCCAAGGAAATCTCTCTTGCTTAAGGCTAAGCACCTAAAATGCAGATTACCTTATGCTAGAACCATCTAGAACATGAGAGTAAATATTGGAACTCTGTTTTTTGGTCAGATGAAACCAAACTAGAATTATTTGGTCACATGAACTCTCATTATGTATGGAGGAAAATGAATGAAGCTTACAAACCAAAAAGTACCCTCCCTACAATTAAGTACGGTGGTGGGAGCATTCTGATTTGAGAATCTTTTGCTGCTTCTGGACCAGGAATATTAGTGAGAGTATAAGGTATCATGGACAAAGAGCAGTATTTGGCTATTCGTAAAAATAATATAAAACAAAGTGCATGAAAGCTGTCTTTGGGGTGTCACTGAACATGATAGTGGCCTGAAAAATATGACACAAATTGTTGCTTAGATGACAGCAAAATTAAGGCATTGGTATACCCCACACAAAGTTCTAACCTAAACCCCATTTAAAATTTATGGACATATTTGAAGAAAAAAGTAAGAGAAAGAAGTCCTTCAAATTTAGCTGAAATATAAGCTATTGCCAAGGAAGAATGGAGCAAAATACCTATCAATGTGTGTAGTGATCTTGTAAGGAACTATCAAAAACAATTAAAGGCAGTAATCAAGAATAAATGTTACACAATTGATTACTGAGGCAAGAGGTCTAATAATTTTGTCCTATGTTAAATGTTTTTGGGTGATTTTTGTATTATTGTTTGACATTAAAATAAAAGTTTTGTTGAGGTATTTCTACACATTCTTTCAAACTCATTTCATCATTTGTGAAAATTTGAGGTATTACAGCTTTATTTGTAATGATGGAAGGTGGGGAGGGGTGAATAATTCTGTTCACAACTGTATATATAACAGTCTGTATTGGTGTTGAATCTGTTTCATTATAATTTATATCATAATTTGTATCAATACACATTGCTAAGCCTTTATTTCTTTACACTACTAGTGTCATCTACATAATCTTCCCTTGAATCTATGATTTGATTAACAATCTTAAATTGACTAATGTGCTGATTATTTCCCTTCCATCACTGATACATCTGGCTTGGATCTGTGGCCCTTTGATCTCTGTTATTATGTAGAATGCAGGTTTGTATAGCATAGTCCACTTGTTTCTCTTTGCTTGTTTCATTAATAGATAATGTCCATGCAAAATATTTCTTCCTGTCACCTTCCATTTTGCATTAAATTTGTCTCTGTATTGTGCATCTCTGGTTTCTATTAAATTATTTATGATTTCTTTTTTGTTTTTGTTTAATCAGCTTCCTTGAAGTCTAATTTTATTCTAATCTCTCTCTCTTGCATTGCTTTGTATGTTTCTATATTCATTGCTGGATGTGGTGTTGATCTATCAAGTCATCCCATAAGTTCTTTCCGAATTTTGAATAAAGAAAACAAGTGACCAAATGTTACATTTAATTACAGATTCAATCAACAATGTATTTTCCCTGATTATCTATGACTTCCTTCCATCTATTAACAAGCTTACTAATTCCATTACTGTAAAATTCTTTTGGCTTTGATTTGAAGAACTCACAAATGTCAGTTTTATCCTCTTCTTGTGCTACAAAAGCTGTTTCTTCCAAATGATTCTGTAAGCTACGAAACAAATGGTAGTCTGAAGGAGAAAGATCGGGAGAATAAGGTGGATGAGCAATTTTCTTCCAACCAAGTTCTTCGATCTTTTGTGACGTGATTCTTGCTGTGTGGGGTCGCGCATTGTCCTGATGAAACATCACCTCTTTTCGATTCACTAGAGCAGGTCTTTTTTTTCCTCAAAGCTTGGTTCAAATGATCTAATTGCTGACAGTATATTTGAGCACTAATTGTTGCATTAGTTGGTAAGAATTCAAAGTGGATTATTCCTTGGCGATCCCACTAGATTGAAAGAAGAACATTTTTGCCCATGTAGTTCCCTTCTCAGCTGTGGCTGGGGCCCTTTCCCTTTACCAAGCCACTGTCTACAATGCTTAGCATTTCGATAAAAGATCCATTTTTCGTTGCCAGTCACAAGTCTATCCAAAAAAGGCGAAACACGTTGGCGAGAATGGAGAGAAGAGCAGATGTCAACTTGGGATTTGAGGTTGTTTTCAGACAATTCATGAGGCACTCATTTTCCAAGTTTAGGAACTTTTCAAAGTTGTTGAAGATGATGATGAACAGTTTCCTTTCTTGAACTCATAAAACATTATGTGCCTCAAATGATTCTTGGGTACTTCCATGTTAGCAGGGTTTTAATCAAACAAAATTTAATTTTATTGTTCTCTGAAATAAAATTTGATCAGTTTAAATGCATCTAAACATAAAAATAATGTCCATCTCCATTAGACATAAAATACTCTTTAAATTTCATTCATTTTAACAAAAAGTTAAAATTTGGACAGAACTTATGGGATGACCTGATATATACTGTCAACATCTCTAATATATTTATTCTCCTTCCCAATTTGTCTTTTCCTTACAGGTTAGTGATCTGTTCTGTCTTGTTCAAGGGTTTCATAAATACTTCTGCCTTTCTGTTCACTTGTGAGTGGAGTGGTGTTCTTTTATGTTGGTGGAATCCTTGGCAATATCTGCAAATTATTTTGCTTAAAATGATGGCCCATTATCTGTCTGTATTCTTCTTGGTGTTCCATATTTAGAGAATATTTCTTATTGCTTAGCCCTCAATTCTTTCAATGATGTACTGCTTACTTCTTCCACTACAGGGTATCTCAATCTCTGATCTATCATAACTAAATTATAGTGTCCATCTGGATATTGTCCTCCAAAGTCTAAGTTAACATTTTCCCAGTTTTTGTCTTTTAGAATAGTAGTAATTTTTAATTGGTTCTAGTCTGTGTTCTCTCAATATTACTTAACATACATAACATTTTTCTAGGATCCTGTCTATCATAATGTTCATGAGTAGCTGTTTGTTTTTTGTTCTTCCCTTGGTAATATTACCTATTTTCTTCTGTAATGAGTTTGGGATAATAATCTTTTTCCTCTGTATATAATTTTGTCAATTATACAAAGTTCTTCTTTCATATTTATGTATGGGCATATTTTTTGCTTTATGATTAATTCCGTGTCATCCCAGCTATTTTCTGACATTGTGTCTCGATAGGTCATCTAGTGGGTCTTTCTCATTTTTTCCTGATTCATATCTTAATTCAAAATTTAAATCTGTTTTCATTATCCATTTTTCTACACATGGTGATAGCTTGCCTTATTGAACATTGGTATGAAGGATTTATGTCCTGTTATTATTATGAATTTTGGTATACCTATTAGGTAATTTCTGAGTATATCTAATGTCCACTTCACAGCTAATTCATCTTTCTCTGTCTGCCTGTATTTTTTCTCTGTCTCTGTCAAGCTTCTGTTGGTAAAGTGTACCAAGATAAAGAGTTGTCCTCTTTGTCCTTTCTAAAATAGTGATGTGCACAGAGTCCATTGTGGAAACTAGCTTCTGTCCTTAATATTGTTTTTTGTTTGTTTTTTTTAAATATGCTATTGTTTCATGGTTTCTTATTTGAATTTCTTAAATGCTTCTTTCACTTCTCTGTTCCATTCAAATATAGTGAATTTATTTAGAGGTGCATTTATCATAAATTTGTCAAGATATCCTGTTATTTTGAGAAAACATTTTCTACCTCTTTTGATTCTAGAGCTTTGCATTTAAGTACAGCTTTGATATTTCTGGTGTCTGATTTTAATCCGTCTGATGTAAATAGCTTTCCAAATGTAATTTCTTTCTTCTCAAATTCATATTTCTCTTGGTTGAATTTAATTATATTCTCTGGCTCTTTGTAGTACCTTTTCTAGTGTTATATTATGTTCTTGTCTTTCTTCTCCTAACACAATATCATTTCTTTGGTATATGGACAGGAATATGTCTCTGAAACATTACTCAATCAAATATGTTGTGATGATTTCACACCAAAATCATCATGTTGGTCTATAACTTCCCCATGCCATACTACATTTAACTAGGTTTCTGCTTTCAAGCCCATCTTACTGAATATTTTGCATCCTTGTTAGTGGTAGATGAAATCCTCAATTATAGCTGCTTGGTCATATCTGCTACTTTTAATTCTCATATCAATACTAGCACGGATCATATGTGATTCTATTTTGTCACATTCCTTCATTGCACATCTTGGTTTTATTTGTACAACTGTCAGTGAGAACCAAGTAAGAGCTTCATCCTTGTGTATTTTCTCATCCACTTCACCTTGTCCTATCTATCCTTTCAGAGGTTTCTCTAGGTAACACAGTACATGCCTCAGTTTCTGTGCTATTGCATTTACATGAGGATCTATTTCTAGTCTGGCTTCTATGGGTTTCCTTGTCTTTAACTCTTTTATTGTGCCTATTCCTTCAGATACTTTTTTGCATTTCTTTACTATTTTTTTCGTTGCTGATCTGAATTATTCTTATTCTCTTGATTCTTCTCTTTAAGGTTTCCTGTCAGTTCTAGTATCATCGTGCCTAGTTCTATTAATGTATCTCTTCCTAACAGAGGTAGGTTGACTCAATGTCCTCTTACTACTGTAATCTAGCAGCACCCTCCCCAGTCATCCAAGACTTCAAATACCGCGGCTGATCGATGAAGATCACTTTGATCCAGAGCTAACCTTATCCCATGTTGTGATTTAAGGTTGATCATAAGACAGCTAAGATCAAATCGTCGCAGGTAACTTTATGTTGGGCTGGTCCAAGCAGGGCGATGACATACAGGAAAAAAAATAGCACTCAAATAAATTGAACAAAAGTAAATACTGTTTTTATATCAGTTCTCCTTACAATAATTGGTTTATATCAGAGTTCGAATGCAATTAATTATCAGCCCAACCTGCATCTAAATTGGAATTGTCTACTTGGCAAAATCTGGTTTGCTGCTGTTGGTATAGTTTGGCACAAGGCTGAAATTGGAGGCTTCTCTTCGACAGATAATCACGTAAGCCTCTCTTCTTACTTCTGCCTCTGTCTCTGTCTCTTCTGCTTTGACTCATCTCCTACTGGTGAATTTTCTTTGTGCATTCATATTTATTGACATAATTTGGGGGAATTCCCTTCTCCCAATCTCTCATATCATTAGCTCTCACTAAACCTCCTCAGTGAGTATGGGTGGCTTATCCGCCCCCATTCTGTCTCAAATCAACTATCAACCAACTCCAAATTCATTGTTTATAAAAATGAAGTTTATGCTTTACAGCTTGCATTTTCAGCTGTGTGTCAATCAACATTGTCCCCTAAGTCTGGGTCATATTTCCATTGTTCAAACTGCTCAACATATAATTCAAGTCGTTTATGTGTGAATTAAATTCTCACTTCTTCCCATGGGTTTTTGGTATTAACCCTTCTTGTTTCAATGTCTCTCAGCACATAACACTTTCTTATGTTTTAACAAAACTTTCTTCTATTTTACCGTGGCAACAATAAATAGTATCACATTATAATGAATTTTGTTCTTGTACCTCTATTTTCATTCTGGATTGTCACTTTCTTTCACTGATAGTTCTCATTGTATTGTTTTGACTATGTCATAATTCAATCTTAGTTCTCCTACTTCTGCCCTGAATTGATATTTGTCCATTATGTTTGCTGATGCATCACTGTTCACTTCATAGTCTACATCTATGTTCCCAATTGGGGCAATCATTGATTTGAACTGACATTCTGATTGTACTCTTCACTTCATGTGAATCACTTTAAACCTTTAAGTCATTTTATAAGCTTATATTTTATAGGTTGTGGAAGAAACTGCAAAAAGTATATTAAAGATGTTACCTCAACTTTTTGATGAAAAAGAAGTAATGACTATCTATCCAGTTTTATATGAACAATCAATGAATACAGTTCTGGTACAGGAAGTAATCAGGTAAAGGCACTTTACTTCTCAGTTTTCAAATATGATTTATAAGTTTCCAAAACACAATCTATTATTATTTATTGTGAAATAAATTCATATAATAAACAATATAATATTGAATGAATGATATCTTTCTGTTACAATTTAAGGAAAATGTAGATTGTCTATACACACACACTTCTTATATATGATCAGTTAACATGTAGCAGCAAGATCATGACACATGATAACTGGACAGAGAATAGCATTTATTTTCCATTTTGACATGTATTCATGCGTTGATTTTTTTGTGAAGAGAAAGTACGATTTAACTATCATTCCGTATGACTAATTATTTAAATCTTTGAATTTTTAATTGACACTGTATAACCAGTTTCAAGTAAACAGCTTGCTTTTATGCAACTAAGCTTTTCAATATAGTAACTGTTAGAATTTTTAAATTGTTTGTTTTTTTATAAAGACTTATAAATTTGTAGTGATAAATGAATAAGTTTCTATCTGTGTTAATGTCTTAATTTTTTATTCTTTTGAGAAAAGAAATGTGTGGAAAATGGATTTGCCTTTCTATTCCCATAACTAAAGATACAATGAACAATTGCTGTTTGCTTCTTATCCGATCATCTATAACAGTTCAAACTGAAGGTCTAAAAATTATCCTCTTTTTGCTCGATATTGTTTGAACTGATCATTAACCGTAATTGTGCTTGATAATTAAAAGTCTCTTTTGGTGCTTATGTTAATAAAGCTTTTATACCTTTTTTAAATATTTAATTAAAGCACAACTTTTTTCTTATTATTATATCTTTCTGTAATTAGAAAATTAGATCATTTTGAATGTCAAAATGTAATTTAAAAATATTTATCTTCTCACTATCATATATGAGTAACTTCTACATAAATGAAAGAAAGCCTAATGGGGCCTGTTTCTGTTTGTATAAACAAAACAAAAATGTTCTACTTTTTAAACAAGTGATAGGTGATAGAAAGTAGATATTTTACAACATAGAACACTTCAGACCATGGGGTAAGTAACTATGACATATACTACATGCTAGTTTTCTTCCAAAATTGATGCGCTATATATGTGGTAAGATTTATTTAAATGCTCCAAATTACACCAAGTGAAAGCAGAAATTGCTGAAAAATATTCAAAATTAGTTAAAAAAAAAAACAATATTCCATCAGCATGTTTCTAAACTGCATGTTTCTTTTGTAACCAAGCAAAAGTTGTTACTTTTGACTCTGAAGTTTTGGCGCATCCTCCATCTTCAACATATTTAATCTTTGTATTACCACCTGTTATGGACATTTTCTTAATGAAAGCAGTTTTTGTTGAGAATTATCAAGTAGCCAGAAATATAGCAAAAGAGATTGAGACATGTGTAAATATGTTGTTCAATAAAATTAACATCAATTTTTTTTAATGTTATTTTATTTTTATAACAATTATTAACAGTATTTTGTTAATTTTCCAAATATAGTAATGTAATATTTATTGTGAGAGTTTTGTCCCTTGTAGTTTTTCATCAAATGTCTTGGGAACAATATATAATTACAAATTACATAAAGCATTATTTTACTTGATTATCTATATTTTGTTATTAGTTTGAATTACATTTATATATACACACTACAGGCAAAAAGTTTGGGATCACCCTTCATTTCTTTAAAAAAAAACACCTTTAAATGAGATATTTTGTATTTTTTAAGGTAAAAGATAAAATTTCAGTAACTACAGTGTATTTGTTTTTATTTTTCAGTCTTTCTCCAGGCTCCTCTCACTACCAAAAAGTTCAAATTTGCATTTCTCTGTCTGCAATACATTTTGCTAAATTATCAATATTTTGTATGACAAACATTATATTTTGTTACTAAGGCACAGCTGTTGATAAATAAAGAGCTGCAGCACCAAAACTGACAACTGCTGCTGAAGATAAACACTTGATTATCGAGAGTAAAAGAAATAGAAGGAAGACTGTTCCAGAGGTAACAGATGTACTTAAGTCATCTTGATAACAAGCTGTGTTGCTCCCAACTGTTAAAAATTGACTTGGATCAGGGGTGTATAGCCATCAAGATCCCTTCTATTGTAAGAAGGTAAAAAGCAGAAAAAACTGTTATGGGCAAAAAAGCATAAGAACTAGATATTGAAAGAGTAGCAAAATGTACTGTGGACAGACTAGTCCAAATTTGAACTTTTTGGTAGTAAAAGAGAGTGTACATGAGAAGAAAGCCAGAAGATAAACTGAATGATGAATGTGTGGTTCCAACAGTTAAGCATGGTGGTGGGTCTGTTATGGTGTGGCAGTGTTTTAGGGGACAGAGGACTGGAGATTTGATTTAGGTCAAGGGAATCATGGAAAAAGAACAATATCACTCAATTTTGCAAAGACATGCTGTACCATCTGGTTTAGACATAATTGGAAAAAAATTCACCTTTCAACAAAACAATGCTCCAAAATACTCTTCGAAATTAGGTCAAAATTACCTCAAGTAAAAGAAAAAGGTACAAAATATTAGAATTTATGACATGGCTGCTTCAATCTCATGACCTCCCATTGAATTAGTCTAGGATGAATTGGATAGGATAGTTTGAAGAGAATACCCAAAGTGTGACAGTGAGCATTTTCAGGGTTTGATGAATGTTTGGGAAGGTATGCCATCTACCTTTATTCAAAAATTATTGAAAAGATGCCAAGAATTCATAAAGCAACAATTAAGACAGGTGGTGGATTAATTAGAAAAAAAATGTTAATTTTTTATAGTTAAATGCTTATTTTTTGTCATAATAAAAGCAAATGCACTGTAGTTACTGAAATTTTATCTTTTAATTTTTAAAAAAATGCAAAAATATCTCATTTTAATGTGTTTTTTAAAGAAATGCAGGGTTTCCCCCAACTTTTTGCTTGTAGTATATATATTTTGGTCACTTTTATTTATAGCATTTATTTCTGCTCCAATATTCTCATAAATTAATAATAATAATAACAACAACAACAATCAAAACAATAAATATAATAAAAACAAGTAATAGAAATTAAATAAGTACAAAATTAAAACAAAATAAACTAAACACACAAAAAAAAATAGAACATTTTATAAAACGCCTTATATGGAAAGTATTTTATTTGCTCAACAAAGTCAATGACTATAATAACAACATTAATAATAATATAAACAATTTTGGATTCAAATCATTGAAATGCCTATACAAAAAAATGACTTTATTTCATTTGAAAATAACTTAATAAACATTGATTAATAACTAGGAAGTAAGAAAAATCAACAATAATTTTCAAAAAAGACTTGAAAAAAGATGTAGAAATGATAAACAATTCAAAAAAACTATTTATAAATGCAGACAAATCCAGAAAAATCTATACAATGGAAGCCAACAATTACAATAAACTAGATGAGAATTTTTACAGAACCCCAAATAAGAAAATAGAAAGTGATTTAAACAAAGAACAACTGACATTAATCATAAAAGAAATAATAAAAAAGCTTCAAAAACCTAGGATTTACAATCAGTATAAAATCTCACCAAAAAATAGTAAATTTTCTAGATATAACTTTCAACTTACACAACACAGCATACAAACCATGCAGAAAACCAAATAACAACCTAATATGTATTAACAAAAATTCCAACCACCACACTTCCATATTCAAACAAATACCTATATCTATAAATAAAAGACTTTTAACAAATTCTAGCAACTTAAAAATATACAATGAAAATAAAAATATGTGAATCAGACCTAAGCAGATATTCAAACAAACTATAATATAAAAAGGAAAACAATACAAACAACAGAAATGAAAATGATTTGGTTCAATCCACCCTTTAATAAATAAAAAATATTTCAAACTAATTGACAAACATTTTCATAAAAACAGCAAATTATCAAAAATTATCAATAAAAATACAATGAAAATTAGTTACATCTAAATGGATAACATGAAGAAAATAACTAATCACAATAAAAAAATTCTCAACAAAATTAATAACAATGACAATGATAGAAATAACAACCAGCGGAATAATACCATTAAATGTAATTGTAGAAACAAAGAAAATTGCCCACTTAACAACAAATCTTAAACCAATAATATAATATACTAAGCTACTGTAACTAATAACATTAACACAGATAAAAATAAGTTCATATAGGGGCTACATAAAAGACGTTTATATAGGTGCTACATAAAAAAAACGTAAAACAAAGATATTATAACCACATTGTCCATTGAGGGAAAAAATGCACCCTATCAATACATATATTGTATTGTATACAATACAACCCTATCAAAATACATATGGACCCAAAAAGAAAATAATATCAGCACCAAAATCAAATGGGAAATTATAAAAAGGCAGCCCCATACAGCAAACTATGCTTACAAGAAAAATTACAAATAATTAGTTTTAGAAACCAAAAATGAAATAATGGGCAAGTGCAGACATATAAACAAATATTTACTTTGCCATTTAAGCACTAATAAAAAAATACATTAAATAAACAAATAAATATCATATATAGAAGGACCAATTTTCTATTTCAAATTTTCCTTAATTCAATTTCAGGTTTTAGGGAATTCCGTTTTCAGTATAGAATTTTTTTCACCCATTTTCACCATAGATTTCTATTTTTGCTTCATTATAATACTTAGTGAGAAAGTGTAACAATATATAAATGTTATTAAAAGAAGAGAATAAAAGGAAAATGAAAAATTTTACTAGCTGGAATATCCACCCATTGGATAAGTTACTCCAGCTTGATAGGGTTTTGTACCTCATACTTTTGTCCTTAATCTAACTTGATGGGTTTCTGGGACAACCCACATAAAGAATGCTACAATCTTAAATTATTATGTGAAAGTGGCAAAACCAACAGAAAAGTAGCACCACAAAGTCATCTTGAGACAGAAAGCTACATTATCATTTGGTCACTTTACTGAAATTATTAAATAACATTTTTGAAAAAAGTCTAATTTGTAAAATTTGGCTTTTTGAAATGACAAACTGCCCCATCTCTGTCACCATATGTGATAGGAAAAAGAAAGGATAAAACAAAAATATAAAATCTTTGTTCCCCTTGCCCCCACTACCAAAACCATTTTTTTTTTAAATCAAGCAAATATTGTAAACCTTGGTTTCTAAATACTGTAAACTGTAAGGAGACAGCAGGTAAGGAGGATGTATTAACACATTACAGACTTTATCCTTTGATGTCTGTTGGATGAGTCAGTTACGAAAGGCAAACATAGTAGCAAATTAAAATGGCAGTTGGCAAATTTGTTAGAAAAAATGTTCATTTCAAAATCACAATTTCCATTTCAAGTAGGCCATTCTGTTTTTCCATCTTCACAGAAAATAAGCCCCTCTATATATCCTCAATGGCCACTCTTCTAGATCCTTTTGTACTAATGCAGATGTCCCCCAAGACCCTGTTCTTAATTTTCATTATAGACCATTTTGATGACATCAGTTCTCAACTATGGGATCTATGCTGATGACACAACCATTTACTCCTGTCTTGACAGTATGTCTGATCAGTTCAATGTCAGATTAGTGGTTGATCTAAAAAATGACCTAAAGTCTGTTGTTAACTAGAGCAAAGAATGACATGTTAATTTCAATGTCTCCAAAACAAAACTGCTCTCTATTAATCATCTAAGAGACCCATTTCTGCCTTCCTGCATGGCTGATGTTCACCTCTAGAAACTATTAAATAAGAAAAATGAAATAATGTGCAAGTGCAGACATTTAAGCAAAAGATTAACTCTGCCATTTAAACATTAATATATATGTACATATGCATAGGTATGTAGGTTTATGTGTGCATATACAGGATGATTGAAAAGTAACATTTTAAAATACTTATAATTTATTTTAAAATACTTATAATTTATTTATTAACTTTAATTTTTACCAGAAATGGATATGAGAGGAAAGGTTTAGCATGAGGTTTTATTTAAAATTCAATATGGGCACTAGATTTTGTTACCGGCTTCCCGAGCCACCCAGTAATTACGTCAACTGATTTCACCAGGAAGGCATAACTTTTTGTATTTACCCTCCAAGTTCTTCCAAAGTCTTGGTTTGGTATAGCGGAATTGCTCCTTTAACCAACCCCAATCCAAATAAAGTCATAGGGTGTTATGTCAGGACTCATACATAAAATAGAGGGTTACTTTTCAAGCACCCTGTGTATATATATATATATATATATATATATATATATATATATATATATACACATGATGGTGTTAATAAAATAGTGCTTGATGTAATAAAACAGAGCTATTAAGTATATATTAATAAATATACATATTATCCCTCACCAATAGCGTGACATGAAAACCTATATATATATATATATATATATATATATATATATATATATATAAGTTTTCATAGAAGAAGAAGAATCAAGAAACCATTTTTCTCAAAAGGAAATAAAAAGATGCTGGAGATAGGCATGAGACTCAATGAAAAAAATTTGGAGAGAAAGAATTGGGTTTCCCAGTTAACAGAGTTCTTCCCTTGAGTCGATATTTCATAAAGTGAGATTTCTTGGCTTGTTCCCTAAGTGACAAACTGCAAATTTCTGTTTGAATTTCTGAAATGAGGAATTATCATTATTTACACATGGGTTAATATCTTTATCTTTGTTATTATAACAATGTTTTTGCTATTATGTTCTCTGACATTCTTAATAATGTAAATATGAATGAAAGTTTAAAATTTTCGACTTTAATCATTGACCATGTGGGAGACAAGGAGTTTCTGAGAAGTATAACATTAGATATTTGCAGGTGAAGTGTAACAAGCATTCTGTAATGACGTGAGGAAGCATTTTAGTCATTGGTGTTATTAAGATTGACAGTATCTAATAATATCATGTCATTTTTTAATTTTAATTATGCATATATATATATATATATATATATATATATATATATATATATATATATATATATATATATATTATTTAATTTTTAGATATAACAGACTACTCAGAACTTGTCATCAAAGTCTCCAGGATTTACTAAAAGCTTTAAAAGGTTTAGTTGTCATGTCACAAGAACTGGATGCTCTAGCTAACAGCCTATACAATAATGTAGTCCCGATGATGTGGGCAGTCAAGGTAAGTTTAATTATAATATAAAGTATAACTGTTTATTTGTAAATTTCGCTTTTTCACCAATCATAACTATTAACTATTGATAATATACTGAATTTTCATTTTTATTTTTTAAAGAAATAAATATAAATATATATTTGTTCTTATATAAATGTATCCAAGTAAAAAACACTTGTGCATGATGTCTTGAAGATTATAAAATATCTGGAATTGCTGGAAAATGGTCAGCTCTTTTTTTTTGCTCTAGAAAGTGCTTGACTCCTTCTGTCATACTTTCTCAGATTAAACCAAAAATAAATAATAATGCAAGTCAAAAGTATTTTTAAAAATTCTGAAGTACACAGTTTTTACCTATCTTCAGTAAACAAATTGCTCTTAATTGAAATATATACTAATTTCATTAAATGTGAGCTTTCAGAAAACATATTTAAAAAAAGAAGCAAAATCTATATAATTTAACACAAATCTAAATTTTTAGTTTTATATTTCAATTTTTATTTTAACATTTAATTTTATGCTGTTGTGAGTTACCCACATGTGTGTATGCATGGTTGGCAGTGTATAGTGGATAGAGTTAAACGACTCTATACGTCAAGTCTTGAAATAACTGTTTAACAGTTTTTATTCATAATTGAGAAATGCAAAATAGTGGTATTTTGTGAGAAAGAGTTGGATTTCCCAATTAACAGAGTTCTTTCCTTGTGTAGATATTTCATAGAGTGAAATTTCTTGACTTGTTCCTACAAAAGATCTGTCAAACTGCAAGGAATGCCACATGTATTCTGAAGCAAGGGTTGTGAGTAGTCCTTCAAGCTGGCCTTGAAGATAGCAGCTGTTGAAAAGGGGAAGTAGAAAAGAGCTGAACTTGAAGGTAGTGGCCGCTGAAAAAGAAAAGAAGCTGGCCCTGTAATTAATGGCTGCTGACAGGGTAAAGTGGAAAAGGAACTGGTTTTGAAGTTAGTGACACCTGAAAGGGAAAAGTGGTAAAGGAGCTGGCCCTGAAGATAGCAGCTGTTGAAAAGGGTAAAGTGGAAAAGAAGCTGGCCCTGAAGGTAGTGATTGCTGAAAGGGTAAAGTGGAAAAGGAGCTTGGCCTAAAGGTAGAGAAAGGAAAAGTGGAAAAGGAGCTTGTTTTGAAGGTAATGACAGCTGAAAGTGAAAAGTGGAAAAGGAGCTGGCCCTGAAGATAACAACTGCTAAAAGGGAAAAGTGGAAAAGGAGCTGGCCCTGAAGATACAAATGCTAAAAGGGTAAAGTGGAAAAAGAGCTGGCCCTGAAGGTAGTGATTGCTGACAGGGAAAAGTGGAAAAGGACCTGGGCCTAAAGGTAGAGAAAGGAAAAGTGGAAAAGGAGCTGGTTTTGAAGGCAGTGACAGCTGAAAGTGAAAAGTGGAAAAGGAGCTGGCCCTGAAAATAACATCTGCTAAAAGGGAAAAGTGGAAAAGGAGCTGGCCCTGAAGGTAGTGATTGCTGAAAGGGTGAAGTGGAAAAGGAGCTGGCCCTGAAGGTAGTGACAGCTGAAAGTGAAAAGTGGAAAAGGAGCTGGCCCTGTAGATAAAAATTGCTAAAAGGGTAAAGTGGAAAAGGAGCTGGCCCTGAAGATAGCAACTGCTAAAAGGGTAAAGTGGAAAAGGAGCTAGCCCTGAAGGTAGTGATTGCTAAAAGGGTAAAGTGGAAAAGGTGCTGGCCCTGAAGTTAGTAATTACTGAAAGGGTAAAGTGAAAAAGGGTCTTGGCCTAAAGGTAGAGAAAGGAAAAGTGGAAAAGGAGATGTTTTTGAAGGTAGTGACAGTTGAAAGGGAAAAGTGGAAAGGGAGCTGGCCCTGAAGAGAACAACTGGTAAAAGGGAAAAGTAGAAAAAGAGCTGGCCCTGAAGATAGCAACTGCTAAAAGGGTAAAGTGGAAAAGTAGCTAGCTCTGAAGGTAGTGACAGCTGAAAGGGAAAAGTGTAAAAGGAGCTCGTTTTGAAGGTAGTGTTGACTGAAAGGGTAAAGTGGAAAAGGAGCTGGCCCTGAAGGTAGTGATTGCTAAAAGGGAAAAGTGGAAGAGGAGCTGGGCCTAAAGTTAGAGAAAGGAAAAGTGGAAAAGGAGTTGTTTTTGAAGGTAGTGACAACTGAAAGGGAAAAGTGGAAAAGGAGCTGGTTTTGAAGGTAGTGACAGCTGAAAGGGAAAAGTGGAAAAGGAGCTGGCCCTGAAGATAACCACTGCTAAAAGGGTAAAGCGGAAAAGGAGCTCACCCTGTACATAGCTACTGCTCAAAGGTAAAGTGGAAAAGGAGCTGGCCCTGAAGGTAGTGATTGCTGAAAGTGTAGTGGAAAAAAAGCTGGGCCTAAACGTAGAGAAAGGAAAAGTGGAAAAGGAGCTAGTTTTGAAGGTAGTGACAGCTGAAAGGGAAAGTGGAAAAGGAGCTGGCCCTGAAGATAACAACTGCTAAAGGGGAAAAGTGGAAAAGGAGCTTGCCCTGAAGATAGCAACTGCTGAAAGTGTAAAGTGGAAAAGGAGCTGGCCCTGAAAGTAGTGATTGCTGAGAGTTGTAAGTGGAAAAGAAGCTGGCCCTGAAGGTAGTGATTGCTGAAAGGGTAACGTGGAAAAGGTGGTGGGCCTAAATGTAGAGAAAGGAAAAGTGGAAAAGTACCTGGCCCTGAAGATAACAACTGCTAAAAGGGAAATGTGGAAAAGGAGCTAGCTCTGAATGTAGTCCTTGCTGAAAAGGTAAAGTGGAAAAGAAGCTGGGCCTAAAGGTAGTGACAGCTGAAAGGGAAAAGTGAAAAACGAGCTGGCCCTGAAGGTAGTAATTGCTGAAAGTGTAAAATGGAAAAGAAGCTGGCCCTGAAGGTAATGATTACTGAAAGCGTAAAGTGGAAAAGGAGGTGGGCTTAAAGGTAGAGAAAGGAACAGTGGAAAAGGAGCTGCTTTTGAAGGTAGTAACAGCTGAAAGGGGAAAGTGGAAAAGGAGCTGGGCCTTAAGGTAGAGAAAGGAAAAGTGGAAAAGGAACTGGTTTTGAAGTTAGTGACAGCTGAAAGTGAAAAGTGGAAAAGGAGCTGGCCCTGAAGGTAGACAAATGAAAAGTAGAAAAGAAGCTGGTTTTGAAGGTAATGACAGCTGAAAGAGGAAAGTGGAAAAGGAGCTGGGCCTTAAGGTAGAGAAAGGAAAAGTGGAAAAGGAGCTGGTTTTGAAGTTAGTGACAGCTGAAAGTGAAAAGTGGAAAAGGAGCTGGCCCTGAAGATAACAACTGCTAAAAGGGAAAAGTGGAAAAGGAGCTAGCTCTGAAGGTAGTCCTTGCTGAAAAGGTAAAGTGGAAAAGAAGCTGGGCCTAAAGGTAGAGAAAGGAAAAGTGGAAAAGGAGCTGGTTTTAAAGGTAGTGACAGCTGAAAGGGAAAAGTGGAAAACGAGCTGGCCCTGAAGGTAGTAATTGCTGAAAGTGTAAAGTGGAAAAGAAGCTGGCCCTGAAGGTAGTGATTGCTGAAAGTGTAAAGTGGAATAGAAGCTGGCCCTGAAGGTAGTGATTGCTGAAAGTGTAAAGTGGAAAAGAAGCGGGCCCTGAAGGTAGTTATTGCTGAAAGTGTAAAGTGGAAAAGAAGCTGGCCCTGAAGGTAGTCATTGCTGAAAGGGTAAAGTGGAAAAGGAGATGGCCTTGAAGGTAGTGATTGCTGAAAGTGTAAAGTGGAATAGAAGCTGGCCCTGAAGGTAGTGATTGCTGAAAGTGTTAAGTGGAAAAGGAGGTGGGCCTAAATATAGAGAAAGGAAAAGTGGAAAAGTACCTGGCCCTGAAGATAGCAACTGCGAAAAGGGGAAAGTGGAAAAGGAGCTGGCCATGAAGATAACAACTGCTAAAATGGAAAAGTGGAAAAGGAGCTGGCCCTGAAGATAGCAACTGCTAAAAGGTTAAAGTGGGAAAGAAGCTGGCCCTGACGGTAGTGATTGCTAAAAGGGTAAAGTGGATAAGAAGGTGGCCCTGAAGTTAGTCATTGTTGAAAGTGTAAAGTGGAAAAGGAGCTGGCCCTTAAGGTAGTGATTGCTGAAAGGGCCAAGTGGAAAAAGAGCTGGGCCTAAAGATAGAGAAAGGAAAAGTGGAAAAGGAGCTGGTTTTGAAGGTAGTGACAGCTGAAAGGGAAAAGTATAAAAGGTGCTGGCCCTGAAGATAGCAACTGCTAAAAGGTTAAAGTAAAAAAGAAGCTGGCACTGAAGGTAGTAACTGCTAAATGGATAAAGTGGAAACGGAGCTTGCCCTGAAGGTAGTGATTGCTGAAAGTGTAAAGTGGAAAAGAAGCTGGCCCTGATGGTGGTGTTTGCTGAAAGGGTAAAGTGGAAAATACCTGGCCCTGAATATAACAACTGCTAAAAGGGAAAAGTGGAAAAGGAGCTGGCCCTGAAGGTAGTGATTGCTGAAAGTCTAAAGTGGAAAAGGAGCTGGCCCTGAAGATAACAACTGGTAAAAGGGAAAAGTGGAAAAGGAGCTGGCCCTGAAGATAGCAACTGCTAAAAGGGTAAAGTGGAAAAGGAGCTGGCCCTGAAGGTAATGATTACTGAAAGCGTAAAGTGGAAAAGGAGGTGGGCCTAAAGGTAGAGAAAGGAAAAGTGGAAAAGGAGCTGGTTTTGAAGGTAGTGACAGCTGAAATGAAAAGTGGAAAAGGAGCTGGCCCTGAAGGTAGTGATTGCTGAAAGTGTAAAATGGAAAAGGAGCTGGCCCTGAAGGTGGTGATTGCTGAAAGGGTAAAGTTGAAAAGGAGCTGGGCCTTAAGGTAGAGAAAGGAAAAGTGGAAATGGAGCTGGTTTTGAAGGTAGTGACAGCTGAAAGGGAAAAGTGGAAAGGGAGCTGGCCCTGCAGATAACAATTGCTAAAAGGGAAAAGTGGAAAAGGAGCTGGCCCTGAATGTAGTGATTGCTGAAAGTGTAAAGTGCAAAAGAAGCTGGCCCTGAAAAAGTGGAAAAGAAGCTGGTTTTAAAGGTAGTGACAGCTGAAAGGGTAAAATGGAAAAGGAGCTAGGCCTAAAGGTAGAGAAAGAAAAGTGGAAAAGAAGCTGGTTTTGAAGGTAGTGACAGCTGAAAGTGAAAAGTGGAAAAGAAGCTGGTTTTAAAGGTAGTGATAGCTGAAAGGGTAAAGTGGAAAAGAAGCTGGCCCTGAAGTTAGTGATTGCTGAAAGTGTAAAATGGAAAAGGAGCTGGCCCTGATGGTGGTGTTTGCTGAAAGGGTAAAGTGGAAAAGTACCTGGCCCTGAATATAACAACTGCTAAAAGGGAAAAGTGGAAAAGGAGCTGGCCCTGAAGGTAGTGATTGCTGAAAGTCTAAAGTGGAAAAAGGAGCTGGAAGATAACAACTGGTAAAAGGGAAAAGTGGAAAAGGAGCTGGCCCTGAAGATAACAACTGGTAAAAGGGAAAAGTGGAAAAGGAGCTGGCCCTGAAGATAGCAACTGCTAAAAGGGTAAAGTGGAAAAGGAGCTGGCCCTGAAGGTAATGATTACTGAAAGCGTAAAGTGGAAAAGGAGGTGGGCCTAAAGGTAGAGAAAGGAAAAGTGGAAAAGGAGCTGGTTTTGAAGGTAGTGACACCTGAAATGAAAAGTGGAAAAGGAGCTGGCCCTGAAGATAACAACTGCTAAAAGGGTAAAGTGGAAAAGGACCTTGCCCTGAAGATAGCAACTGCTAAAAGGGTAAAGTAGAAAAGGACCACGCCCTGAAGATAGCAACTGCCAAAAGGGTAAAGAGGAAAAGGAGCTGGTTTTGAAAGTAGTGACAGCTGAAAGTGAAAAGTGGAAAAGAAGCTGGTTTTGAAGGTAGTGACAGCTGAAAGGGTAAAATGGAAAAGGAGCTGGGCCTAAAGGTAGAGAAAGGAATAGTGGAAAAGGAGCTGGTTTTGAAGGTAGTGACAGCTGAAAGGGTAAAGTGGAAAAGGGCTGGGCCTTAAGGTAGAGAAAGGAAAAGTGGAAAAGGAGCTAGCTCTAAAGGTAGTCATTGCTGAAAGGGTAAAGTGGAAAAGAAGCTGGGCCTAAAGGTAGAAAAAAGGGAAACGGAAAAGGTGCTGGGTTTGGAGGTAGTGAAAGCTGAAAGTGAAAAGGGGGAAAAGGAGCTGGCCCTGAAGGTAGTGATTGCTGAAAGGGTAAAGTGGAAAAGGTGCTGGGCCTAATAATAGAGAAAGGAAAAGTTGAAAAGGAGCTGGTTTTGAAGGTAGTGACAGCTGAAAGGGAAAAGTGGAAAGGGAGCTGGTTTTGAAGATAACAACTGCTAAAATGGAAAAGTGGAAAAGGAGCTGGCCCTGAAGGTGGTGATTGCTGAAAGGGTAAAGTTGAAAAGGAGCTGGGCCTTAAGGTAGAGAAAGGAAAAGTGGAAATGGAGCTGGTTTTGAAGGTAGTGACAGCTGAAAGGGAAAAGTGGAAAGGAGCTGGCCCTGCAGATAACAATTGCTAAAAGGAAAAGTGGAAAAGGAGCTGGTTTTAAAGGTAGTGACAGCTGAAAGGGTAAAATGGAAAAGGAGCTAGGCCTAAAGGTAGAGAAAGAAAAGTGGAAAAGAAGCTGGTTTTGAAGGTAGTGACAGCTGAAAGTGAAAAAGGAAAAGAAGCTGGTTTTAAAGGTAGTGATAGCTGAAAGGGTAAAGTGGAAAAGAAGCTGGCCCTGAAGTTAGTGATTGCTGAAAGTGTAAAATGGAAAAGAGCTGGCCCTGAAGGTGGTGATTGCTTAAAGGGTAAAGTTGAAAAGGAGCTGGGCCTTAAGGTAGAGAAAGGAAAAGTGGAAATGGAGCTGGTTTTAAAGGTAGTGATAGCTGAAAGGGTAAAGTGGAAAAGAAGCTGGCCCTGAAGTTAGTGATTGCTGAAAGTGTAAAATGGAAAAGAGCTGGCCCTGAAGGTGGTGATTGCTTAAAGGTAAAGTGGAAAGAAGCTGGCCCTGAAGGTAGTGATTGCTGAAAGTGTAAAGTGGAAAAAGAAGCTGGCCCTGAACATAGTGATTGCTGAAAATGTAAAGTGGAAAAGGAGCTGGCCCTGAATGTAGTGATTGCTGAAAGTGAAAAGTGGAAAAGAAGCTGGTTTGAAGGTAGTGACAGCTGAAAGGGTAAAATGGAAAAGGAGCTGGGCCTAAAGGTAGGGAAAAGGAAAAGGAAAAGGAGCTGGTTTTTTTTGAAGGTAGTGACAGCTGAAAGGGGAAAGTGGAAAAGGAGCTGGTTTTGAAGGTAGTGCTTGCTGAAAGGGTTAAAGTGGAAAAGGAGATGGGCCTTAAGGTAGAGAAAGGAAAAGTGAAAAGGAGCTGGTTTGAAGATAGTGACAGCTAAAAGGGAAAAGTGGAAAGGAGCTGGCCCTGAAGATAACAACTGCTAAAAGGGAAAAGTGGAAAAGGAGCTGGCCCTGAAGGTAGTGATTGCTGAAATCGTAAAGTGGAAAAGAATCTGGGCCTTAAGGTAGAGAAAGGAAAAGTGGAAAAGGAGCTGGTTTTGAAGTTAGTGCTTGCTGAAAGGGTAAAGTGGAAAAGGAGCTAGGCCTTAAGGTAGAGAAAGGAAAAGTGGAAAAGGAGCTGGTTTTGAAGGTAGTGACAGCTGAAAGTGAAAAGTGGAAAAGGAGCTGGTTTTGAAGGTAGTAACAGCTGAAAGGGAAAAGTGGAAAGGGAGCTGGCCCTGAAGGTAACAACTGCTAAAAGGGAAAAGTGGAAAAAGAGCTAGCTCTGAAGGTAGTGATTGCTGAAAGGGTAAAGTGGAAAAGAATCTGTGCCTAAAGGTAGAGAAAGGAAAAGTGGGAAAGGAGCTGGCCCTGAAGGTAGTGATTGCTGAAAGTGGAAAAGGATCTGGCCCTGAAGGTAGTGATTGCTGAAAGGGTAAAGTGGAAAAGGTGCTGGGCCTCATAATAGAGAAAGGAAAAGTTGAAAAGGAGCTGGTTTTGAAGGTAGTGACAGCTGAAAGGGAAAAGTGGAAAGGAGCTGGCCCTGAAGAGAGCAACTGCTAAAAAGGTTAAAGGGGGAAAAGAAGCTGGCCCTGAAGGTAGTGATTGCTGAAAGTGTAAAGTGGAAAAGGAGCTGGCCCTGAAGGTAGTGATTGCTGAAAGTGTAAAATGGAAAAGGAGCTGGCCCTGAAGGTGGTGATTGCTGAAAGGGTAAAGTTGAAAAGGAGCTAGGGCCTTAAGGTAGAGAAAGGAAAAGTGGAAATGGAGCTGGTTTTGAAGGTAGTGACAGCTGAAAGGGAAAAGTGAAAGGAGCTGGCCCTGCAGATAACAATTGCTAAAAGGGAAAAGTGGAAAGGAGCTGGCCCTGAATGTAGTGATTGCTGAAAGTGTAAAGTGCAAAAGAAGCTGGCCCTGAAAAAGTGGAAAAGAAGCTGGTTTTAAAGGTAGTGACAGCTGAAAGGGTAAAATGGAAAAGGAGCTAGCCTAAAGGTAGAGAAAGAAAAGTGGAAAAGAAGCTGGTTTTGAAGGTAGTGACAGCTGAAAGTGAAAAAGTGGAAAAGAAGCTGGTTTTAAAGGTAGTGATAGCTGAAAGGGTAAAGTGGAAAAGAAGCTGGCCCTGAAGTTAGTGATTGCTGAAAGTGTAAAATGGAAAAGGAGCTGGCCCTGATGGTGGTGTTTGCTGAAAGGTAAAGTGGAAAAGTACCTGGCCCTGAATATAACAACTGCTAAAAGGGAAAAGTGGAAAAGGAGCTGGCCCTGAAGGTAGTGATTGCTGAAAGTCTAAAGTGGAAAAGGAGCTGGCCCTGAAGATAACAACTGGTAAAAGGGAAAAGTGGAAAAGGAGCTGGCCCTGAAGATAGCAACTGCTAAAAGGGTAAAGTGGAAAAGGAGCTGGCCCTGAAGGTAATGATTACTGAAAGCGTAAAGTGGAAAAGGAGCTAGTTTTGAAGGTAGTGACAGCTGAAATGAAAAGTGGAAAAGGAGCTGGCCCTGAAGATAACAACTGCTAAAAGGGTAAAGTGGAAAAGGACCTTGCCCTGAAGATAGCAACTGCTAAAAGGGTAAAGTAGAAAAAGACCACGCCCTGAAGATAGCAACTGCCAAAAGGGTAAAGAGGAAAAGGAGCTGGTTTTGAAAGTAGTGACAGCTGAAAGTGAAAAGTGGAAAAGAAGCTGGTTTTGAAGGTAGTGACAGCTGAAAGGGTAAAATGGAAAAGGAGCTGGGCCTAAAGGTAGAGAAAGGAATAGTGGAAAAGGAGCTGGTTTTGAAGGTAGTGACAGCTGAAAGGGTAAAGTGGAAAAGGGCTGGGCCTTAAGGTAGAGAAAGGAAAAGTGGAAAAGGAGCTAGCTCTAAAGGTAGTCATTGCTGAAAGGGTAAAGTGGAAAAGAAGCTGGGCCTAAAGGTAGAAAAAGGAAACGTGGAAAAGGTGCTGGTTTGGAGGTAGTGAAAGCTGAAAGTGAAAAGGGGAAAAGGAGCTGGCCCTGAAGGTAGTGATTGCTGAAAGGGTAAAGTGGAAAAGGTGCTGGGCCTAATAATAGAGAAAGGAAAAGTTGAAAATGAGCTGGTTTTGAAGGTAGTGACAGCTGAAAGGGAAAAGTGGAAAGGGAGCTGGTTTTGAAGATAACAACTGCTAAAATGGAAAAGTGGAAAAGGAGCTGGCCCTGAAGATAGCAACTGCTAAAAGGTTAAAGGGGAAAAGGAGCTGGCCCTGAAGGTAGTGATTGCTGAAAGTGTAAAATGGAAAAGGAGCTGGCCCTGAAGGTGGTGATTGCTGAAAGGGTAAAGTTGAAAAGGAGCTGGGCCTTAAGGTAGAGAAAGGAAAAGTGGAAATGGAGCTGGTTTTGAAGGTAGTGACAGCTGAAAGGGAAAAGTGGAAAGGGAGCTGGCCCTGCAGATAACAATTGCTAAAAGGGAAAAGTGGAAAAGGAGCTGGTTTTAAAGGTAGTGACAGCTGAAAGGGTAAAATGGAAAAGGAGCTAGGCCTAAAGGTAGAGAAAGAAAAGTGGAAAAGAAGCTGGTTTTGAAGGTAGTGACAGCTGAAAGTGAAAAGTGGAAAAGAAGCTGGTTTTAAAGGTAGTGATAGCTGAAAGTGTAAAGTGCAAAAGAAGCTGGCCATGAAGTTAGTGATTGCTGAAAGTGTAAAATGGAAAAAGAGCTGGCCCTGAAGGTGGTGATTGCTTAAAGGGTAAAGTTGAAAAGGAGCTGGGCCTTAAGGTAGAGAAAGGAAAAGTGGAAATGGAGCTGGTTTTAAAGGTAGTGATAGCTGAAAGGGTAAAGTGGAAAAGAAGCTGGCCCTGAAGTTAGTGATTGCTGAAAGTGCAAAATGGAAAAAGAGCTGGCCCTGAAGGTAGTGATTGCTTAAAGGGTAAAGTGGAAAAGAAGCTGGCCCTGAAGGTAGTGATTGCTGAAAGTGTAAAGTGGAAAAGAAGCTGGCCCTGAACATAGTGATTGCTGAAAATGTAAAGTGGAAAAGGAGCTGGCCCTGAATGTAGTGATTGCTGAAAGTGAAAAGTGGAAAAGAAGCTGGTTTTGAAGGTAGTGACAGCTGAAAGGGTAAAATGGAAAAGGAGCTGGGCCTAAAGGTAGGGAAAGGAAAAGTGGAAAAGGAGCTGGTTTTGAAGGTAGTGACAGCTGAAAGGGGAAAGTGGAAAAGGAGCTGGTTTTGAAGGTAGTGCTTGCTGAAAGGGTAAAGTGGAAAAGGAGCTGGGCCTTAAGGTAGAGAAAGGAAAAGTGGAAAAGGAGCTGGTTTTGAAGATAGTGACAGCTAAAAGGGAAAAGTGGAAAGGGAGCTGGCCCTGAAGATAACAACTGCTAAAAGGGAAAAGTGGAAAAGGAGCTGGCCCTGAAGGTAGTGATTGCTGAAATCGTAAAGTGGAAAAGAATCTGGGCCTTAAGGTAGAGAAAGGAAAAGTGGAAAAGGAGCTGGTTTTGAAGGTAGTGACAGCTGAAAGGGGAAAGTGGAAAAGGTGCTGGTTTTGAAGATAGTGACAGCTGAAAGGGTAAAGTGGAAAAGGAGCTCGGCCTTAAGGTAGAGATAGGAAAAGTGGAAAAGGAGCTGGTTTTGAAGGTAGTGACAGTTGAAAGTGAAAAGTGGAAAAGAAGCTGGTTTTGAAGGTAGTGACAGCTGAAAGGGTAAAGTGGAAAAGGAGGTGGGTCTAAAGGTAGAGAAAGGAAAAGTGGAAAAGGGGCTGGTTTTGAAGTTAGTGCTTGCTGAAAGGGTAAAGTGGAAAAGGAGCTAGGCCTTAAGGTAGAGAAAGGAAAAGTGGAAAAGGAGCTGGTTTTGAAGGTAGTGACAGCTGAAAGGGAAAAGTGGAAAGGAAGCTGGCCCTGAAGAGAGCAACTGCTAAAAGGTTAAAGGGGAAAAGAAGCTGGCCCTGAAGGTAGTGATTGCTGAAAGTGTAAAGTGGAAAAGGAGCTGGCCCTGAAGGTAGTGATTGCTGAAAGTGTAAAATGGAAAAGGAGCTGGCCCTGAAGGTGGTGATTGCTGAAAGGGTAAAGTTGAAAAGGAGCTGGGCCTTAAGGTAGAGAAAGGAAAAGTGGAAATGGAGCTGGTTTTGAAGGTAGTGACAGCTGAAAGGGAAAAGTGGAAAGGGAGCTGGCCCTGCAGATAACAATTGCTAAAAGGGAAAAGTGGAAAAGGAGCTGGCCCTGAATGTAGTGATTGCTGAAAGTGTAAAGTGCAAAAGAAGCTGGCCCTGAAAAAGTGGAAAAGAAGCTGGTTTTAAAGGTAGTGACAGCTGAAAGGGTAAAATGGAAAAGGAGCTAGGCCTAAAGGTAGAGAAAGAAAAGTGGAAAAGAAGCTGGTTTAGAAGGTAGTGACAGCTGAAAGTGAAAAGTGGAAAAGAAGCTGGTTTTAAAGGTAGTGATAGCTGAAAGGGTAAAGTGGAAAAGAAGCTGGCCCTGAAGTTAGTGATTGCTGAAAGTGTAAAATGGAAAAGGAGCTGGCCCTGAAGGTGGTGATTGCTGAAAGGGTAAAGTTGAAAAGGAGCTATGCCTTAAGGTAGAGAAAGGAAAAGTGGAAATGGAGCTGGTTTTGAAGGTAGTGACAGCTGAAAGGGAAAAGTGGAAAAGGAGCTGGCCCTGAAGGTAGTGATTGCTGAAAGTGTAAAGTGCAAAAGAAGCTGGCCCTGAAAAAGTGGAAAAGATGCCGGTTTTTAAAGGTAGTGACAGCTGAAAGGGTAAAATGGAAAAGGAGCTAGGCCTAAAGGTAGAGAAAGAAAAGTGGAAAAGAAGCTGGTTTTGAAGGTAGTGACAGCTGAAAGGGTAAAGTGGAAAAGGGCTGGGCCTTAAGGTAGAGAAAGGAAAAGTGGAAAAGGAGCTAGCTCTAAAGGTAGTCATTGCTGAAAGGGTAAAGTGGAAAAGAAGCTAGGCCTAAAGGTAGAGAAAGAAAAGTGGAAAAGAAGCTGGTTTTGAAGGTAGTGACAGCTGAAAGTGAAAAGTGGAAAAGAAGCTGGTTTTAAAGGTAGTGATAGCTGAAAGGGTAAAGTGGAAAAGAAGCTGGCCCTGAAGTTAGTGATTGCTGAAAGTGTGAAGTGGAAAAGAAGCTGGCCCTGAAGGTAGTGATTGCTGAAAGTGTAAAGTGGAAAAGAAGCTGGCCCTGAACATAGTGATTGCTGAAAATGTAAAGTGGAAAAGGAGCTGGCCCTGAATGTAGTGGTTGCTGAAAGTGAAAAGTGGAAAAGAAGCTGGTTTTGAAGGTAGTGACAGCTGAAAGGGTAAAATGGAAAAGGAGCTGGGCCTAAAGGTAGGGAAAGGAAAAGTGGAAAAGGAGCTGGTTTTGAAGGTAGTGACAACTGAAAGGGGAAGTGGAAAAGGAGCTGGTTTTGAAGGTAGTGCTTGCTGAAAGGGTAAAGTGGAAAAGGAGCTGGGCCTTAAGGTAGAGAAAGGAAAAGTGGAAAAGGAGCTGGTTTTGAAGATAGTGACAACTGAAAGGGAAAAGTGGAAAGGGAGCTGGCCCTGAAGATAACAACTGCTAAAAGGGAAAAGTGGAAAAGGAGCTGGCCCTGAAGGTGGTGATTGCTGAAAGGGTAAAGTGGAAAAGAATCTGGGCCTAAAGGTAGAGAAAGGAAAAGTGGAAAAGGAGCTGGTTTTGAGGTAGTGAAAGCTGAAAGTGAAAAGTGGAAAAGGAGCTGGCCCTGAAGGTAGTAATTGCTGAAATTGTAAAGTGGAAAAGAAGCTGGCACTGAAGGTAGTGATTGCTGAAAGTGTAAAGTGGAAAGGAAGCTGGCCCTGAAGGTAGTGATTGCTGAAAGTGTAAAGTGGAAAAGAAGCTGGCCCTGAACATAGTCATTGCTGAAAATGTAAAGTGGAAAAGGAGCTGGCCCTGAAGGTAGTGACTGCTGAAAGTGTGAAGTGGAAAAGGAGCTGGCCCTGAAGGTAGTGATTGCTGAAAGGGTAAAGTGGAAAAGAAGCTGGGCCTAATAATAGAGAAAGGAAAAGTTGAAAAGGAGCTGGTTTTGAAGGTAGTGACTGCTGAAAGGGAAAAGTGGAATGGGAGCTGGCCCTGAAGATAGCAACTGCTAAAAGGTTAAAGGGGAAAAGAAGCTGGCCCTGAAGGTAGTGATTGCTAAAAGGGTAAAGTGGAAAAGAAGCTGGCCCTAAAGGTAGTGATTGCTGAAAGTGTAAAGTGGAATAGGAGCTGGCCCTGAAGGTAGTGATTGCTGAAAGTGTAAAATGGAAAAGGAGCTGGCCCTGAAGATAGCAACTGCTAAAAAGGAAAAGTGGAAATGGAGCTGGCCTTGAAGGTAGTGATTGCTGAAAGTGTAAAGTGGAAAAGGAGCTGGTTCTGAAGTTAGTGATTGCTGAAAGGGTAAAGTTGAAAAGGAGCTGGACCTAAAGATAGAGAAAGGAAAAGTGGAAAAGGAGCTGGTTTTGAAGGTAGTGACAGCTGAAAGGGAAAAGTGGAAAGGGAGCTGGCCCTGAAGATAACTACTGCTAAAATGCAAAAGTGGAAAAGGAGCTGGCCCTGAAGATAGCAACTGCTAAAAGGTTAAAGGGGAAAAGAAGCTGGCCCTGAAGATAGCAACTGCTAAAAGGGTAAAGTGGAAAAGGAGCTGGCCCTGAAGGTAGTGATTGCTGAAAGTGTAAAGTGCAAAAGAAGCTGGCCCTGATGGTAGTGTTTGCTGAAAGCTAAATTGGAAATGGAGCTGGCCCTGAAGATAGCAACTGCTAAAAAGGAAAAGTGGAAAAGGAGCTGGCCTTGAAGGTAGTGATTGCTGAAAGTGTAAAGTGGAAAACTAGCTGGTTCTGAAGTTAGTGATTGCTGAAATGGTAAATTGGAAAAGGAGGTGGGCCTAAATGTAGAGAAAGGAAAAGTGGAAAAGTACCTGGCCCTGAAGATAACAACTGCTGAAATGGTAAAGTTGAAAAGGAGCTGTGCCTAAAGATTGAGAAAGGAAAAGTGGAAAAGGAGCTGGTTTTGAAGGTAGTGATTGCTGAAAGCGTAAAGTGGAAAAGGAGTTGGCCTTAAAGGTAGAGAAAGGAAAAGTGGAAAAGGAGCTGGTTTTGAGGGTAGTGACAGCTGAAAGTGAAAAGTGGAAAATGAGCTGGCCCTGAAGATAACAACTGCTAAAAGGGGAAAGTGGAAAAGTAGCTGGCCCTGAAGATAGCAGCTGCTGAAACGGTAAGGTGGAAAAGAAGCTGGCCCTGAAGGTAGTGATTGCCGAAAGTGTAAAGTGCAAAAGAGCTGGGCCTAAAGGTACAGAAAGGAAAAGTGGAAAAGGAGCTGGTTTTGAAGGTAGTGACAGCTGAAAAGGAAAAGTGGAAAGGGAGCTGGCCCTGCAGATAACAATTGCTAAAAGGGAAAAGTGGAAAAGGAGCTGGTTTTAAAGGTAGTGACAGCTGAAAGGGTAAAATGGAAAAGGAGCTAGGCCTAAAGGTAGAGAAAGAAAAGTGGAAAAGAAGCTGGTTTTGAAGGTAGTGACAGCTGAAAGTGAAAAGTGGAAAAGAAGCCGGTTTTAAAGGTAGTGATAGCTGAAAGGGTAAAGTGGAAAAGAAGCTGGCCCTGAAGTTAGTGATTGCTGAAAGTGTAAAATGGAAAAAGAGCTGGCCCTGAAGGTGGTGATTGCTTAAAGGGTAAAGTTGAAAAGGAGCTGGGCCTTAAGGTAGAGAAAGGAAAAGTGGAAATGGAGCTGGTTTTAAAGGTAGTGATAGCTGAAAGGGTAAAGTGGAAAAGAAGCTGGCCCTGAAGTTAGTGATTGCTGAAAGTGTAAAATGGAAAAAGAGCTGGCCCTGAAGGTGGTGATTGCTTAAAGGGTAAAGTGGAAAAGAAGCTGGCCCTGAAGGTAGTCATTGCTGAAAGGGTAAAGTGGAAAAGGAGCTGGCCCTGAAGATAACAACAGCTGAAAGGTAAAAATGAAAAAGAAGCTGGCCCTGCTGCTAAAAGGCTGAACTGGAAAAGGAGCTGTACTTGAAGTTAGTTGCTGCTGAAAGGGAAAAGTGAAAAAAGAGACTGAATAAGGTTTGGCTAGGGTTTTTATGAGCACTTGGAATCCTATTGTACACTACTGATTAATTCTGTTGCTGTTGCTGCAGAATTGAACATAGTTAGGAAGCCTCCACAATAGTCAACAAGTGAGATAATTATTATAGCTTCCCCTCAAATTGAACACAGTAAACAAATTCTTGTGTATGACACATTATCCTAACCATAGCTGATGTAGAAAAAGTGTGTATGTAGGTTTAAGTTTATTGGTGACAAATTTGAAAAAAGTCATTTTATGAAGGTTTGCCAGAATCAACTGTTTACTACCTTAATCTTTGGATTTTGCTTCTTGAACTAGGTGCACTAAAATAGTTATATTTAAATCATTCATTAAAAACAGCAGTTAGTGAAACATAAGAATCATTTAGCTTCTTTTTCAATTGGCTTCTAAGGAGTTCCTCAATCTGGGTGTTGGTTGGTTTGGGATCCTGGCATGGAACTACAAGTTCCCTGGGTGTGCCATGCCTTTCATTACTATCTTCAGGAGAGATGTTAGGTTAGGCAGAATGTGTTACCGACAATTCAAGCAGGGACAGAAGATGACTGAATGTGTCTTAGTCATTCCATCACCTCTCTTTATTTTCACATATTGAACTTTATCATCACCAGTAATGACCTCCAGAACCCAACCCAAAAGACAAAATGCTTTGGTAGGATTTTTAACTAGAAACACATATTTGTTAGTATGGTATAACAATAATTCCAACATGTTTCCCATGAGGTTTATGCTAGGGTAGGCTGCTTTATTCAGTGAAGGGGCCTCTTTAGTCATAAGTGAACAATTAAGGATATGACTTATTTTGGTAGTAGTTTGATCCTCAGATTTAAACACCAGTTTATGAGGTATTTCAGGGGGAACCTCTATCTGATCTCTGATCCCTTTTCTTTCTTGCTTGATAAATACTTCAACATAATCTTCATACAGATTTTGCTGCTTTAAGTTTTTATAACTCCATTCTGTACATTAAAGACTACAGCATGGTTTGAAAGGACAGAGTTAGTTTTTCCTCCTTCCAAGACAACTTCACATAATAACAATTTTCTATAGAATTTTCAAACTGTTTTTAATTTTTTCTTTGCCATAATCAGTAACAGGGTTTTCTTTATTTGATGTTTTATCACTCTCAATTAAATATCTATCAATGGATATGACATTATCCCTTAACTTGTTAGTCACAGAGACAATTTGAAATTTCCAAATTGTCATTTTCAATGTTACTTTTCAAATTTACTTGATATATTATCAATTTCATAAAAATGGCTATTATTGTTAGATATAACATTATCTTTGAAGGTAATATGACAAAAAGAGTCTGAAATTTTAGAATTTTCATTTACAACCAAATTGCTTGATATTTTATCAGTTTCAAATAAATATCTATTATTGCAAAGAAAGTCTGAAATTTTAGAACTTTCATTTGCAAGGTCACTTGATATTTTATCAGTATCATGCAAATGTCTATTATTTTCAGATATAGTACTATCTCTCAATGTATTACCACAGAGAGAGTCTAAAATTTTAGAATTTTCATTTGCAATAAAATCACTTGATTTTTTATCAATTTCAAGCAAATATCTATTATCTTTTAAGGTACTATCACAGAAAGAGTCTGAAGTTTTAGAATTTAAATCAGTGTCAAAAACTTGAGAATTTTCAACAAAGACTGACACTTCTGCTGTTCCAGCAATTAGAATTTTTCTCTTAGATCATAAAAAAGCTTCTAATGTATCAGGGCGATAGTTTGCTTCACAAACAGTTTCATTTTTAATATCTCTCATGTCAAAATCTAAATTGATATAAATATCAATTATTTCATCCATGGAAGATTCTACAGTATCTAGCCACTTAAGTATAGCTTCTTCCTTTATGGAGAAAAAGTATTTTAGTACATTTGCTTTAACCTTTTTTCATTAAATTCAAGGCAATGTGAATTTTATACTTGTATCGAGAATGTTTTCCCTCTAATTTAAAATGATGTCCATTTCTATAACTGAATTTATCAAGTATTATGTGAACATTGTTTGAAAATAATTGTTCAAAAACAATTATTTGAAATGATAAATTATTATAAATGATAATTATTTAAAATGCAAAATTCTTTATTGAAATAAAAACATAGAAATTCAAAGAGGAAATATACAAATGATAATTATTTGAAATACAAATATTGTTAATAAAACAATTTAGTAAGAAAAAATCCTTATAAGCTTAAGTTATATGATACCGCATGCAAATAATCAACTACTGAAGAGTACTTGTCACTAATTTTTAAGTTTTCCATTTACATCATGGTATTTCTTGGTCTTCTTGATATTTTGGCAACTTGCTCTTTCTTTTGCAATATGAATTTCTTGCAAGTCCTGTTCTTTTTTAAGAGCATCTAAGAATTTCCATATTGTGGGATGATGGGATGACACTTGCTGCAAAAAAGCCCTATGCCATCCTTCAAGGGCATTATTAGTTCTAGGTAAATCAGCATTGACTCTCTCAAAGCAGGATCACATGTATTTCAAACATAGGTATTTCAAATAATTATCATTTAGTATAATTGTCCTTTTGATTAATTTTCATCAAACAATTTACAATTTAAATAAATGTTTTTCAAACAATTATTTTTGAACAATTTTCTCGATACGTTTATCAATAAATTTCAAAGGAAAATATAGATAGAAAATTATAAAAAATAAAATCATAAAATTTTCGAAATTTTTGGAAGATAACAGGATTTTTGTTGCTTCAGTCTTAACACTGAATTTTCATTTAAAATAATTTTTAAGAGAATAAAGGCAGAATTTTATGTATAAAATTCTCCAGTTTTAGGTTTTAAAGTTAACACATTTTAGTAACTTCAGTTTTAAATACTGAGTAGATATTAATATTTTTTTATGAAAACAATTTTTGTTGCTTCAGTTAATACTGAATATTTTTAAGCAAATAAAAGGCAGAATTTTACACATAAAATTCTCCAGATAAGTTTTTAAAGTTAAGATATTTAGTAGATCTAGTTTTAACTACTGAATAATAGATATAATTTTTTTCACAAAAACAGAATTTTGTTATTTCGGTCAATACTGAATTTACATTTGAAATAACTTTTTAAGGTAGAATTATTCCCCTTAGCTTTTTAAAGATCATGCTTTACTTTTAGTTACTTTTTCATTAATGAAAAAAGTAACTAAAAGTAAAGCTTAGAAATTTTTTCAAGGGAAGTCACTTCATCTTTTATAACAAGGGGAAAGGGTGAAATGAGTTTGCATGGTTTTACCTATTTTAGCATTTAAAGAATAGTGAACTCCCAAGTCATCTGAATGTGGCAAAAGAGGGTTACACTTGTTTCTCTTTCAGCTTCCATAGTGGAAAGTTCAAAGGGATAAATCTTTTCCTTTCACTTGGTACATTTGCTGGCCTCAAATTATTTTCCTTCCCTTCCTTCATATGTTTTTGATTCAAAGGAACACTTCTCTTTTAACTAGTTTTTATCAGCATTAATGATTTCCGCATTCATTCACTCTTATTAAATGCCAAGATATACTCTATTTTTCCACTGTGACAGGGAATGTTTTTGGTTGTGTGTATACAGTGGAATGAACAAGCCTAAGGCTTGAACTAACTGTTTAACAACTTTAATTTGTGGTCGAAAAGAGAGTGCAAAATAGTAGTATTTTGCAAGAAAAAGAATTGGTTTTCCCAGTAAACAGAGTTTTTCCCTTGAGCAGAGATTTCATAGAGAGATTTCTTGGCTTGTTCTCACAAGAAATAAGACATTTAAGTGTCAAACTGCTTGGACTAGTATGGGTCTTCTGCAGCAAGGGTTGTAAGTAGTTTTTCTTTTGGGTAGATGACTAAAAGGGAGGCATCTCCTCTTGTTCCCATGAGGAACAAGAAATCTGTTTCTAGAGCTGCCAGGGCTGCTTCGTATCTTCTGCAGCAAAGGCTGTGAGTAGCCCATTGAGTTGGCCTTGAAGGTAGCAGCTACTGAAAAGGGGAAAGTAGAAAAAAGAGCTGATTTTGATGGTAGGAGTCACTGAAAGGGAAAAAGTGGAAAAAGAGCTGGCCTTGAAGGTATTGGCTGCAGAATGTGGAAAAAGAAACCAAATAAAACTCAGTCAGAATTTATTTGAGTTCTGAGACTTCTTATTGTCCTTTGCTGATTACTTCTGTTGCTGCGACTACTGGATCAAACAAAGTAAGGAATCTCCCATATGCCACAATAGCCAACAAGCAAGATAATTACTATAATGCTTTAACTTTATAATTTGGAAAAATAAATATTTTATGATTCAGTTATTTAAAATTGTAATTCAGAAAATATTTTATATTCATTTGCATTAAAACCACAGCTGCATGTGTGTGTGTGTGTGTTTCCTGAATTGTTCTAGAATGTTTAAAATGCATCATATTAATTAATTTCATCTCATTTTGTTTTAATATAATAATTTTTCTTAAAAATTTTTATTTTCTATTGATAGAAGATAAAAAATCACAGAAGCAAAAACTTGAGAGAAATTGTTTTTTTAACCTGTCTGAAAATAGTAAACAAAATGAGTCCTTTTGATATAAATAAAAAATTTGGCCTGACATAGGATTTATCATTATTTGGGGCTAAAATGAATCCAGTAATTAATCTGTTTTAGTCTATTCTGGACATTTTGATACTTTTTATTTGCATCACTTTTTATTTTCGTTCACATTTTCTTTTTTATTTTTGTATATCATTCATATAGATATAAAAAAATGTGTTACAAATAAACATTTGTGCCATTTATTTTATCAAATTTAAAATAAAACTTTCAAAATATTTTTTCAATGTATACATTATAATATTTTTTCATGTGTACACCTTGTGTTGAAATGTGTGTAACAAATTATAGATGTTTCTATTAACCCCTTCCAGCATAACCTAGCATAGATGTGTATATATATATGTTTATACTGAAAGTGTCTTTTTCAGACACATACAAATAAACATAATGTTCAAAAACCAGTTACAGACATGTTTATACATCAATCTTGATTCTTTTTATGCCCTTCTGGACTTGAAACAAGTCCAGTTGTCAACTTATACATCTGGTAGAGGTGTTTAGCCACTGCTTGGGTACTTCATGTTTCTTAGTTACTATATTAAAAAGAAATAAAAAAATCTGTCTGAAAATGAAACATTTTTCACAAAATAATTGACAGGAAATTGGTTAAAAGATAGTTTGCCTTTAGTTAACAGACCCAAAACAAAATTTGCAGAAACTTAAGGTGACAATTTACTTTGAACAGTATAAATCCTTTACCTGGTGCCAGATATAACCCTTTGTGTGTGTGGGTGTGTATATATATATTTTATCATATGATGTTGTGGTCACCACATCAAATATAACCTGTTACTTGTGCTGGTCCCCAAATAGGGCACATCTATCTGGGTCTTGAATATCATACCAGGGTAAAGATGTTAGTAAAGATGGCTTGCAATCTGTGCAATAAATTTTGCTTCATCAGGATTTGTTGTCTATTGAACTCAGTTCATTGTGTTTACACATGAGGAATTCATAGGCTGTGAATTTTTGTTGATTTGGATTAGAATTTGATCAACTGTTTCCTTTATGTCATGCAATCCAACTGAAAAAGGATGTGCCAATCAGAAGAAAATGACAATGTTACAATGTTATTAACAATTTAACTAGAGGTGAAATGTAAAATCATATAATAGCTGTGGGGCTTCTTCATCTAAATCAACCATTTTTTCTATTCTTTCAGGTACTGAGAGATGTCTTTTACAGCAGACTTTTTCTAATGCACAATGTTTAAAAGTGGCATGTAGGGTTTTCTCTCTGCAGGCATCTGAATCCAACTGACAGGCACCTCTTCTCATGTGCACATTAATTCATGCACATGTGTATTCCATTTATATAGAAACAGACAAAATTAATTAGCATCTGAAACAAAGTAGTGTTTTTCAGTTTTGGTCTGGATTTTTAAGTTTCTAAAATTACATTGAAATCAATGCAAATACAACAAATAGGTCTCTAAATAAACAAACCCGAGTGACTGAAAACTTGTGGAATTTTGGCAAACTCATTAGTTATGTCATGCCAACACTCCCAGGGCCATGAAGTCGGGCCTGGAGTGTCAGTTATATTGAATGTTAGTAAATTTTACTTAGTTTCATTTGAGTTCAAATTCTTCCAAGGTTCTCCTCATAAGTATTTTATAGGTTTAAATTAATATTTTTATAGCAGACTTTTTTCATCAGATACCAGTCTTCCATGTTTTTCTCCTTATATTTCCTTCATTATCAAGTCTCTCAATATCTTAAGTCACTAACCACTTTCCCTGCAACAGTATGGTTCAACCAAGAACACTGCCCTGTTACAACAGTAGCTAAGAACAGTAGACAAATTTGCTAATTATCAATTTTGAATGATTTTTCTGTAAATTTATCATGAATCATTACACTTAATGCACAAAAATTCTCATAGTAATTACATCACAGTATTTTTTTATAAAATGTTAGCATAAATTAGTTGATTCCTCTTATTATACAAATGCAAAAACTAATTCACCAACAAGAGGCATGTTAGAATCTATGATACAAAACCACAATTTGTGGGTTATTTTTTCATGTAGTTTGAAAGTTGAAATAAATATTGATCAAAAACAGATTATTATAAATAAGATACTAATACTTTGATTTTGGTTATTATGATTATTTACAATGTATTCCAAACAATCTATGCAGAAAACTTTATTTTGTAAAAGTTTAACTAGAGAAAACAAAGTACTATTTTCAGTAACAAATCAATGATTGGAAAGTGGTAAAAGTGAAACAATACAAAAATTTTGCCTATAAAATAGAAATCTAGGAATACAAAATTAAAAAAAAATTTTTTTAATCATTTCACCTAAGGCAACACAGCCACTAACATGCAGGGAGTTAATGAGTATGAAATAATATAAGAAAAACATTTTTAAGGGATGAGAACAATAAAAGTACAGAATTTAAGAGGACAGAAGATAAAAATTGACATTGCATTTAAATTTTTGAAGATCAAACTTGATTAGAAAGCAAGAAGCCAGAATAGACTTCCACAAGCTAGAAGTGGGAGAAAAGAAACTGAGAGCATAGAACTTATGATTAAATCTAACCATTTTTGACTGACATCTTACTACCAATCTAGTAATGCACTTAAATTCATAGAGTCGAAGTACCATAGAGGAGGAGAGTTTGTCAGAATACTTACCATGAAAGTATTTATAGAAAAGACAAAAGGAAGCTACATTACAACAGTGGGAAAGTAACTGAAATTGAGATGCCAGATCAGGACCAATAACAATGCAGATTCTTCTATGAATTTTATTAAGGATCTCTAATTATATAGCAGGAGCACCAGACCTTATATGGCAGCAATATTCTAAGTATGGTCAAATGGTAAACTTGTAGATATGTAAGATAGATTCTGGTAAGAAAAATTGTCTAGCACAACACAGTTAACCAACCTTCCTAGCAGCAGACCTAACAATCGATTTGATATAATCTTTCTACGTGATGTCATTGAAAAATGTTAGCCTGAGAAGGTGCAATGAGTTACTCTCCTAGAGGCTAGAACCAGTCTTGTTGATGCAAAGTAGAAAGTGTTCTCTCAGACAATTGATAGAGAGCAGTTTTGTTTTGGAGGCATTAAAATTCACAAGCCATTTCTTGCCCAGAATGTAGGTCTTTTTGGAGATTAGCTGTCAATTTAACCTTATCAAACTGTTACTTACTAGTAAGGCAAGAATAAATGAGTGAGAGTGGACCAATATGTGTGACCCACAGTTATTAGCTCAATTTAGATTTTAAATTGTCACTGAATAATGTTCAGTCTATGAGATTAATATTTGCTATTGAATTAAGTACATTAATAAAGGAGAATATGTTGAAAAATAAATATTTGTTTTGTAATATAAATGATTTTCTTTTCATCATAGGTCAGAAACTTATGGATCCACTTACATAAGTGCACAAATATTTTCTTAAGTATTTATCTTACAATTGGACTAAATATATTTTGTAGTTACAAATTTAAAATTACAATATTAGCAATAAGATTAGTTCATGTCTATTGCTACCAAAAGCCAGACTTCAAACAAAAATTAGTAACCTCAATTAAACATCAATTTCATTAGGGCAAAAGATTTTATTTGTGTAAACTAATATAAGATTTCTGTTTTACACTTCATCTTTATAGCATTAGTTTACATGCAAAAAAATTATATACATTTTTATTTTCAATACGAATATTAACTTTTTCTGAAGTATTCATATTTAAATATATCTTTTAATTAAAGTTTGTTAAAAATGAAAATTGTCCTTACTCCACAAGGAGATATTTACTTCTATTAGTTTAGTTTGACCTCAAGCAGTAAATGGCTCCAGTGACTTGTGAAACTAATTTGCTAATCATTGCACCACTACAGGTGCCCTTAAAGGCCTACTTGAATGTTACATGCTGAAATAACTATAGTCTTCAACACCATATTCTTGAATGCATATAAAAACATATACATATAGCTGATACACATTATCATTGCAAGTTTCTGATATGATTTTCTGCATTTTGATTCATAATGACACTTTCAAAAAATGAGTTGCTTAAAACATTTCTGATTTTCTTTCTTCCATTTTAATTTTGCTCACCCTACTGAAGATGATACATGTAAGTCAAAAGCTTGGATACAGTCTTGATTTTGAATATTTTTTGCATATGCAAAAGCCAGGTTTGTGGAAGATTATTCACAGTATGAAAAAGATGGTGGATAAATTGAATAGACATAAAATGTCTGTCTTTTTTAATAAAACTTGTTTAGAAGAAAATAGTAGCTATTAATGAGAACTTTCATTTGGGTATTGTGGGACCATCTCATTCACAACAAATAGGTGTCAACTTTTGCTTAAAACTTGATGCATATTAGCCTGGATCAGTTCAAAAATTTGGCCAGAGACACCAACTTTTCAACTTGTGAAGAAGACCTGTATGCAAAATCCTATCAAAAGCTTTCAAGATGTTCAAAGCAACATTCTTCATCATTCTTATCTTGATAGACTCTTTCTGCAAATATCATTAGTACATCAGCAGTTGACCTAGAGAAATGAAAACCATATTGCTTGTTTGAAAGAAGGCCTGCAATTTGAGAGACTTAACCAATTCAGCATTGATTAGGGCCTCTAGTAGTTTCCAAAAAGTGGTAGACAGCTGATAGGCTGATAATTGGAAGGGTCAGATGTTTCACCTGAGTTAAAAATTGGAACAACAGATGTGGATTTTTAACATGCAGGAAAGTAAGAGGTAGCGAGGCATTTATTATACAGTTTAGAGAGAACTGGAGCCAGTTCAGGAGCTGATTTCTGAAAGACTATTACAGGGATACTATCAGGTCCACATGTTTTGTGGGGATACAGATTAGAGATGATAGCAGAAATCATAGAAGGGGTTATATGCATATTACTCAACAGAGATTGAGTTCTAAGTGGAAGGTTAGGCAAAGATACACCAAATGAATCAAGAGTAGAGTTTAAGGAGAATTTACAGGTAAAACATTCAGCTTTATCACTAGAAGTTCAAATTAATTAAAGAGAGGAGGAATAGAAGACTTACTCTTATTTAATACACTATTACAGAGCTGCCAGTAATCATGGGAGCCAAAGTTGTTAGATGTTAGTGCCTCATCCTCTCAGCTTAGTTTTTCAAGAACATGTTTGCATTTATTACGTGCAGCCACAAATAGGCATCTATTATGATGGGAACTGCCATGCTGGAAATGGTTCCTGTGAGCTATAGCAGCAAAACATGCTGGTGTGAACCATGGAGAATATTAAGGTTTCATCTGGTATTTCTGAGAAGGAATAAAAGCATCTATACCTGCTTTGATCCAAGAGGAAACCTTAGTGGTGCAATTCTCAATATGGAGGTTAAAAATATCAGTTCAGTACCAAGTTAATAAAAAAATAATGACTACTGTGCAGTCTTGTCATTCTTCATGGATGTTCATGCTTTTGGCCTTGTGACCAGATTGAGCTTATTAAATAACATATATATTTTGTTGTAGTCTAGTAGTTACCAATCTAATCTAAAATATGACAACTGAGTAGTGTCTTCCATTTTCATGCATGTCCTTTTGCCATGAATCTTATGAAATTACATGCTACAGCACCTGCCAACTAATATTAAGTTTCTGGGCAGGCACATTATAGAGGATCTCTCCTGGACTAACAATAACATCATGTTAATCAAGTATATATAGAAGCAACAATATTTACTGAGAATACTCAGAAAAAATAATTTACAAAGGGAGCTGTTGATGACCTATCACTGATCTATTGAGAGTGTGCTAGCATACAACATCACCTTGGTATGCCAGCTACTTAGCAACAGACAGGAGGGCCCTCCAGCTGGTTATAGATGTTAACCCAGAAAAGAATCAACTGCTCACTTCCCTCTTTGATGGATATGTCTTATTCTCACTGTCACAGCAGAGAAGAAAACAATGAAACTCAGCATGTATCTTGGGTACCATTTGTTTGATTTGTTAAGAAGAATTAAGTAAAATAAATAAACATATAGTGTGTTTTGCTGTACCATCCCTCTTTGAACATTGTGGACTGGCACTACAGAACCACAAACAAATGACTGTACCAAATAGCAGAAACATCATTTCTTGAGGACTACCAACAGCAGCAACAACTAAAATGGCTAGCTACTCAGAGAAAATAATGTCTTCATCAATATGTTGATATTCCACACTACAAATAAAAGGTTAGGAAGGAAACCCCCATTAATACTAGAAAAAAGCAATAACAGATACTGGACTTGAGAAACCTATTTTTTGGAAAAATTGCTTAAGGAGAAAGATTTTATAAATTTCAACCAAAAAGCTGGCTGTTCAATCAATGAATGCCAAATGTTTCCTTGTAGGGAATTAACTAATATTACCAGTACCATTATAAACAGTTACCAAACTAATAAAAAAAAATCATGACACATGAATCAGTGTGTTCCATTTTCATGAACGTCCATGCTTGTGGTCTTGTGCTAAAATTATATTAAATTTAGTAAATAACATCTTGTGTGTTTTGTTGTAGTTGTGGAGGGTGGCACAGAAGAGTTGATTTTATATTCAAAATGTATGAACACTTTTGAAAGATTATTTTCTTGAAATATCTATGTTCATGAAATAGTTTGTAGCTTGCAGTACATAAGAACACAGAGAGAGAGAGAGAGAGGTCACTTCTTCTTGTAGCTAGTAGCCATCCTGATTAGTTATTTGGTGATTAGAATGGAGTCTGTCTTGTTTTCTGGTGAAAGGGTAGAGGAGACTGACTTTGAGGCTTTCCTTTTCTTGGGTTTATATTGAGGTTGAGGAGAGTAGTGAGTACGTGTGGGATTGTCCTTTTCTTTGGTACAGGGTTTTAATCTTTTGTTTTTGCTTATCCATTTGTCTAGTTTCCAAAACGAAGTTAGTTTATTGACTTGTCCTTAAGAATGCTGGTGTTAATGTTAATGAGGGATAAGGAGATGATAAATAATACGCTTCAGGAAATTTAAGAAATATTTATATTTTATTTATTAAACCTTGTCTATTACTAGATACCAAACTAATCTAAAAAATCATGACAACTGAGTAGAGTTTTCCGTAGTTAAATAATAAGCCATATTATAAATTGCATCAATGACTGTACCACGTCTAAAAATTTTTTAGCATGCAGTTTCATAACTGAAATATCTCCTGTAAAGTTTTAATTGCCATAATTTATCATAAATTTCATTAAACAAAAAAATAATTCCAAAATCGTACATAATGTGAAATTAACTTAAATCACACCATTGTTGATGTTTGCTAATAGACAAATTAAAACACTTTAATTAACAATTTTCACCAAATAAAGAAGCCTTTATGGATATGTAGAACTCAATATAGCTAACTAATTAGTTAATTTAACAATTGATTAACTGAATTTTGAATAAATATCACTTTTACATTTGTTTACAGCTATGTATTTACCTGTCAACTCATACAAATCTCGCATTGAAATTAGATTATGTTGTTCTTACCTGGGAAAATGGATGTCCTTGTATATTTTCAACATTACAACACTTTGTTATGTATGATAAAATTTAATTTATAAATCAAGCACAGAAATTGACTGACACCCATAACTAAATATAACAATATATACTAATTTATGTGATAGCAAATATTTTCTTTCTTTATTAAGTCAAGAAAAGATATCATCTTATGGCTATTTTTTGGCATATTCAACTTGCCAGCATCATTATTCTTGCACTTTGAAATGATTATGAAGTAAAAATTATGATTTTTGTTTTTTCTGGGGTTCATTATGGAAAATGAGACTGCAGATAAGTGGGTAACTTTAGAAAAAAACATCATGAACATACGTGCACTCCATATCAACAAATAAAATTCACTCATACACTAAGGACTGCCAAAATTTTCTCTTATTTATTAACTAACATTTGTAAAATCTCCTACAATTTTTTATTTGCAATATATTATGTTATGCCTAAAAAGCTTTTAACATTCAAAATTTCTTATTTTTTATTTTTTTCTAATTTATTATTGATTCTATAAACACATAAAACAAAAAATAAATCTTGTATTTAAAACTTTATTCAAGAAAAAATGCTGCCATAAATTAAATGATTTTAGAAGACTGAATAAATTTTTAAATTTTTTGTTATTTTTCTAGGCTTATCCATCTTTAAAACCATTAGCTTCCTGGGTAGAAGATTTATTGGCTCGGATTAAGTTTATCAACAGTTGGATCACAAAGGGAATGCCATATGTAAGTCACTACTACTAATACAGGCAATTGGAATAAATAACAATGCATTTGATAAAAAAATATTTCAAGATTTTACTATGATAATATTTGGGTAAACAGAAAAATAAGAAAAAAAATTTGCAGATGAAAATTTTTCCGTTTTCACGATTAAGTCAAATTTAGATGAGTTATGAAAATTTCTGCAAAAACGTTTATAACTATGAAGTATAATATATTGGTTTTAGTAATATCTAAGGATACTAAGGTGGAAAAGATTACATTTTTAAAACATGAAAGAAAACTGGAAAATTTGAACATGGTTTTAAGACGAAAAATAAATCTATTATTTTAAAAATTTTTATTTATAATATCGGTTTTAATTATTTTTTTCTTTTTTTACTAATCCTTTATGTTAATTTTTTGATATTCTTTCTTTCATGTTATGGGTTCATTAAACGTATGGAATCAGTATTACTTTACTTCATAGGACACACTTGATATAATAAAATGTTCATAATGTTCTCTGAATCATACTTGTAAAAGAAAAGTGTCATCCCAAAATATAACATTTATAATGCAAAAATATCACTCAAAATAAGAGGAAAGAAGACAAAAATAAAGGTATATAGTAATATATAGACTATTATATTAATTTTCAGATAAAATCTTTATAAATTTAGAAAGTGAAACAAAATTACAAATAACAAAAACGTGCAAAAATTGTGCATGATATTACTCTTTTTGCTTTTTTTGTCAATTATCATCAGCTTTACCTCATCTTCAATTATTGACACATTTCTTGGTGATGTCTTTGTATAATATATATATATATATAGTTAGAATAATTTATGTGTTTAATCCATCATATAAACCCTCATGTCTATTTTTTAAAGAAATTTTCTAAAAGACTCATTAGGTTACCATATTTTTACTGTTATATCTAATAAAGTTTAAGAGTATCAGTAGACATGTTTGGGATATTTAATTATTTATTTGTTTATTTTTGTATAGATATTCAAATTTGAAAATTTTGTTTTTGCAGGTGTATTGGATATCTGGCTTCTTCTTTCCTCAAGCATTCCTTACAGGAACTTTGCAAAATTTTGCTCGTAAAGAAGTGATTTCAATTGATACAATTTCTTTTGGGTTTCAGGTAAAAAGTTTATTACATTTACTAAGAAATTTTTAATGGGTATGACTTTTAATAAAGTTTAAGATGATGAATTTTGAAGGGGTATGAAATTATGTTAATTTTCTTTATTATTAATATAATCAAAAACCTTCAAAATGAAAATTAAAATGTTTGGAATTATTTATTTTTTCTCTCATGATTAAAATCTTTGTCTCAAGGAAAGGGAAGTGATTCTTTTCCAACATTGTAATTCACAGTAATGCGTCCTTTTAGTTGTATGCCTTTACATTAGTTATAGATTTCAGAGTTAAAACTGAAACATTTCAATAAATGGTTAAGGAAAACTATTTAAAGTTTTGATATGTTTTTTTGCATAACATGGGTCAAATAAATATCTTCAAACCTCTAAACAAAATGTGAAAAACACAATATTATTGTAAAATTTTCTTGAATAGTTTGGCTTCAAATAACAAATGTAAAACTTCTCAGCAAAAACAAAAGACTGAATTGTTTTGAAATCTCTTTTATGTAAAATGATATTCAAAACTTATAATTCTTCACCAGTTTTTGATTAATATTTAGCAGACATCCCATGCATTTACTTGCAAGTCTTTCACAACCAGAAGAACATAAATATAGCTCTTCATGTCAGAATGATTCTAATTTGGCCAAATTTGATGGCATTTCAGATCTTTGCTACAGATTTTTAATGGGGTTCAAATCTAAGCCCCAGACTAGTACTTTTTCTTTAATCTGACAATAGCTTTATTGAATTTTTTTTAGGGCAGTCATGTTAGTAAAATTGTAGAGCTTACATTATTTGGACTATTGTCCTCATCTTTGTCGCCATATTTATTACAACGTTTCAGCCGTTGTACACTCCGGCCTTCTTCAAGTGGTTGGAATGTCGAACTGAATCCTTTATTTCGCTCACTCGGGTAGACTATTTTAGTTCCACATGCCATATTTAATGGATGTCAGTTATCAGTTATCTCCTGTTAATTCAATTCCCCTCTCCAAGTTCTCCACTGCCTTAACCGGGTATTGACCTGTCACTGGATCTAACCAACACCTTTATCCACTGTGCCATGTGTCTTTGAGGTGTGTATGAATTTCTGGGTATCATAAACCTAATGTCTTCACCAACTGTTTTTACCAGTGCTCATATTGCAATTTTTGCTGTTATCATTACATGTTTTTACCAGAGCGCATATTGCATTTTTTGTTGTTGTTATCACTTTTCCCTGGCACTCCTTATTACTGGTTTCCATATTGTATTCATTTCTATGCTTGGTCGGCTCAGGAGATTTTTGGCTGATTCCTTAAGTTTACAAATTTTCCAATGATGTTCTTTGTCTATGATCTCAACCTGATCCCATAGAGGGCGGTGATCTCCCTTTTCTCTCCATATGTGGTCAGCCACACCTGATTTTTCAACTTCCCCTTGTGTTACAGCTTTCTGATGTTCTTGAAGCCTTACCTTAAGGAGGCGGCCTGTCTCCCCTTTATATTTCTTTCCGTAGCTGCATGGGATAGCATACACACAGTCTTTAGTCATGTTCTCCTCTATGTGAGGGGGGACTGGCATTTTATTTTTTGTGCAATAACGATGCAATGCATTATGGGACATGGATGCAATGAATTATGGGATCACATGAAGACACAAGGGATTATGGGTATATGAACAACTATAAAAGCAACTACTTTTTTCCGAGTCGGGGAGTTCTTCGAGGGACGTTCACGGTTGACGGCGAGAACGGGCAGTTAGGGTGATTTTGAGACAGAACTCAAGAAGGAACGACTCAAGGTTGAAATACCAGCTGGGAGAGCTTGAATTTACTCGCTGGTTACTGTTTTCTTTATTTGCCTCAAGCTATTTCGGCATATTGATTCTTCAAAATGGAAGGCAAGGTCTTTGACGTCCATTTGATTCCAGAATTCAGCGGCGCCCCAACAGATATGCCCATTGTTGAATGGATAGAAAATGTGGAATTGGTCTGCGAACTTTGTGCCATGGACAAGATTGAGCGCATCTTGCCTCTACGACTTCAAGGCGGTGCCCTTGCTGTGTATAGACAACTCAGTGGAGAGCAGAGGGCAGACGCGGAACAAATTAAACAGGCCCTTATGACTGCATACGCGACTGACAGATTTAATGCGTTCGACCAATTTATGGGATGGCGTCTTCGCCCAGAGGAAACTGTGGATGAATTCCTGGCTGAAATGCATCGTTTGGCGTGGCTAATAGGAGAACCGCTACCTGATCGGTGGATGGCATGTGCATTTGTCTTCAGGACTGCCACATCATGTTAGGCAGCTTCTCAAAGCTTCTTCCAGGATGGACGACATGAATCTAGAACAGATTCTGACCGAGCAAGGGGGCTATTATGACAGATGACGAAGGGTGCCAGGTATTGTCCGCCACATCCGTAGAGCTACCGCACTCAGAAGCTGAGGTTCCCCCTGCCAAACCTGTTAGCAGAACGATTACCTGCTACAAGTGCTCTGGACCCAACCATATGGCGAAGAGTTGTACACAAGGACATCAGGAGAGGTCAAACAGAACGCAGAGGTCTGGCCGCAACAAGTGGTGTTTTCGATGCAATGGCATTGGACACATTTCCTCAGAATGCCAGGGAAACGCCCAAGGGGAGAAGGCGCCAGCGCCAGCCTTCTCCCGAGCAAGTAAAAACCGGAAGTTACCCACCGTATAAGTATTTGTAGATGGAGTAGTGTGCACAGCTCTAGTGGATTCGGGATGCTCACAGACGCTGGTGAGCAAGACTGTGTGTCGCTGCTGGAAGCAGGAAGAGGTGGGAGTGTTGACTGCCGATGGGAAGACCCTGAAGTGCCGTGGATACGGTAAAATTAAGTTGGGCGTCGAGCAGATTCAGCCCGTGACTGTTGAGGTTCTGGTCATGGAAGGGCGCAGTTGCTAGATTCGATCTTCTTCTCGGATTGATGCAATCAAAGTACTGGAGGTGTTTACTTGACCGAATCAGGCGAAGCGCGTTTCAGAAACCTGAACACATGTGCCGCCATTGTTATCAACAAGCCTGACTTTAGAGTGACATTTAACCCAAGCACGAAAACATGGACTGCATTGTGGAAGTGGGCGAGTGGTCATTCACCTAGCAAGTTGGTCAATAAAGTACAGGAGTACACAGTGCCTGGCCACGTCCGGGATGCATACGATGATGAACTAGCACGGTGGCAGTGAGACGGATGGCTACTGCCATATCCCGAGAAAGAGCTTGGCCCACCCAAGGGATTAATTCCCTTAATGCGGTCGTACAAGAACACAAACAGAAGGTCCGGCCGGTACTTGACTATCGGGAGTTGAACGGCTTTGTAGACACATTCACGGCTGATGCAGAGGTGTGTGCGCAGAAATTACAAGAATGGCGACGACAAGGAGCTGACGTATCTACAGATTCACATTGACAAATCGCTATGGCCATTTCAAACAGTGGTCATTAAGGGCAAGCGGTTTTGCCTTACACGTTTGGGTTTTGGCCTGAATGTGGCATCACTTGTCATGAAGTCAGTGATCGACATGATAACATCCCAGGATCAGGACATTAAGAGTGCCACGTCGGCATACGTCGACGATATCTTCATAAATGAAGGCTTAGTTTCTGCAGCGCGCGTAAGACAGCACTTTGCAGATTACAGGCTAGTCTGTAAAGATCCGAGGCGATTGAGAGACGGAACTAAGGTCCTGGGTCTGCAAGTCTGGGAAGAAAGCAACTCCCTTCGATGGAAGCGGGAGGTCAGGTTCCAGAAATTGCTCAAAAAAGGTGACCCGCCAAGCATATTTTCCTTGTCTGCGGGAAACTCGTGGGTCATTTCACTGTGTGCAGTTGGCTTAGGGTGGCAACTGCATTTATTAAGCGTTATGCAAGTACACTAACCAAAGGTGTTAAAAGAACAATGTACTTTGCTAGGACCGTAGATCTAACGGTGTCTAAGGAACTGGTAAAATCTGTTTTTAGAACCTGTGAAGCCTGCCAATCGATCGATCCAGGACCAGTGCATTGGAAGAAAGGAAATTTGAGTGTGAGAAAAAACTGGAGCAGGTTAGCAATGGACGTGACCCATTACAATGGTAGCCATTTTCTTACGCTCATTGACTGTGGTCCCTCCCGTTTTGCAGTATGGCGGCCACTGACATGGCAAGACTCTGCTGGTGTCATTCGTCAGCTAGAGACAGTCTTCTACGAACAAGTCCCGCCGACTGAAATACTGACTGACAATGACACCACGTTCACTTGCAGACAATCTAGGGAATTTGTAAACAGCTGGGGCGTGCATTTGAGGTTCCGTGCGCTTACGCGCCGCCTGAAATGACATTGTGGAATGCAACCACAGAAGCGTCAAAACCATAGCGGCCAGAAAAAATTGTTCAGTCTTGGAAGCGGTTTACTGGCATAACGTCACACCTAAGGACAACCTTTCCCCTTCCACGGCACCGGCTGATGTACTGCACACATACCACGTCCGGGTGAGAGGCATCGACACGACGTCCCCGCCTGAATCACAAATAACCGAAGGGGAATACAAGAAAGGGGACATTGTCTGGGTTAAGACTCCACGTGGTAAATGCACGACCAAATTTGGAACCGGACGTGTGACCTAGGTGGTGAGTCAGCAGTCAGTGCGGGTCGATGTAACGCCTCGTCATGTTAGAGACCTGCGCCCTTTTTTGGGCTCAAATCCCGCAACTGACGAAGAAGACACGGAGGATAGTGAACAGCCAATATACATAGAGTTGGATTCAACAACCAATCACTCCGATAGCTGTAGTTTGCCAATAGATTGGACGTGTCTAATGAGAGCTCCTCTGATGAAGAAGTTCAACCAATCCCCCTTCGGAGGAGCACCCGGAACAAAAGACCGTATCCTCACTGTCATCTGTGTGATCAGGAGATCAAGGGGGAGTGTGGCAGACATGAGACAGAACCTGGGACGAGCACAACTGGTCGCGACTTGCCTTGTCCCCGCCAAAAAAGAGCCCGTATTTGCTTAGCATGTAAAGCTACTGCAGTTGAAATGAGGGAGAGAAAAAAAGCACTTACCGCTCTGCCGTAATCCATCCTCGGCCAGATAACGAAAAGAATGATGAGGGGACTGGCATTGCATTTTTATGCAATAACAATGCAATGCATTATGGGACATGGACGCAATGAATTATGGGATCACATGAAGACGCAAGGGATTATGGGTATATGAACAACTATAAAAGCAACTACTTTTTTCCGAGTCGGGGAGTTCTTCGAGGGACGTTCACGGTTGACGGCGAGAACGGGCAGTTAGGGTGATTTTGAGACAGAACTCAAGAAGGAACGACTCAAGGTTGAAATACCAGCTGGGAGAGCTTGAATTTACTCACTGGTTACTGTTTTCTTTATTCGCCTCAGAACCAGTAATAAGGAGTGCCAGAGAAAATCGATAATAACAACAAAAATTGCAATAAAACTGGTAAAAACATGTAATGATAACAGCAAAAATTGCAATATGAGCACTGGTAAAAAAATAATGCTGAAGACATTAGGTTTATAATGCCCAGAAATTCATACACAGATCTCCTCAAGGACACATGGCACAGTGGATAAAGGCATTGGTTAGATCCAGTGACAGGATTAAGGCAGTGAAGAGCTTGGAGAGGGAAATTGAATTAACAGGAGATAACTGATAACTGACTATTCTATTAAACATGGCACGTGGAACTAAAATCGTCTAATCCATTGAGTGAAATAAAGGGTTCAGTTCGTCATTCCAACCACCTGCCCTCTTCAACTCATTACTATTACTTTAATCTAAAAAACAGAATTCCTTGCTGTCACGTCAGGTTATAGAATTTCCATCAAATGCAATCTTAATAAAGTTGTCTATATTTTCATAATTAAATGAAATGGTGAAAGAGAAAAACCTAATCATGGAAGTATTTTATTAATTTTTTGATTTTATTTAATTTTTTAATGAATTTCTCTCATATATATATATATATATATATATATATATATATATATATAGACACACACACACACACACACACACACACACACACACACACACACACACACACACACACACACACTAAGCATAATATTTATTCCATTTCATTGAGAAACTTGTTTTTGTCCAAATATTCTTTCCTTATTGTGAGAAAGAATTCTGTACTTGTGTGACTGGGCAATTCATATTCATTGAAAAAAAGTATTGACTAGTTTGCTTATCATTGTTCTATGGGAAGGTACTCAAATTAGTTTTGTAAATTTGATATTTGAAAATACTTTTATTGTAATTTGTGTAATTCCAGAATTTTTATTTTCTTGCTTTTTTGTGAAGTTATTTCTAATGTTGATGGCATGTTATAGTTTTTCCAAATTTGACATTGCAAAAATAATTTACTTTAAAAATTTTAAAGATTAATGCTTAAAATATCATATGCTTAAAATAAATTCATAGAAAAAGGACAAAATCAGTAAATAGCAGTTGACTGTAGTTTACTTAACTGAAATGGCTCATCATAGGTGGTTTTTTTAAAACCACCATATTGTATAGACAGAAATAACAGCTTTCATTTTAGTGAAGTGAAGTATCATCGTTTATATATTTACTTACCTCATTCTGGCAAAATTTATAAATCTTTTTTATAGATTTTAAATAATCAATCAGCTTTTAAATTTATTATATCAATTTATTATTATTTAAATCAAACAGAAGATGACTTGCTATTGTTTCATGATTTATGTACATCTTTCCTTTTCCAGGTTCTGAATGTAAATGCCAGTGAGATAAAAAAACATCCTGAAAATGGATGTTATGTCAATGGCCTTTTCCTTGAAGGAGCCCGCTGGTGTCATGAAAAATTTTGTCTTACAGAAAGTAGACCTAAAGAATTGTTTACTGAAATGGCTCCTCTTTGGTTAATACCAACAAGCAAGAGAAAAACACCTGAAGCAGGAATTTATGAATGCCCTGTCTACAAAACTCTTACCCGTGCTGGTTAGTGTAAATATTTTAAATATTTTATAAATACCATTTTTTGTAAATTTTATGAATGTTTGTAAGACACTCAGTAATCTTATTATAAATGCTTTTAATGTGCAATTCAAGAGGAAAAAATCAGTACCCATTCTTTCTTAAATCTATCATAAACAGAATGATCTTTTTAGCTGTCATGCATAGATTCAGGAATGCAATGATTCACTGCAAAACCTACCCAAGTGCCAACTGTGGAAGCGGTCATTGTCCTGTTATGTGTAAATTAAGAGTGAAACTATGAAAACTGAAGAAGCCTAAAGCCAAACTACTGAGTGACCCATACCTGAGAGAAAAATATATGGACAATGTGAAAAGAAGATACGAAGGACAAAATAGAAATGGAAACTTGAATTGGGATGCACTAAGATAAGCTTTAGTGACATCAGCAAATGATATCATCCCAAAGGAGAATAGATAACAAAAGAAAAATGAATGGATGACTGATGAGATTCTCAACATGATGCAAAGAAGACAGAAATCTCTTCCAAGATACAGAACAGAATACAGAAAACTATACAATGAAATAAGGCAGGGCTAAACAAAAAAATGTGAAGAAATAGAAAAATTGAGTACCACCAACAAAGGAGATATGCATAAGCAAATAAGGGAACTAACAGGACAGAAGACATGCTCGTCAACAGGCTGCATAAAATCCAAGGATGGAATGATCATATTAGAGAAAGGAAAAATTCTTCAGTGCTAGAACAAATATACTAGAGAATTCTTCCATGACAAAAGAAAACAACTAGCAAACAAAGAACTACTGATGGGCCTGACATTCTAAAAACTGAAATAGATGTACTGGCCAAATTGAACAAAAATAAGGCAGCAGGGCCAGAAGGATTTGTATTAGAGATGCTGACATCCTTAGAAAATTTTGGCATAGACAAGATTACAGAAATAATAAATGAAATCTACAACAGTGGTGATATACCAGAAGATCTCAGTAGATCTATTTTCATAGCGCTGCATAAGAAACTGGACACAAATGAATGTGAACTCCACTGAACAATCAGCCTAATGAGCCACATAACAAAACTCATCATCTGTATTCTAATGAATAGAGCATGCAGCAGAATCAGGCCAGAGATAGGACAAGAAAAGTGCAGGTTTGTTAAAGACACCTGAACAAGGAATGCGATATTCATGCTCATAATGTTATCAGAAAGAGCAATACAAATGCAGAAGGATGTGCACCTGGGTTTCATAGACTACACAAAGTCATTTGACAAAGTATGCTACAAAGATCTGTTGATCAGCAACCTTGATGTATTCGGGAAAAATATTAGAATAATCAAGAACCTATACTGGCTGCAGCCTGCATACTGTTTCATAATATGTACTTTCTGTAAATGGAAGAAAATCAAGCACCAGTAAGACAGATCATCTTATGTCTAGTTTAATTAATTATGAACAATAGAATACCTACTTGTACAGACAAGTGACTCTCAAGGTGAAGGAAAAACAACTAAGCTTACTGGAGATTGAAAATGAACAAGAGGAATGTGCTTTATTACAGAAAAACGAACACAGGGAATGGCCATAGAACATGAGAACAATAACTAAAGGGACAGAACTCGTCATGATGTGATTCCCTTTTTTTCTTTTTTTTAAAATTCATACAATGTTTATTGACTTAGTAGTCCTCGAGGTATTTGGTCCAGCTTGTTTAATAGACTGCTATAGTCCATTCAAGGTACAGAGATGTCTTTTTATGGTCTCTGTTGAATTCTCGGTGGTGATCAATGTTGTTGGTTTATCACAACTGGACAGAATGGTAGGTGTCATCTCTTGGTATGTGAGGCAGTCAGATATCTCAGTGGGTATTGTGGTGTTGGTGTTGTTGGTGGTGCTACTAAGTGAGTTGTGCTTATCATCTTCCCTAGAGGCTTCATTTTTATATCAACTTTCAAGTGGAAATGATGTAGGATTGAAGGCATTGGGGATTTTGTAACACTCTGATTGTTTTACCTGATATGACAACTGGCGGAGTTGCTTTCCCACAAACCTTCTGATTTGGCACTATTTGGGGCTGTTCATGGAGCAAACAATATATCTATTGCATCCCTGGGATTTATTGCCATCTGAGTACAAGTACACAATGTCACCCTGGCATAGGTGGGGTTTAGATCTTGTATGGTTACTTGGTGCTTTAATTTTCTCACTTGGGAATGATTTTCAAGGGTAGTTTCTGAACCTGGCATTCCTGTGGCACACCTGGTATATACCCTCACTCCCTTGAATGGAGTGGCCACACCGCAATATTTCATCGATTGTGAGTTGAGATGTAACTGGTAGTAGGTGCATTTGAGGTCTGTGGAAATAATGTATTTCCTACTCACCACTTGGCAGAGGATGGAATCTACACTAGGCATCAGTAACGTTTTCTTCATTAGGGAGAATGGATTGATGTATTCAGTCATGATGTTCAGATCTTCAGGGCGTTTGAATATTACCTTTTGTTTCAGGGTGTCAAAGTGATCTTGTAACTTGCTAAGTTTGTCACATGAGTACAGGGGAACAAAGCCTTTCCTTTGTGGGAAATACTCGTCCCATGTTGACTACAGCTTGATGGAGCTGGCAGCTCCATTGTGATCAAGGAATTCTGGGGTTGAATCAAAGTATTCATGGAGCTAATTGAATCATGTGATGATATTTGGGGATAGTCTCTTGTCAAGGTCCAGACTGGTGGGGAGTGAATCTAATCCAGTGGGTCTGATGTGTGATACTGTGGAGAAATGTTCAATTGGACTGTTTGGTGGGGGCTCCTGAGAAAAGGTATTGCAAAGCTGACCGATGTGTTTGTGTTCTTTAAGGGTCATGGGTAGGTCAAGAGTTTTGTGAATGCAGACCTTGCTGGCCACATTCACAGTTATGGTGGGGCAAGGTCATAGTTGGTGGATTTGTGCAGAGCAATCCGAGTGTGGCTCTTTGATAAATCTGTGGCATGTGTTTAATTTGATGTATTAGCCAGGCCAAACTGTATTGCGGGTTTCTCACTAAAGGATGCCAGATGTAGTGAATCGAACAACATTTGATCTTTGTGACAGATATTTGTCCTCATATGAACAACTCTCGACATTGCTGAATATTATTTGGTGCTTAGCAAGGCCTGATGGTTATGTCATTAATAGACATGAATGGTATTCTGCCAAGGACTTTGACGTCTAAATCTTTTACTACAAGGGCTTGGAGTGATAAAGATCTGCCATTCCGAGAGAGTTCTAGGTGTGTTTCCCCGATGACTTCCATTGGTGTGACACCATTGGCCTGGAATGGGATTTGTGTGGATGGTAGTAAGGAGGCCCACTATGAATTGAGCAACAGAATGTTTTATTAGGTTGATTTCAGCTCCTGAGTCAAGGGTAGTTTTCAGTGGGTGATGCCTGTAAAATATATACAGATATGGGGACCGTTTGGTCTGTACATGATGTACACATATGTAAGCAAGAGGGTTATGGAGTGTTTCATTACAGGATATGTCCATTGATAGTTCATTGAGCAGTTCAATGATATCATCTGTAGGGTCTTCCTCATCAATGGATGCTATTAAGTGTGCCTTCGTTAGGAAGCATTTATCATCATCAGACAGGTAAGGTCATACCTGTCCGATGATGATAAATGCTTAATAGCATCCATTGAGGTAATGGCTAGACACAGTTCATCCAACTTGTTTATAAAGGGTACATTCCCAGGGGTTCTGATGGTGTTGTACTATTGGGTTCCTGAACAACAGAAACATACTATATACCCAGTATAAAGAAAGGTTGGAAAATTCTAAGTAAATCTTGACAGATTGCAACAGTATCAAGTCTTTCAATGTATACTCTAATGAGATAATTATTGTTAATTATGACATCATATCTTCAGTTGAAAAAATGAATTTATATTATCTATCTCTTTTCTTCATATTTTACTCTCTTTTGAGATCACAGAAAATCATGAGATGAAATTTCACTAGACAAAATATATTAATCTGTTTTACAAAGACTACAAGAAATTATAAAAACCTGAAGACAGAAGTAGATAGATAAATATTAACAAAGGCACAGTGAGAGTTGAATAAATGGTTATCTGACCATAATGATGATATAGGTCAGTTTGAAACAAAACAGAAGATGTAATAGTTCATTAATCATGTAACAATTGTAGTCTTATTTGATAGTTTTATGTAAATTATTGATATCAATCATAATAGTATTTTACATGTACATATTTTTTAATTTATGGTAGCTTTTTTAATAATCATAAACTAGTCAAAGGAGTAGCTGTCATATAATACATAAAGAAAAACCAAAACACTTAAGAAATATGTTATTTAGGCTGACTTGCTTTTAAGGTTTTTTATGTTGATACTTTTAAAAAAGGATATTTTAAGAAAGCAAGTCACTGGATTTAAATTTCAGTGCTTGTATCTGTTTTTGTATGTACCATTTTTAATCCTTTATATAAAAAACAAATCACAGAGGCCTTTCTCAAAATTATACCTATTTACAAAAATGATTTAATAAATATAGTTAATTAACTTTTTTAATAATTATATTTTTAAATTGAATATTTCATATCTATAATGAATATTAAAAGAGTAATTAAAATAATGAATTAAGGTGTGTATAAAAAATCAAATAATAAACTATAAACTATATAGTATACATTTAAGGTGATCAATTAAGTTCTGAAGAAGACTCATTATGTATTTATCTGTGAATTGTCAGAGGACTCTGCAACACAACTCTAAAGGCTCATCAGTGTGAGCAATTTCTAGCATACTGCTTTGTTTATTTATCTTGAAATTTTTTGTTATATTTTTTGATTGGCTTCTGTACCTTTTGTCACATGCCAACTCTCTCTATGGCAGGCTTTTTGGCATTTCATGTTCCTCCATAAAGTTAAACCTTGATGAGCATAAATTAAATAAAGAGATCACATGTTTCCCATTATTGATAAGCTTGAGATACAGGATTTATGATTTGCATCCACAGAGAAGTGAAGAAAAAGTCACTGCACTGTGAACTTTTCAGTTTTCATAACAGGTTTATATTGTACTGGTTAAGCCCAGTGTTCTTTTTAGAAATTGATGGTCATTCTACTATTTTATGTAAACTTTGCTTTTAGCTATCAGAGCTGCTTTTATTAACTTGTTTTCATCAAACAAACATGTGATAGTTTCTGGCATTGGATTCTAACAGCAATTTAGTGTTTTCAAATATATCCCCTAATATGATCCATTTTTCAAAGCTATCTCCAGAATCAGTCAGACTATGGTATAATCTGAAGAACCCATTTTATGTTGTAAGAAATCTTATCACCTTTTTTGTTTGACATGTGGTGGTAGAATGTGCACACTCATGAAATGTGTACACTTGTGAAAGTGGACAGTGTTATCCTAAAGAGGCTGCCCAACTTTCTGTTACTCTGGGTTAAAGAATAAAATAACCTCTGGCCCATGGGCCACTTATATGCATATCATTGGTCGCCTCCCTCTGTTGCTTAGCTATGTACCTATCACTGCAGATCTTAGATTTGATGAAGAATAAATAAAATGTGGAAGAAATTCCTTGCACTGGAGTAATCCCTCTCTTTCAGAAGAGGGAGTCTTTATCCTTATCCACAAGAAAATATAAACATTGTAGATATAGAAATCAATTTATATATGCATACATTGAAAATAATCAATGAACTATGTATGTGTAGCAGAAAAAGCACGATTTATATATGGTTGAAGAAAAAAAAATTAAAGCCAAGTTTATACAATTATTAGAAAACATATATCTCTAATGACACATCAGTTTTCATTTAGGTAAGTCACACACATGCTGCACTCTACTAAAAACAAATTTTAAAACAAACTCTGATATATTTATGCCAGAGTGTTGGCTATTATCAACACAACTCTCGTTTGCCACAGTTGTTTACAACTACATCCATGTATTTCCCTTATATAGGCTATAAGACAAGCCAGACCGGGTGGAGAGAGAGCAGAGAGAGAAGGGGAGAGAAAGAGAGAGAGATTTCACACACACATGCTAACCATAGAGGTTACCCAAGAGTACAGCTGACTGATGTCTGACCATTAGGCTGTGAAAATGACTTCCTGTGCACACAGAAAGGGAACGGACACCACTATCAAAGCAATAAGCCTAAGTCAATAGCCAACAAGCAGGCATCCAGGATTAAGCATACTCCTTTTTCATGCTTTCATTTCACACCTTGTAAACCATACATTTGAATGCTACACTATACGACTTACCAGAGACATTTTCATATTTCGTAAATGAAAATAAATCTTTGGTCATTTCTCCAAACCAGTGTCTAATTTGTTTCTTTACTCCAACCAACTTCCACCTTGGATCATATGTGGTTAATTGATTTTCTTCATTTGAGTCTATAGGTATGAAGCAACATTATTCTTTGAGTAATGGCTGTTGGTACTTTGTCTTAAATATTCAACAAAACCATTAGTGACAGGTTGATTAGTTTATATTGGATTGACTGACTGACTTATGTTGCATCTGCTACAAACTAATTAATGAGATTTGCATTTAATAATTAAAAACAAATTCTAATGCTATATGCTACACAAGAAATATATGTTTAATAAACTTTCTCTGAAAATTGTATTTATAACAATTATAATGTTTTAAAAATCATAAAGTTTTAAATATATAGAGAATGAAAAACTTAGAAATGTAAGTTTAACTAGGAAAATACTGATTTTTTTTAAGGAGGCTTCTTCAAATATCTTTTTGGGTAAATTAAAACTAAAAACACTTTTATACATTTCATCATTCATGGTACCTTCTTTTTTTGCATTTGAGTTGCATTCTTATCTTTCTTAAAATATAAATGTATAGCAAATATGATATTTCTCTTGTTAGGATAGCCACAGATTAAGTAAAACACATCCAATATGTGGCAAGATGGTGGATATATACTTATTTTTATTTCCCAAAATGCAACAGGCAGTGCTTTTGTTTGTTTACTTCAAATACTAGGATACTATAAATGCTATAGATGTTGCTTTTTTTTTTCAGTCATTAAAATGAAAAGAAACCAATTTTGCCAATTAAAAGAGTCATGTTAAAATGACAGCTGTTGAAATACAATAAAAAAGTATGTTTTTGAATGGAATTACTAAATATAAAAAGAGCAGAAACTTTTTTTTACCAGTTCATATATACTACTATCTGGAATATGGGGGAAAACATAATTGTGTCAGGTAAACATGTAATGTATCTGTAAAAATCACTGGAAAAATTAATCTGACACCAGCTAATTTTGATGAGTTACCTTTCTGAAAATTTGACCAACACCTGAGGAAACATCTAAAATTCAAAAGTGAAATAAGAAAGTAGATTTTAAACATGATTCTACCATATAATTTTTGAAGAAAAAGAAATAGGTAATCTTGGTCATTAAGAGTATGTGCTGGTAAAGAATAAATGTAATTTATGTTCAGATAAAATGTCAAATCCCTATAAAAATCATATATTTTCCAAAGTAACCAGATGCAGAATTCATTCAGTTAAATAAATATTGGACCAGACAGTGAACAAAGAAAATTTGCAGATTCCCACAATCATAAAAGTAATGATTCAATGGTTCCAGACAAGATGATGTTCAGACATTAGCAATTTAACAAGCATCAAATTGCAAATTTTCTCCTGGAAAGTATTTGACCATGTGGTCTCAGACAAAACAGCATTCAGACAGTGATTTTCATAATCTTTTCTACTATCTCAGCAATCAGCAGTCAGATAGGTCAGTGTCTGCAAAAGGAGAAAGCTCTCATCCTCATCTCATAATTTGGTGTTAGAGATGTAAAAAAAAATATCCCACTTTGAATTAGAAAAGTCACATTCCAGAAGTAAAACATACACAAAGTTATAAAAGGAATTTATATTGTCATGAAATAAAGCAGAACTGATAATTGAGTAAGCAGTTGCCTTTCACTCTTTACATCATTTTATTGCTACGTTTACATATCACACAGTAGAGACTCAATTTTAAGTGGAAAGTCAGACTAAGATACTCTTGATGAGTAGAAGTGGAAGAGAATTTTCTAGCAAAGCATTCAACTTTAAAAGCAGAACATGATAACACTTCAAATGCCTTTTTTAACATACTGTTACAGAATCACCTGTAGTGTGACACCCACCGGTGGTCGTGGTCACAGTCCAGCGGCAATATGTGATGTCCACTGGTCGCGACGTCAATATATGACACTGTGTCGTTGGCCCGTGGTCAACTCCCAGTTGTGGCACGAAGCTGTAAGGTTTCTTCCACCAGCGTTTTAGGGTTGACTCCTTGTCGCTGCCACCATCCTGTGTCCTGGTCGTTTCCAGTTTGATACCAGCTTTGTCGTTTTCAGCTTGACTCCAACACTTGGTCACTGAAGTAACTGCTTTGATCTCAAGTCTAACCTACTCACGTTGTGACTTTGATCTCAGGTAGATGAAATCAATCAGGCATTGGGCTGTAGTGCAAGCTTAATCTGGGGTAAAGGTGATACCGGACAAGCGTAAGTAAAAGAAAAATAATAAAAAAAAACTCAAGAGGTTTAAATATGTTGAGAAATAACAATTAACTTTATCTATCTATTGAATACAGGAGTGTGTTTCTCTCCCGGCCTGTTACTATGGATTCATGACACTTTTTGCGTTTCTTAAGCGAGTTATAGTATCTTAAGTCGTTCGTCAATAAAAACTTGCTTTTGGCAGGAAGACTAAGTCAAAAAGGACGTGGAAATCTTTTGGTCAGCTTCTGTGAAGCAATACTCTCGAACTAACTCCAAACTCGAACTGTCTGGAACTGCGAACTCTCTGAAAAACTCTGCCAAAACTCTCAAGACGTTTGTTCATATGGACACTGACTAACTCCGGGTTTGGGTTAGGGTTACATGGTTTGGGTTCTTTGACAATTCCCAACAAGAATTCTCTTTGTTCTTAGGCCAGGAAAATTAATTACTTCCCATTTTTGGAAGACTAATCACTTTCCGTTTCGGGGGTTTCACCTTCGTTCATGAGGGAGCGTTGGAGAGAGTTATCCTCCTAGACTCTTCCTCTCTCACATTGGTATCTCATACCAATCCCCTCAGTGAGTGTTAACAACTTCTACGTCTTTCTCATACATTCACCTCCACCTATCACCCATGCTACCAGTTAGCCAATGATCTCTCGGCAGTGTGGGCATGGCTAAACTAGCCCTCTTAGAATTATTATTGAAAATATTGTTTACAAAATCCTTTTTTTCTTTTCTTTTTCCTTTTCCTTCGACCAAAACATTTACAATTCCCAGATTGCCAATTAATTCTTTATCACATCCCAAATCCACTTTAGCTCGGATCTCTACTGACTCATTAATCTGTGTTGACACTCGACATTTGGCTTCTCCGCTGGTCAGCCTTCAACTGGGTGGCCGTGCCCACCCGACAATTAAATTCATTATTTTTCTCATGTCTTAAAATTCTCTTATCACCAAATGCTCATTTTCGAGTCAACAGTTTGAATAAGCAATAATAATGATCCCCTTTTCGACTCTCTTTTTTTCCATGTCAAAATTCGTATATAGACCAGATGGCTTCTCTTGCTGGAATGAGGAATTAAAGTTAAATGATATCTCTGGAAGATAATTAATAGCTATTCTCTAGGGTGGTCTCAAGTCATGGCCACATGCATCGGCCGACTTTGTTTATCTTTCAGAATTCTGTTTCGTTTGACGTGTCACTCCCTTATTGTGACATTAATTAATTTGACAAAATCACAGTCTCACTCCTTCTTACTGATTTTCTGTCTTTTGTGAAAAGTATCTTCCTTTTGTAAATAAAATAAATTCTTTTTTTAATGTCGCTCAGTCTATTTTTTGGTATAGCCCTTTCTCACCTTAAGTATTTCCCGCTTTTAATTTCTATGGTTAATTAGCCAATTACCATAACTAAATAGTGTCACAATCCTCCCCTAACCTATTTTGTCATTTACTAGTAAATGACACCTAAATCCCAATACACTATTTAGCATGCATCATGCATCTGTTCCATGCAATTCTATTTTTCTTTTCCTTTTCACAGTTTCTTTCATGATCTGTCATTTTTTTCTCTGCTACATGCAATGCAATGTTCTTTTCATATTCTTTTTCATGCAATTTAAAATTCTTTCTATCTTCTTCTGTTTTACATGCAATGTAATGTTCTTTTCATTTTCTTTTTCATGCAATTTAAGCATTTGCAATGTGTTCTTTTCATTTTCTTTTTCATGCAATTTAAAGCATGTGCTTGTGGGTGTGTGTGTGTGGTTATTATGGCTTGTTTTTCTTGGTCAATGTTTTTCTCTCTGCTACAGGACGTTTTTCTGCCATGCATGTCAGTTCCACTTTAGCTTCTTCTGTCAGCTTTTCTGCAATTTCCTCATTACTTCTGTATGGGTAAAGAACACTGCTCAGCATCTCCCTTTCGAGTTGCTGCATGCTCATTTGATTACCATGAATTAATTCTCTCCTACTTCTAATTTTCCATACTGCCATACCCCCTATGGTGATAATTATGAATGTACCCACTATTGCTGACCAACTTATTGCGACCTGCTCATCATCCTCCCAAGCCATACCTTATTTTCCCAACGCACTTAACTTGTCCCTCAACTGATCCATATTGATCTTTTCTATCAGCTTCATTAGTACTGGCAGCGTCCTCTGATTTATTTCCACTTCTCCCAGTTTTCTTATGAATTTAACATCATCTTCAGTCACTGTTCCAAACAGGACATTTAATGCTTTTCCCACAATCGAAACTGCCAATCTCTTTTCTCTCATCTGCATTAGCTTTATTTCCTTCAGGTAATTTTGCATGTCCCTCCATTGAGCATCTATCATAGTGGCCTCCGATTCTAGGGAATGTAATAATCTGTGATATCCTTTCTCCTTGGAATAATCTTGCCCTACCTTCAAGCGGGTTGCATCCAGCTGCCTTAGCTCATTTCTTAGTTTATTTAACAGTGACTCATATGGATTTAAATCTATCATGAATGTGATCAACCATTTCGACCTGGTTATTATTACTTCACTCGTCTTTTTAAAAATGGTATTTCAGCTGTGCTTCCAAGCTTCCACCATCGTCATCATCAGTGTGGCTACCACCATCATGATCCTCAACAATTTCGTTTTGGTCATTCCTGCAAACAACAAGATTCTCTTGTTTTTATTCTTCATAACCATTCTGTCTTGTTCAATTCTTCACTCAACTATTCCATAATTTCTTTTCTAAGTTTGTGACCCTTCAGCTCTTCCCTCCCCTAACTAACTCCTAGCAGATCGAATGGTCTACACAGGCACACGACCCCCCCTCCAAAGGCCGTAACTTCATGACACTACTGCTTGCCAGTTAGCAATGCCAATAATCTTCTTCTGTCCTTTGTGAGGTGCAACTCGTGACTCCATCCACTCCCTCCACATCCACCACAGTCAGCCAGTAGGTTTTTGGATGAGCCGATGACGTTATCTGTCGACACCAAATCTTCTAGTCTTCACAGCCTTCTTTGTTCTACTGAGATTTGGGCTTCTCCACCCCTCTCAATCTCATCTTCAGAGGTAGTTCCTGTTCGACCTCTAACCTTCCTTCAGTGTTCAATTCCTCTTCAGGTGGGGTTTCGCCCCTTTCCTTTTTTTCTGATTCTTCCTTCTGCTTCAAGTCTGTGCCTTGGACGTCTTCATTACTTCTTGATTCATCGTCTAGATCTCCCTTGTTTCTTAGCCTTTCTCTGAGCTGGGAAAGGGGTATCTGATCCTCCTCCTCCCACTCACTGAGCTCTTCTTTAGGGTGTTTCCCTTTTGAACCCTTGATTGCTTGACTGGATTTCCTTGCTTTTCTCTTCCTTTTCTTTCGACATGGGGGCGAGACGGTGACATCACAGGGTCTCCTCTGCACCAATTCAGGTGACGACTGTACACAGTTGGTCCCCGCCGAAGGTTCCAACTCCCTCACTCGGATCGCTTCATCTAGATGGCTAAGTCGATCTATCTCTTTATTTTCCTCAGAATCTTCCTCCGTCTCCATTTCTTCCAGTTCAACTAGAGTTACCTTCCTTGTTCTTGCCTTCTTAGGCCTTGGCTCACTCATTTCTAGATTAGCTATTTCAGCTTTCTTCAGATCATTGGCATGGGCCCTCCTTACCTGTCCTGCCACTTGATCCCATATTACATACGATACTGGACCCGTCTGCTCTACTATCTGACTGTCAGCTGCTTTTTTAAGGTATCAAATGCCCATTGGCAGTCTTCTGTCCATTTGAACCTAGCGTATTTCTTCATCAGTCCTACTAGGGGTATAGCAATTTTCGAGAATGCCGGGATGAATTGTCGGTAGTACCTATAGCTCCTATAAACCCTCTTACTTGTCTCACTGATTTACATTCTGGCATTTCCCTTATGACTTTCACCTTATCCATGTCGGGTTTAATACCATCTCCGTTTATAACAAAGCCCAAATATCTAGTCTCCTCCTTCAGAAACTGACATTTTGATAATTTCAATTTTAAGCCGTGCTTTCTTAGTCTTCCCAACACTTGTTTTAGATGGAAAAAGGGTTCTACCATTTCTGAAAATATCAGAATATCGTCTAAATATGCCATGGCAAAACTCTCGCATCCCCCCTAATACTATTGACATAAGTTGTTGGAAGATTCCCGAATGGCATCACCCTGAACTGAAACAGTCCCAGGTGACATGCAAATGCGGCCTTTTCCTTTTCAGCCTCATCAAGGACTACCTGCCAATACCCGGACCTCAAGTCCAATGTGGAGAAGTACTTCACCTTCCCTAATAATGCCAATATGTCATCAATTAGTGGTAATGGCACCACCAAAGGCTTAGATCTGGAATTCAGTTTCCTAAAATCTACACAAAAGCAGTGCCCGCCATCTTTCTTGCCTACTATCACGATTGGAAAGCTCCAAGGGGAAATTGATCTTTCTATCATCCCAGCTTCCAACATCTCTTCTACCACCTCTTCCACTAGGGGTCTGTTATGAACAGGTGTTCTATAAGGCTTCAATTTCACAGCGGGGGGGGTGATCGCCGGTATCGATCTTCACTTTCAATGTGTGGGTCTAGCCCAATTCCTTATCTGATTTGGCCACCACATACCGATTATTTCTTAGCAGACCTCCCACTCTGGCCCTAAATTGATCAGGTGCCAATATCTCTTCGTCTGCTATTCCTTCTGGTTGTTCTACGCATTTTCTTTGCTTCTCATCGAATTTCATTTGATTCAGAGTTTGTGGGGGCAGTGCCTTTCCTACCTCGTCCCCTCTGTTGACCTTTATCATCTTGTGGGCCTGGTTCACCATCATAATAGGCACTAATTCAGCTGCCTCCACTACTGCCTCACACAGAGTTACCTCATTCTCTTCTGGACCCTTCCCTTCTACAGGGACCAATTGCAGGGTTCCTTTTTCTATTCTCTTCCCTGTCATCAGCCTACCTTTGCCCAACACCGCTGTTCTAGGGGGTAGCTTTATATCTTCCTCCACCACTATTGTTATAACTTCTTCCGGTGGACCTCCCAATGGCGTTCTCTCGTCATTTACTACCAACACAGTGGGGTTGAACTCTATCCGAGCCCTCTGGCTCTGAAGCCAATCTTCTCCCAAGATTGCTTCCATACACAGGTTGGGGGTTATGTAGAAGTTCTGGATACTTCTCAATTTTCCAATCCTCACAGGGAGCCTTGCCATCCCTTTTATCTCCAGGGGCCACCATCCACCTGTGTGATTTCTATGTCCATTTCCTGCAACCCTTCCTTCTGTTTGACCCATCTGTATTCTCTTTCTCTCAGCAATGAAACAGACGCTCCTGTGTCTATCAGAGCTTTCATTGTCCTACCCCCTATTTCTGCCCAACAAGATAGCTCCTTCTCTTGTGTCAACGAAGAGAACACCGTGGCTTTCCTTTTCCTGGGTTCCCACTTTTGGGTCATCCCAGCCATAGGTGCTGACAGCAACAACTTCCCGTTATCCTCTTCGTTTTCTCCACCTGGGAGGTCCCGGCTGGACACTTCCCAGACTCTCTCTGCCGTTTCTTGAATCACAATTCCTCCTCACCTTCTTGTTGGGCAGTTGACTGCAAAGTGGCCCACCTGACCCAACATTTTTATGCTTCTTCTCTTTAACTGGGACACCCTCCTTCTTATTTCTGGGGGGACCTGCCCTCTACCTAAGTGACTCTCTGATGTTTTACGTTCCTATTTTTTAACTTGGCCACCCTCCCTCTTAATTCCGGGGTGGCCCACTGGCTTTCCCGGGTTCTGTCTTTCGGATGCAGCCTTCTTTAACAATATCGGTGGGGCACCTTTTTTTTATCCCACGCCACTTGCCTAGGTGTCTCTTCTTCCCACACCTAGTACATTTATCTTGCTCAAAGTCTGGAGGCAATCCCCACTTCGTCCATCAGTCCGCTGCTCTGTGGTCCTCATACCCACAAGTCCCACAGACCAGCCCATATCGACCCGGCGTGGGCTTATAAAACCCATGCCTTTCTTTTGGGATCCTCTTTCCACATCTCAGGCTCCTCGACCTCTAGCTTGACCTTCTGATTCCACGTGGGAGCTCTGCCTCCTTCCCCCTTTCTTCCTACCTCCCGACTTTGCTCTTGTGCCTTCCTACCTTTTGTTACCTTCTCCCAAACTCCCTGGCTCTCTTTGGTCAGCGCCACTCCCGCCGACAACCCCAGCGGTCCTTCTTTTAGCCCATCGTGGTGAATACACTCATCCCTGAGCACTCCCACATACAGATCGGCCAACTGGGCCTGCATCACTTCATTATTTCTCACTACCTCTGGGAAAGCCAATGATGACAGCTTCTCTGCTCGGGCCCCTAACTCTCCAGAGGTTTTGTCCCTCAGCTGCATCGTCTTCAGGAGGGCTCTCATGGCCTCAATCGCTGTCCCTTCGTCTCCGAACTCCTGAGTCAATAATACTTCCAGTCTTTCCCATGTCAAGTGGGGCTCACTGGCTAAGAGTCCCTTTATGAACTCTGACGCTTTCCCCCTGGTGGCATCATATGCCAAGTATAGGGTTTCTCGGTCCAAGAGTCCATATATCACGTGACTCTTACCCAGAATTGCCAGCCATTCCTTAAAACTCTTTGAGTTACTGTCGAAGGCTGGAACCCTCAGTCTGCCCAACAATTTTCTTAGATCCACTGGCAATCCCTGCTCAACTTCCTCCATGTCTACCCCATCTGAATCGTGGTCAGACATATTTAGAACAAAAAAGAAACACAATCAGAGCAGCTACAATCGAAATTGGAAGATTAACCGGGAAAAAAGTGTCATACCTGACAGACGATTTCCAGCTCATTCTTCTCAGGTTCCGGGCTGTCATACTAGAGGGTCTGGAACCGTATGGTTATAATTAACCAAAGTACTTTGGTTCCCACTCTAGTCTCTTTCCTGTTTGTCTACTTGAGACGCCGCGCGTTTCCTCAACTCCTGTTCAGGGTCGAATCCGGTGGTCATGGCACCAATATGTGACACCCACCAGTGATCACGGTCACGGTCTAGCGCCAACATGTGACACCCACTGGTGTGGTCGCCGTGCCAATATGTGACGTTTACTGGTCACGTCGTCAAGATATGACACTGCACCATCAGCCCGTGGTCAACTTCCAGTTGTGGTGCAAAGCTGTAAGGTTTCTTCCACCAGCATTTTGGGGTTGACTCCTTGTCACTGCCACCAGCCTGTGTCCTGGTCAATCTGGTGATTTCCGGTTTGATACCTGCTTTGTCGTTCTCAGCTCGCCTCAAATGCTTGGTCACCGATGTAACTGCTTTGATCTCAAGTCTAACCTACTCATGTTGTGACTTTGATCTTAAGTAGACGAAATCAATCAAGTGTTGGGCCATAGTGCAAGCTTAATTTGGGGTAAAGGTGATACCGGACAAGCGTAAGTAAAAAAAAATAATAAAACAAACTCCAGAGGTTCAAATATGTTGAGAAATAACTATTATCTTTATCTATCTGTTGAATACAGGAGTGTGTTTCTCTCCCAGCCTGTTTCTATAGATTCATGATATTTTTTGCATTTCTTAAGCGAGTTATGGTATCTTAAATCGTTCATCAATAAAACTTGCTTTTAAGCTAAGTTGAGAGGATGTGGAAATCTTTCGGTCAGCTTCTGCGAGGCAACACTCTCCAACTTCTTGAACTAACTCCAAACTCGAACTGTCTGGAACTCTGCAAATTCCAAACTCTCTAAATTTCTCGAGACATCTGTTTATATGGACACCGACCAACTCCAATGTGGGGGCCTGACGTGGTTTGGGTTCCTTGACAATTCTCAATTCCCAACAAGAATTCTCTTTGTTCTTAGGCCAAGAAAATTAATTACTTCCCATTTTTGGAAGACTAATCACTTTCCATTTCGGGTGTTTCTCCCTCATCCATGAGGGAAGGTCAGAGGAGAGTTATCCTCCTAGACTCTTCCTCACTCACATTGGTATCTCATACCAATCCCCTCAGTGGGTGTTAACAACTTCTCCGTCTTTCTCGTACATTCACCTCCACCTATCACCCATGCTACCAGTTGGCCAATGTGGGTGTGGCTAGACTGGCCCTCTTAGAATTATTATTGAAAATTTTGTTTACAAAATCCTTTTTTTTCTTTTTCTTTTTCCTTCGGCCAAGACATTTACAAGTCCCAGATTGCCGAATAATTCTTATCACATTTTTGGGGGACACCCAAATCCACTCTACTAACTCATTAATCACTGTCAAATCCCGACACCTGGGTCCTCCACTAGTCAACTTTTAACTGGGTGGTCGTGTTTACCTGATAATTAAATTCTTTATTTTTCTCATGCCTTAAAATTCTCTTATCACCAGATGCTCATTTTCGAGACGCTATGTCTGACGTCAACAGTTTGAATAAGCAATTATAATGATTCCCTTTGCGATTTTCCTTCTCATATCAAGATTCATGCATATACCAGATGGCTCCCTTTGCTGGAACCAGGAATTAAAGTTAAATGGTATCTCGAAAGATAAGTAATATCTATTCTCCAGGGTGGCCTCAGGCCGAAATTCTTTTTATGGTCGCATGTGTTGGTTGGCTTTGTTTTCCTTTCAGAATTCTGTTTCGTTTGGCACGTCACTCCCTTATTGTGACATTAATTAATTTTGTCAGAATCACACTCTTGCTTTTTCTTACAGATTTTCTGTCTTTTGTGAAAAGTATCTTTTTTTGTAAATAAAATAAATTCTTCTTTTTAATGTCGTTCAGTCTATCTTTCGGTATAGCTCTTTCTTGCTTTAAGTAATTCCCATTTTTAATTTCTATGGTTAATTAGTTAGCCAATTACCATAGCTAAATACTGTCACAATACTGAATATCAGTTGTATCATTTCAAATATATGATTTGAATAAAAGTTAATCATTAATAGAAAGTTCCAAACTTTTGAAAAATTAAATAACTAAAGTTTGTCACTCTTACATTTAATTAGTTAGCAGCACTTCTGGTTTGAAATGAATGCATGGAGAAAGAGGAAAAACACACACACACACACACACAGAATAACCATCTCAACTAAGCAAGCTAACAACAGTGAAAAAAAGGTAGTTATCTACCAACATTTACAGCTATTTTTAAGAAATTAAATAAAATATGTCAATAGATTTTTCTCTTTGAAAGTTCATCACTCTTACCTTTCACCAGTTAGCAACACTTGTGGATTCAGATTAAAGGAGTTAGTTTTTCATTCAATATTTTAGTGATTACTTTATTATGCTTCTCTCTCAAGATCATTACTTTGTCAACAATTTATCTTTATATCTGTACAATTTCTCATCACTATTTAAATATTTTCGTTTTCACTCTCATACTCATATTTTCTTGCAAGTTGATATTAATTCTGTCTTCAGGTCCATATTGCTATAGCGATACCTACTGTTTCTTGAGTAAACCAATTATTTATTCTCATTAACCATCTCCCACTTCAATATGAAGTTTATATTTAACAACATTAGTCTTTCTAAGAAATTTTCTAAACTAAAATTTTATCTTTGATTTGTTCAGTTTTACATTTAAATTAATGACAATAATACTTTCAGTATTGATATTTTTTTCTTTTTGAATTTTCTGAAATATTAAAATTTTATTTAAAAATGATATATTTAACCATTCTAATTCAATACAGAATTATCTAAATGATTAATTACTTATAGATGATGTTAATCTTAACTTTGATTTATCTTTCTTTTAAAAAATGTATTGTCTATACGTTTTTTAATCTTTCAGGTACATTGTCTACTACAGGACATTCTACCAACTTTGTGTTCATGGTTGAGATTCCAAGTCCAGAAGACCAAAGTCACTGGATTAAGAGAGGAGTTGCTCTACTCTGTGCTTTGAATTACTGAAAAGCTTTTATGATTTTGTGAAATGGAAAAGAAAAATAAATTGTTATATTTTTCTGTTCAGGAACATTTGAGTGACAGAGTTAACTGTTTTCAGCATATTAAACCTGTTTTAATTCTATGATAATGATAAAGTAAAAATTATTTGTATTTATAAAGGTGAATTTTGTATATACTATAATAGTTTGAGAAACTTTTTTTCCTCTTTAATAAAATACTCTGCATGGGTTGGAAAGAAATTATCTCATTAACTTAAATAATTTAATCTAGCTTAAATTGTATTTTCTGAAACTAGAATGATTACCTATTAAATAAAATACTGTTTTGCATCTTACCTATTACTATTTGCATATTATCTATTCACTACTAAATAAAAAGAACTCCAAAGTGTCAGTACATAGCACTTTTCAATGATTCCCCCCACCCCAGATATTCACAAACCATCCATCTTATGCTTTCTGGAGTAGTGAACTGTGCTAATTTTCTGCCAAACATAGCATTTTGGAGTTTGGCTTCATCTAACCTTCCATAATATACCTTCTTATTCATTTACTTTTGATTGTGGCTGCTTTTCAACCTTTTCTAGTCAATTTGTTCAGTGCTTTTGAAATTGTATATTTATACAATTTCAAAAGCACTGGACTTGACCTCCATTGAAACCACTGAAATCTGCAACTCTTTCAAAATTACAAATAATATCTTGAATAATTATTTTTGTTCTGACAATTTTACTCGAACTTACTTCAGCTATGAACAATTTCTTTTGCTGTGTTCAAAAGCAAATCTATAACTGGCAATGTTTTTAGAGCTACATTGTGCTTTTTAATAATTACTTCTTATTTATGTTGGTAGTTAATTTCTTAATTTTCTTACAAGCAGTACTAAATACTAACCAGAAATTATAAACTTGAAATTTACTATTATTTGTGAGTTTTAGAAAGTGAAGATTTAAAAATTTTGTACAAATGAGACTTGTAAATAACATGAAAATTTGCAGGTAATTCTCACAAAAATGAAATTCTTCATTTTTATATTAAATAGACAGAATATAGATGACTTACATGGAAATTTTAAAACTACAGAATAAAGTATATCATTGCTTACTTTTCTGCTTGATTTTCTAAAACTTACATTTAAGTAATATAAAAACACATCACTTAAACTAGTTTTAACATTTTCAAAGAATATTTTAATAATTTATTCATAATAATTTATTTGAACACAGCAAAAGTAATCATGTCTCCCAACCCCTTCTATTAAGATATATGGTAGTTGACACCTTGTATTTATAAAATTGCTTTTCTTTGAATTTTAATGAAAAGAAATGTTTGAAATGTTTTTCAGTTTACTTCTGCAATTAGTGTAGTATTTTTTTAGAGATAATTTTTTATCTTCTTTAGTTTTGGGGAATTTTAAATCACAATATTTCAAAATTAGAATTTTGATAAACAAAAAAATATGGTGTAATTTGTGCAATTGTTTTTAAAAATGTCAAAAATTACTTTTAAAACAATCTGTGGCACCTTGCATTATTAGAAATATTCATAGAAATATGATTTAATTTTTTCTTACTCGGTTTACTAAACAGGTTGTTGATTTTTTTTTAAAACGGAAAATAATTGAGTTGAAAATAATTCACTAAGATTGTACTTAGACGATCCTAAGGGAAGAAGAGGAAGAAAAAAGAAAAAGCAAAAGAGAGAGGTCGAGAAATACAAAAAAGCGGTCATTAACAAAAACACGAGTCAGAAAGATATCTTGGCCTGCGTGTGGCGAATTTTTTAAAGACAATTGGAAGAATAGAATTAGAAATAATAAGAAGAAAGAAAGGAAAAGACATGATATCAAAACGGGCCGCTTGATGAAAACCAGATATCGGTCAAAACATCTGACCTATTTTTGCGTAGAAAAGACTCATTATCAATTTGGAGTAAAAGGAAATTTTTTAGAACAATAGAAACGAAATTTTTTAATCGGAGAAAAAGTGTCTTTTGGGTTGAGGGGAGTGACCGGTGGAACTATATACAGATCCTGACCTATTAAAATTAGAAACCTACGATAATAAAGTGGGAACATTTTCAATGTAGATAATTAAGATTTTCTGACTGTCGGGTCTGACAAAAAAACGGGAGGTGAAGGGGACGATTGTCTCAGTTCACAGATAGCGCCTAATATTCTTCCCTGAAGTCACATCTAATTAGCGGCGGGCTGTTTGACAGAGCCCAGGTGAGAGAAAGCCAAGATTGTCATTTTTTCGTACGTGCAGAAAAGGCAAAATTGGATTTTGTTTTTTTAAAAACAAGAACGATGTAACCCCCGCCGAAAGGAGGAGAAAGGATGCTCGATCAATAACAATTGGTCGGAAACGGTCACGTGATCTGCAGAAAAGAGAGAAAGAAATGCCCGATCAGGAACCATTGGTCGAAAAACGGTCACCTGACATACGAGAGACTAAGAGAGATGGTGTGCACCTCCCACAAAGGGCACTGTGAGGAAGTAGGGGTGAAAACAATAGCGATAATGGGAAATCAAAAAATAATGCGACTTTTGGAGTTATTGAGAAAAACCCTGACGCCGACAGACCCACCCCAGTTTGTTGCGGCGTCAATAAAAGCAGGACCCCAGTCGACAGAAATCAGTTGGAGTGGAGTTGCAGCTGGACCAAGGGCAGGGATAGAGCCTGAACGCAAGCGCCGGGCCTGATTCACTCGCCCTTTGCGGGCAAGAGAATCCTCAGACAAGAAATCCTTCCAGCCCAAGCAGACGAAGAAGAAGATTACTCGAAAGCCGCAGAGAAGTTGCAGCCAAGTCGAAGACAAGAGAACTTCCAGCCCAAGCAGACGAAGAAGAAGATTACTCGAAAGCCGCAGAGAAGTTACAGCCAAGTCGAAGATAAGAAGAAGAGCTGCAGGCCAGACAGGCCGAAGAATTGCAGGCAGACAAGAAGAAGAATTGCAGGCCAGACAGGCAGCAAGAGTTGTGGCAGAGTTCAGCCCCGGACGGCAGCGAGAAGAGATCACCTCGGACGACAGAGAGTTGCGGCTGAGTTGCGGCAAGAAATCCTTCCAGCCCAAGTCGAAGACAAGAGAACTTCCAGCCTAAGTCGAAGAAGAAGAAGAAATACAACTCAAGTCGAAGAGAAGAATCAACTCATAATGATCGATAGAAATTAGCCCCAGTGTCGAACCAAACCACACTCCGACATACACAATTCTAAAAGAGTAGGCAATTCAAAATCTTTAGGTTGTGTGATAGAAGCTTGGTGCCATAGTCCACAGAGCGGGTCGGGAATTGAGAACAATTTTGTTTTTATGTAACGGACATTAAGTCTGTCTAAGATCTAAACACAGCGATCGGTACAGTTGCTTTAGTGACCAGGTATTGGAAGCGAGTTGGGAAAGGCGAGGCTGGTGATCATCCAACCAAGGTGTTGGAGCGGCACGCTTGGAACCAGGAGGAGCGACCAGGAGGAGCGACGTCACAGTTGGCGCTGTAACCAAGGGATTCGACCCTGGGCCAGGTGTGTAACCGTCACAATCTAATTCTTCTGAGATATTTTTGTAAGAAACAAATTTCAAACTATTTTCTTTTTAGGATTAAATTTTAAATTTTTGTGTTATTTTAAACATGAGCACATCCTTCAATGGATTTAATGGGAGAAGGACTGGAATGTATATGTTTGCCTAAAAGGGCTGGGGTCTCTACTGAGAGGGATTGAGGGTTGGGAAAAAGAGGCAGTTGAAGACTTCTCTCTACAAAGAGGGGTTGAGGGATGGGGAGAAAGTGGTGGGTTGGGGGATGTGGAGGGAGTGGCCTTCTTTGTGGACTTGGGCTGACTGGATGTAGAGGGTTGAGTAGACTGTACTGAATGTTGGACAGTGGATGCAGAGGGAGGTGTTTCCTTAATGGGGGAGGATTTTTTTTAGTCTAATTTCTTTTTTAAATTCTTGATTTTTCAGTCTTCTCACATAAAGGGTCATATTTTTTTTTAGTTCTTTTAGTGTCGGCAATGAGGCCGTGGCGTCGCCCTTAGTGTTGTCAGAGGGAGTGGGGCTGTAAGTTTTAGTCCTAAGGGCTTCAGGGGACTGAGAACCCACTGTCTGACACTTCCCTCTGGCCCTGCCAGCAACCAGCCATTCCTAATCTGCCTCCTTATAAACTGCACTTGTAGTGGAAGAAAGCTCTTTGGGGAATGGGGGCTTTGGTGATGGCCCAACAAGGGGTTTGACCACTCCGGTCCTGGAAGCCAGCATGCCCATTACAGTCAAGGTGGTTTTTAAAGACTCAGTCAGAGGGGGAGTTTGGCCGACTGGGGCCTAACCTCCAGAGACCTTTCTCTCTGGACAGGAAGAGGAGAGGTGACCAGTCTCTCTGCACTTTCAACAAACTGGTTTACAGCTGGTCACAATGACTGGCAGCTTCAGGCCACCAACATCAAGACAGTTGGGAATGGAGACGAAGGCCTTACGATCTAGCATAATGTCGAAGTTCCACCTCCCAGTCAGGCTATCACAGGAAACACCAGAATTTCGCGGTACTGGGACAAGAAAGCCGCCAGGTGTTCCCTGATAACCTGAGGAAGGACCTCATATACTGCCAATTGGTCCTTCGCCTGCCTTCGTACTCTGTACGGAGAATTAAATCCTTAGTGATTAATTCTCTACTTGATGCTTTTATGCAGACTTCGGCGGTGGGTAACAGCACATCTCACATGAAAAAGCCCTTGGCCTTAACTGGCTTAAACTCCAGGGACTCCAGTGTTTTCACTACTGTGTCTTTCGTCGATGAACAAATTTTGCACGAACGCTTGTTGACGACAAAAACGGACCCTATTCTTTTCTCAATTTTCTTAAGTTCGATTGGATCCTACAAGAGCCCAACCCTTGACACGCTCCAAGAAATCCGCAATATCGATAATGCATTTAGGTTGGAACTTCCACTGGCCTCTGCATTCTCATTTAACTTTTCTTCTTCCTGGTCATTATTAGCTTCTACGTTTAGGCGCTTTTCGGCCTCTGTAGATTTAGAAGCTTTTTTAAGGCATCTATAATTTCATCATTTGTTGGAATACTCGATAAGACTAGGTACTCCTCTAAACTGTTCTTATCAGGTGGATCTTTCTTTGGATTGAAGAGATGCTTCCTAATAGATCTCTTGAAAGTCGCCATTTTAGGCTTCTTTTTCAAAACTAAGAAAGAAGGTACTTTTTTCCTTCTTTTCCAATTTTAAAGGGAAGTGGAGGGGCAAAAAATACTTATAAGTTCCGCCTTATAAGCGAAACTAAAAATTCCAGAAAAAAATTAAGCAGACAAAAAACAGCAGGTAACAGACAAAAATAAAAAAAGACAAAGCGAGACAGCAAGTAAAAATGTACAAAAACAAGGAACAAATAACTATACACAAAGGTTTTACAAGAATCAAATGACGAAAGAAACAAATAAAACTAGGTTCACAAATTTAAAATGTACAATAAAAAATAGACGAAAAATAAATTAAAATAAAAAATAGGCGAAACAATAACAAAACAATAAATTTAAAATAAAAATAAAAATAGGCGAAACAATAAATTTAAAAAAGAAAACACAAAAAAGAAAATAAACAATAAAAGGAAAACGCTAGACAAGGGAATAAAAAGAAAAACGAAAATACCAAACTTACAACAATAGACAGCTAATCACAAAACAAAATGGCTGACGTTACGAAAGCGAGTCAACTTAATAAACAAAAGAAAATAGACAAATTAGACAATACAAGAATTAAAACAAATATGGCACAGAAAAAATTTAAAAACAAAACACGGAAAACTTAAAGGATATTAAAAGGTAAGGAACAAATAAAGAAATAACACGTAAAGAAGAAATTAAAGTCAGTCGTAAAAAAAATAAAGCGAAATACAGGCTGAGGTTACAAAATAAAAAACGAAAATATAATTTGAAAGAGAAAATGAAAATGAAAACGAAGACTAAAAGAGAAAAAAATAAAGGGGTAAAAAATGGGGAGAGTAAAAAAGGAAACGACAGTTGGAAAAAACACAAAAGGATAAAATCAAATCAAAAATGTACTTCAAACAAAAAGCGTAAAGTCCCCCAAAAACAACAACAAAAAAAAAAAAAAGTCGGGCGGCAAACACCAATCAAAACAGGTCAGAAAGAGTACACCAAAAAGACTTAGTTACTGATTCGGGTTGAAGTTCTGACTGTATTTATTGTACTAAAAAATACAATTACGGAACAAGGTCGAAAAAGGGGAGGGGTTGAGGCTGGTCTTAACTAACTGTCCTATACCTAGCTAATCCGATTCATGACCCATTCACTCATTACAATTTGCCCATTCACCACAAAAACTCATCTTTCACCAATCAATCCTCCATACACCATAATACCACATCCTCTCAAGGGGGACCTACAAAACGCGCCCCATGCCATAAAAATCTATGATGAGAGAGGAGAGAATGAACCCCAAAACAAACTAAAACATAAACACAAAGTTGAACAAATCATAACTGATGTTAGTAGGGCCCATCCAACCCTCAAAAAGGAGACGCCGCTGTATTCTGCCCATTGAACAAATCAAGATCTCCTTAAGGGAGTGGGAAAAGGATAAAAAATTATATGGCCATGGGAAAATATAAAGCTGACCCAGTCGAGATAAAAGGGGCCAAAAACAAACTGGGGAGGTTGGGAATCTCAACCTGGATCATAACCAAAGATGTGGCCGGTGACATTAATTAGGTGCACAAAGCTTGTCTAACCTAACCAAGGGGAGGGCTCCACAGGAAACCACCCCGATGTGACGTAGGCTTGACCTAAAAGAGAAAATCAAGGCTAGCCCCGTTCAAACGAACCAAGCTCGCCTCTTTCACCCACCTTTTGTTGAATGCAAGCGTTTTCTATCAGTTCTAATCTTCATCTTGAGCTGATGCTCTCAGAATCGGATCAGATACTGATGAGAAAGACGGGTGCCTCGCGTCGTCCAAATCACCATTTGGGACGTGACCAGCAGCGTCAGAAACACCATCCGTTTCATCCCGGAATACAGGGGCGACACATTGTCACACGCGTATGCCCGGATCAATGGGCACGAGTCTTTCGGGAGCCAGACAAGCCGACATGGTCCCATAAGGGGCGGACCCGGGAACAATGGTAGAAGGCGTGCGAAGCCGTTTCCTCTGAACCAAGGCCACAGCGTTCACAGTCTGGCAAATCCGCCAAGCATCATATGAAGGCCTTGTCATTGAGAGGCAGCCGATTCCGAGCCAATCGCCAGGTAAGCGAAAACTCAGGATTACTGAGGTAATCCGCCGCTGGCGCCCAATACCAGTAAGAGCAAAACTCATCCTCCGACACGTCGAGCCTCTCACGTCGGGAATCCTTCGCGACCCGCTCCACTAGAAGACGTTAGAAGACCCTCCTAGGCCTAGAAAGGTCACTGGACCGAGGAACAGCTAACAAGGCCGACCGACACTCGTGAAGGAAATCCGATTGATTCCGGGGTTTACGATGGCGCTCAACCCGCAAGATGGGGGTCTGATAGTAAGGAAAGGGAACGCGTCCCTGACAATCCCCGCCATAATCGAATCTCCTGTCAATGCGCGGCGTAGGAAATCCAGCCTCGAGGCGAGTTTGTGGTTCACCAAGTGTGCCATTCCCAGCCCCCCCCCGACACGGACGTTGTGCACAGACTCGTCTGTCGATCCGATTCCCGCGTCCCCTCCATAAAATGGAGGATAGCGAGAGCTCGAGCGGCTTTCTATGGTCTTTACAGAGAGGAAGTACGGACAATCGATAAAGGACAAGGGGGGGAACGTAAGTGGCACACGCCTCCGCACTGCCCTTCACGGACAACCTCCGTCGACGCCAAGTCTGACCGGCAGCGTCGACCTTTGCTCGTACTTCAGGCCAATTTTTCTCCAGCTGGGGGTCGGGTCCAAGCCACAATGCGGACAAGACCGTCCGTCCAACCGATAGATCTCCTTCCAGGCACCTAACCGCAAGCCGGACGACTTGTCGCGGTCAATCTTTGCCCCTGTCACAGCTTCGTGCCGATCAAGCGCCTTCAGTACCGCCTTAATGTCACTGCGGGACGACACGAAAGCAGATACGTCATCGGCGTACGCAGAAACCCTGGCTTCTCCAGGAACGGCGATTCCGCGTAGGGCAGGACTGCACACCCTGTCCCTCAGCCGGCGAAGGAGAGGCTCCAACGCCAAAGCATAAAGTAGAGGCGACAGTTGTCAACACTGACGAACCGACCTAGACAGCGCAAAAGCCCCCAATAGCTTCCCATTCACCTGTACCACAGGGGGAGCGATACAGGAGGCTAATCCAGCGGCAGAATCGGGTGCGAATCCGGCGGCCTGCAGGACAGCAACAAGGTAGCGATGTTCAACCCTATCAAATTCCTTGGACTGATCCAAATTGATCAGCGCGGCCTCATCGTCGTCTTTTACACCCTCTATGATCGTGCGGATCAGATGCAGGTTGCTCTGAATTGTTCGGCCCCTCACAGAACAAGTCTACCCAACAGAAACTCGGCAACTGACTACAAACGCTCATGCAGGATCTTGGGCAAAATCTTTAACACTGTGTTTAGCAGAGTTATGTGCCTGTAATCGTCTAAGTGCCTCCCAACACCCTTGCCCTTTTTCAACAGCGTGATCACACACCTGGAGAACCGGTCGGGGAGGTACCCCTGCCAGAACCAGTTGTTGAACACCACCGTCCAAATCGGGACAAAGATGTGCGACAGCCTCAAGTACACTTCATAGAGCAAACCATCCAGACCGGGCGACTTGCCTCTGCAGACCTTCTTCAATGCCGCGTGATATCGCCCACGCAGCTAGCCGCTTCAGTCGGCGAAAACCGAGAAAAGTCTGCGAAACTCGTCCTCACGAAGACCAGGCTCCTTGGTAAAACGGCTCTCGAAATGCTGCCAAAACGCCTCGCACATGTCGTCAGTGGCCCGAAGATTATGCCTCTCCGGGGTTTTGACTTCACGAATGTAACGATCGCCACCTCGACGAATCTCTTCCCAGCGCAGATCTGCGCCCATGTTCACAGCTTCGGAAGACATCTTGCTTAACCTATGTCTAATTACCTGGCCCATGTAGCGCTTGCTATTCGAACGCTCCACGGCCTCCCTAGCTAAGTCTATCTCTAGGGGATCCCCTGCCAGCCACCGCCCAGGAAAAACTAGTTCTAAGCGTCTTCACCTTCTCAGCTCTATCTAGGTCGAGCCGTTTGCTGAAATCCGTGGTGAAAGACCAAATCCTACACTTAAGTCTATCCCACCACTTATTCCCGATAACCGCCCCCACTAGCTCCTACTGCACTAAGCTAGTTAGCTGCCCCTGGAAGTCTCGCCTGTCCAGTAAAGACAGATTGAACTTCCAGTAACCAGCCATTCTAGGCCTACGATCTAGCGCCATGCGGGCACAAACAAATTTGTGGTCCGTATAGCCTACCCAGTAGAACGTGGGACAATCTATCAAGTCTAAGTCGGCTCCTCTAACTAACATTCTATCAAGGTAGCTAACCACCTTGTCACAAGACCAGTTAAGAGCCCACGTCCACATTTTCCCCCTGGGGTGATCGACCCGGTATCTATCAACGAGACCACAATCGTTGATCAAATCAACCAAGCTACGCTCGCCCCTTCTCCCGCTAGCACCCCGCCCCCGATCTAACTTGGGGTCCAGGATAGCATTCCAGTCCTCCATTAGAACTAAGCGCGTTGAATCCACCAGGAACGGTCCCAACCGCCGAAAAAACGAGACCCGCTCCTCCTGATCGTTGGGCGCATAAACCGCAACGACCCGGAACGAAACACTTTTCACGGCAATATCGGCCACGATCAACCGGCCCTCGGCATCGGTATGCACAAGGTCCACCTTCGCATCAAGAGTACGCTTCACCAGCAAAGAAACTCCTCTGGCACACCGGTCCCTATATGCTGAATAGACGACAAAGTCGTTAGACAGCACACACGCATCGGAACTGCAAACAAAGTGGGTCTCTTCGATCGCGGCGACATCCACGCCAAAGGACAAGAGATCCCGGAGCAGGTGGGCTGCCTTACCCCGATCCCTCAATTCAAAGTAGCTATCTTGATAGACATCTTCTAGGCCTGTAAAAAAATAAAAAAGTGCAAAAAACCTACTCACATACCGGGCGGAGATCTGTAGATGTAAGGACACCGACGGATTGTCCCAGGCCCCCTGTTCCCAACTCCGTCGTCATCCGACCATCCAAGACAATACCGCCAACGTCCGTGGGGTAAATTAATTTAACTGCCCTATATAAGGAGGGGTGGAGCAACACAGGGAGCCTCCCAGAACAAAAATCCCTTATTCTAGGATATGCCTCCTTGGCCTCAAAAGGGTGGCTCCATAACTTGAGGTATCCACCGGTGTCCCTCACCAGGGTAATGACTCCTGGAGCGTGTAGGAAATTCCGGGGATCCTCTACTGACTTGCCATCAACACTGTCCATTTTTAATAGAAGCCCTAGAAGGACCCTTTTTAGTTTGGATAGACCCTTTTTGACCTCGTCCCTGTTTACTTTACAAATTTCAAAAACCGCGACATCAAGGCCTTTGTCGATTCTTGCGACACGTGTGCTAAGTGCAAGGTCAACTACGGTAGACGTACCCACTGGCCCATTGGCCACTGTAAACGAGGAAAGAGACCATTCGATCTCGACTTCACATTCTCAGCTCTATCTAGGGCGAGCCGTTTGCTGAAATCCGTGGTGAAAGAGCAAATCCTACACTTAAGTCTATCCCACCACTTATTCCCGATAAAATGCCCAACTCAAAGGGATGCTACATCCTTACCATCTTGGATAGCTTCAGCCGACACTTTACAGCCATACCATGCGCGAGAGAACGTGCTTCGACGCCGCCCGCGGATTGTACCAGTTCTTCCTTCGACACAGAGAGATTCCACGCATAGTATCCTCTGATCGAGGCACACACTTCACTGGAGAAGTCTATCGACAATTCTGTAACCAGATGTCAATCACGCAAGAACTTTACTGTTCTTGGCGCCCGCAAATCTCAGGAAATATCAAGAAACATCATCGCACGATGAAGAACGCACTTTATATGTTATGCGAAGACAGGAACTGTGAATGGACAAGCGTTCTAGAATCTGTCGTTTCGTCCATGAATGCCTCGACCAACAGCGCCGCCGGTGTCTCCCCGCACTATGCCATTACTGACCGTCACCCCAACATCGGACTACCTACACTACACAGAAAAGAAATCGCAAGTGACGATCCTGGAACATATGGAATGCCCTGCTAAAGCAGGTTCACCACGACGTCACCCTGGCCAACGATGAAGCTGACCACAAACTTGAGACTAACTTAAATCGCCTCACATACAAGGACCCAATACAAGTAGGCGACAAGGTTTTACTTCACCGGCCACACTCAACTGTTGCCCAATCCTCTCATCTGCCCTGGATAGGAAATAACCATTATAAAAACAAACAATATGATGTATCAGGTGCAAAACTATAATGGTGATACAATCTGGATTCACTCTGCACATATCCGACGACTGGCTCCACGTCCAACACATCTATCTAATACAATCCCTCTGCCTCCACCATGTAACAGTCACCAGGATCATTCTCCTCCACATCCCTCTGGGACACATAATTCAGCAAATAATTCCATACCAAAACAAATGCCAATAAGAAGAACACGAGGACAACTTCCCACACGCTTCAGAGACTTTATCATGAATTAATCACCCAAATATACACGAATAACGCTCACTGTAAATCAGACTGATATCTGGGGGAGCCTTGTTATAAAATAAAATAAGACATATCTCGGCTGATTTGCAGGCAAATAAACTCAAGAGCGAGAGCCGGATGTGAACGGGACAAGGCCCCGTCACAAAATGACCATTATCGTCGTTTGCGCATAGGCCCGACCCACGAGTTCCGGTCGAAAAATAAAATAATATTTTAAAGTGTTTCTATTTTTCGCACCCAACCGCAAGCCAACAGACTTATCGCGGTTGATCTTGGCCCCTGTCACCATCTCATACCCACTGATCTCTTTGATGCTTTCGTCAATCTCGGCTCTGCTGGACACAAGAACCGAAACGTCGTCAGCATAGGCAGAATAACTGGCTGAGGTGGTAGCCCCAGACAGGGAAATTCCGCGCAGGACCGGATTCGCCTTTAACTTGCGAAGGAATAGTCCGGAGGTTTGAATGTTTGAATCGAATCGAAACGCTTCTATTATTGATATTTGTACTCTCAGAATAGGCTCTAAAGCGTAGAGTGGGAAAATTTATTTTTGCTCAAACTTGCTACAGTTGCTCAGCCAATGAAAAACCTAGTTTGCTGAAACTAAGATGCTGATTGGTTAAGAGGTGATTATGTGTGAAAAATGCATTATCCCGGAGGGGTGACAGGTAGGTATGGAATATTCCATCAATTGGACCGAAAAATGTCTACACTTAATATTTATTTTTAAAAATTTATCCCATTGCTGTTCGTAAAAAGAGCTTTTTCTTTAATGAAATACATACAAACTTGAAGATTCGAAAAATGTAAAGTTTAATGCCATTTTCGAGTGTTAACCTTTTTAAAAAGGATTTGATTAATTACTTGATATTGTAGAATCCTAATTCTACATCTTTACGAATTACTAAAACATAACTTGTTTAATTTCTGTGCAAAAAGTGGATCACAGCGATGTTTTGAACAGATCCAACTTTGCATATACCGGGAGAGCCTATAATCCGAATAAACTATATAATGGAAGCTTGGACACTCTGAGCCCTACATCGTCTCTCTTAAGACTCGGTCGATGAAGCTAGAATGCACATCCTTAGCCAAGTCGCCGCTATTTGTCCAAGTCCACGCTACTTCCCGAATGTGTTCACTACGGAACTTATCGACAAGATCCAACTTATCGATAAAAATGGCTTTACATCTCGAGCTTAGCCCTATACGATCTATATTGAGGTCAAGGACGGCATTGCAATCACCCGCTAAAAGTAACCGACGAGAAGTCGTAAAAAACGACCCGATTTGCCAAAACAAATCAGGCCGCTCAGAATGGTCAATGGGTACATAAACTCCAATGAGACGAAGAGCCTTATCCTTTATAGTAACATTTGAAAACAAGAGCACACGTCGCGTTCAAAGACTTGCTTACCAGCCAGGAAACTTCTCTCAAGCGACCATAAAAACATGCTGAATAGAGGGAAAAGCCCTTCGATAGAATGTCCTCATAATCACAAGTTGAAAAACGGGTCTCCTGCACACATTCCCCCCGAGACGCTGAAGGTGACGAGAGAGCCTGGCCCTTCGAGACTCTGACCTCAGGCCTCGGATATTAAACACTAGCTAACCAGAGTATCATTATCAGACCGATTAGGGTTGCTCTTCTGTATTGAACATGACCGGGTTGAGGACACCGACGGCCTGTCCCATTGATCCTGTTCCTATCTCAGTACTGATGGTACTATCATGAGACAGATCACCAATGTCCCAGGGAAATGTTAGTTTAAAGGCTTTATAAAGGGAGGGGTGAACAAAAAGCAGGAACCTCCCAGAGCAAAACTGTTTTAATTTTTCGAATTGGGTTCATTGAAAAACGCTAATGGGGGATCCCAAACGCATTGTTGGCTCCATCTACCATGTCCCAAATCTGTTGTCCTCCCAGACCAGATCGTAGGTCTTTCGGCTTTGGAGAAATTTCTCGGGTTCTCGATATCGAGTGTTTTGTGATTTGAAGTTGATAAAGAATTTCAGATCTTTAATCTTCCTACATTGCGATAATGCCTTCTCTTTTTGACCTTTTGAAACTTGGCACACGTCTTCCCCTGTGTTAGGAATGGGCTTAGGATTTTTGTTTGTTTGTAGCTTCTGTCTATTTAGTTGATGGAATTCTTTGCCGTTTAGAATTCTCAGCGTTTTTAGGTGTGCCGGTGGTTGCTTGGACAGGGGATGGCTTAGAGGTATTGTGGATACTGGAAGTGGTGGTATGGTCGTGGATGATGATTTGGGAATAGGCCCTTTTTAAGGTTGTCATTTTAGAGGGAGTGGGAGATCTCAGGAATGGTAGAGGAGCCATGAAGTGGATGGTGCCGACCAGTTTTTTTTAGGGAAACGTTTCTCCTTAAGAGCGTCTTTCAGCTTTTGTAACTTTTTCGCTTTCTCGAATAATGGCTCATATTTTAACTTATGTTTTCTAAATTGATCTGAGTAGCTGACCGGGTAATCGAACTAGTAGATGGAGTGGAGGTGTCTGTGTCATCACCCGTAGAGGCTTCTGTGGAACGAGGTTGCGCTGCCTGGATCTTTCTTCTAACAATGCCAACACCCTGCCATTCCCTCTTTTCCCTCATCACACAAGTCCCGGTCGCTAGCATAACCATTACTGGGGAGACGGAAACAACAGTCTCGGCCAGAGGAGGATTTGAGTCGGCGAGGACCAGAACTCCAGAGGCCTTCTTCTCTGTACAGGAAGAGGAGACGTAACCAGCCTCTCCATACTTCCAGCAAGTTGATCTACAGCCGGTTACGATAATAGGCATTTTCTGGTCTTCTACTCTGGAGACGAAGGCTTACGATCAATCATTATCTCGAAGCTCCATACCCCGGTCAGTTCGTCAGAGGAAGCACGAGTATCTGTCCAAATTGGCCAACATTCCCCCACGATCTGAGGAGGGACCTCATATACTGAAACGTTTCAGTATATGAGGTCTCGACTACTAGCAACTTCGCAATCTTCAGGCGAGGATAGCAGTACGTCCAACATGAAAAACCTTTGCCCTTTAATGACTTTTTGCCGTTTAACTCCCAAGGACATCAACCGTTTTTGTGGAACGGTAAATTTTGCGCGAACGCTTGTCCATCACATCATTTATCTTCAAAGTTTTTGTATTTCCCCAGGATTTGTCAAGAGCTCATCTTCTGTGACAAGATGAGCGTAGCTGTTGGCTTTCTCCAGGAACTCCGTGATGTTGATTATGCATTTCGGCGAGGACTTCCAGCAAAAGGGCCTCTCCCCTACCATTATGTCTTTGTTTTTTTGCTTACTAGTTTTACTTAGTGGTTGTCTCTTCTGAATTTTGGCTTTTAACGCAAAAATACTCCTTTATACTGTTATTTAAGGAAGGGAGGGGAAGTTATATGAGGGATCTCCATGGATGGGTTGAAGCCAAATGAGTAGTACTGAGTTCTCTAGTGTTGGGGCGATTTTCTCCTCAACGCTATGGAATACGCCATCGTGACTGATAGGGGCTCAGGCCTTATTAGATTGTTCTCTATAAAGCTAGTCAATCTCTGATAAAGATCTGGTCTCGCTCCGGTCTCCAGGGTTATGTTGTTAAAGTCCAGGAAGTGGCCTCCTGTCATCCGAAGTGTTAGCGGATGAACTGCCATATGTAACCTAGGGATGTAGATTTTTTATGGTATTTCTATATATTATCGGACAAAAATTTACAACCTGTCCGAGCATCAACTCCAGGTGAGCTACCTTCTGCGCCGCAGTGCAACTTATGTTCTCACCGACTTCTGTATCATTACGTAAGCCACGCAGGGGCGTGAGTGGAGTCTTTTTCTGCCACGTGAAACCATCAACTAAAAATGGGGCGAATTTGGGTATATGGATAGGGTATACTGAAGAATCTGTTTCTGTGCTTTGAAGGACGTTATTATCTCTAGTTTCAATAATGACCACTGTTTATGTGCATGTGTTGTGGATATTACGAAGTTTTCTAAAGAGGGTTTTACAACGACACCACTGGAGTAAAAATGGCGCAGTCTATGCTGTGTAAGTAAAGGAAGAAATGGTCCTTTTTCTTATCTTAAATGAATTTAAGGGCCTCGGAAGAGTAGGATAACGTAACGCTGTCACCACACCAATATTAAGATGAAAGAGGTGAATCAGGACACGACTTTCTGTAGACAGAGTTGAAAGCTTCTTTATTAAAACCCTGGTAAAAGTCTCCCCAAAGCTCGCTCGCTGATTGGTCTATGCCAACCGATCAGATCGTTGGCACGTGAAGAATAATTCTTCCCGCGCAGCGATCTGGACCCTACAGTCACTTATTTAAGCAAGAGCTTCCTAACCCTAATTAGTGAGAATTCAGCTGCCAAACGAATCCACGACAGTTGAAACATACCTTGTATATACTCACATAATCTTTTCTAACATGACAAATCTTTTAAGAACAGTTATTATAAGAAACTCTCATGAATATTATTCCAGTGAACTTTGAAATACTAAAATAAGAGTTAAAGAGAGACAACTCTTGTTTATTTCAACCTTTTCTTACTTAAATGCATGCTTTCTTTCACATCGTTGTTTGATATTGTACATCTTGTTAAATAGATATTTTATGTGTAACAATGTCTTTGGCTTATCCTTTTCTGCGTCAGACCTGTTTCCTAATCTAAAGTTAAATTAATGTGGTGAAGTCCGCCACATAGGCATTTGTCTAGTTTTTGTATTGTATATTTAATTGCTTATGTATGACATTATTACATTCTGAGGTAAAGTGTTTCCGAAGTACCTCTAGAATTTTGTTCGGATCTTTCTTATTTTCTTTTGACAAAGTAGGGACAGAATTGATCTTTTTTATTTACACTCTGCACCCATTATCGTTCAGTGTGTGGCTGCAACGATCTCTCTATCTGCTGTCTGTCTTAATTTGGAACCTAAATTTTTTTTCGCAGGGATCTTCAAATTCTTACCAGTTCTCTGCAGTGTCTGTTAACGTCTTGGTAGAAACTATAGCAGATATAGAATGTTAAGATACAATAGTTGGCAGTAAAAAATTTATTATATTATTAAAAAAGGGGAGCCAGTAGAATAAATTTAATTTCAAGAATAAAGAGTTACAAAAATTCAGTAAAAGGGAATTAATCAACAGAGGCTTCTGTATGGGTTATCTCCCCATCCACTGTAATTCACGATTTTATATTTATTTTAAAACTCCCCATAAACTCAAATAGTATATTTGTTTAAGCTGAGAAAGTCACTCAGTTTTATTTCAGAAATCAGTTTGGTGAATATGTCTGTTGCGTTTTCTAGTGAAAATTATATACAATAATTTGATAACTCCTTTTTGCATTTCCTATGATATATTTTTTATGTCTATGTTTTCACCATTAGTGTTTAACTGGACCAAAGCTGTTATTATGGGCAAACAATCAACAGCTTAATTTTTAAATATATACATTTGTTGTGTGGAATTGTACGTCCACACACACACACACACATCCTCACACATGTTAAATTAATTATATACATAATAAACGAATGTGATATGTAAAATGTTAAATGTTCACTGATTGGGTTGATCCAGCCAATCAGAACAAAGGTGAGTAATAATCTTTTTTCGAACAACCTTATAATTTGGCTACCGCTTAATTATAAGGTTGTTCGAACTCTTAAACATATTCCCGCGAGAAATCAGTTAGTTGCGGCCTCACACTCAAGGGACAGACATGAATCTACATAAAACAAACCTTCGCCCAACTCACTCATTCTTACTAAGACTTTGTCAGGCACAATTCGCACAAACAAACTTTGTCTAATCTATTAAATATTAATTAATATGAAAACATTTTGACATGTAATCACGGCTAATGGGAGGCAACTCATGCATAACTAACCATTTCGGATGCAATTCAACCTAAATCTAAATATTTCTTGAGTATTTTTTACCTTTGATTCATGTCACAAATTGAATGCGTTGTTCAACTTATTTCTTCTCCTTTCTTGTCTAACGTCAAGAATTTTTGATCTTCAAAAATTAAATAATAGGGAAAGAGGTTTTATTTGGAAAGTACATCTGGAGGTTTCCTTGTGCCAGCTTTATCTCCAGAGAGAGAAATAAACCAAGTATGTGCTGCGCCCCTACATTTGGTGACCCGACGTGTCGATCACAGAGGTGATCGATGTGAATGATTGAAAATTCGTCTTGAAACAAGAAATGACTCAGCTATTTCGCAACCGTATCGCATATGGAGACGTCCACAGAACTTCACTTAACCAAATTCAAATCCAGCCAGCAAACTACAGTCTAAATTCGGCTTACAGCTTTGAGAATCGCCTGCAAATATCTAACACAGAATTGTCCCATTTTCAGCAACTGGTCCCTTCTTTCTGCCTAACAATCGAACCAGACTTCAGCCAGGTCATCTGAGAAAGTGGCAGAAAATCGACGCCTTATGGTGTTGTTTAGAAAAGAATCAGAAGGGTTTTTTTTTATCAAGGTTGCGTTTTTACATTAACACTCCACTTTAAATTTGTAAAGAAAACACAAGAATGAATGACGAGAGATCAATGAAAATCAACAAGCATAATTCTGTTAAAAGATTAAGTCACACGAAGTGGTTTCCCTTGTATTGTGTGAAGAACAATGTCTTGGAATAATGTCTTTTGTTTAAGTTTGTTGGTAGTTTAAGAATGTTTGATGTTTGAATTTGAAAGTTGAAATGTTTGTGCAGGAGAATGATATAGTCCGAATTTACTTGGCTTGTAAACAGACAGTACACTGTGTTGTGTGAGTGCAGTTTATATCTCTGTGTGTTTGTGAGTAGAAAATTGAATATACACGTACGTGGTTTAGGTTGTGAAAATTTATAATCTACTGAAGTTATTTCTTTAATTTCTACTTTTTATAGGTGGCTCCCAGAACGAGCGCGGGAAGGATATTGAAGAAAGTCTCATTTAATGTGATTGGCCAAAAATCGACCAATCGTTGATTTTTTTTCTATAGCTAGTTTGGTGAAGCAAAAACACGAGACATTTTTATGTGGCTCGTGCGATGCGTAAATTATCTGTGCAAAGGTATTGTTTATTTTCCGTCCAATTACTGTTGAGTAATTTGTGGGCGTGGTGTACGTAGGCGTCCACTACACCTTCATTAACAGTCTTAAGACAACTTGTTTCTATCAGTATTCATACGTCCACATCGCCTACTAAGAAAAATGAATATGTGACTAAGTTTCGAAGCGACAACAAAACAAAAAAAAAAGTAAAATCTTTCTTCAACAAAGTATTTTTGTCTTCAGTAAATTTGGCGCTTTCGAAATATTCAATGTGTATTGGACACCCAAAACCGTAAGTTTGTTCCATTAAACCAGCCACTCAAAAATCACCTAAACCTCTCAACATTTCGTTCTCCAACATCCGTGGCATTAGAACAAAATTCTGCAGTATGGAATCTTTCCTCACTGCAAGCTGCCCGGGTATACTGGCTCTCTGTGAGACCAACCTTGTCTCGTCTATCCCCTCCTCTGATCTCTCTATCCCAGGCTACCTTCCTCTCCTCAGAAAAGACTCTCTAACCCACATGCACGGCCCTGGTGTCTACGTCAGGGACCATCTCCCTCTGGCCAGAGAATTGTCTCTCGAATCGCCAGACCAGTCGTACATGTGTCTCCGACTATTTCTTCTCAATGCGGTAAGCTATCTCTTCTTCCTTTACCGCTCTCCATCCTCTCAAGACTGTGGCATACTCGATAGCATTTCTGACAGCATAGACAAGGCTCTCTTCCTCCACCCGTTTGCTCACATATTTGTGTTTGGCGACTTTAACGCCCATCATACCATGTGGCTTAAGAATGCCACTACTGACCACGCAGGCATTCAAACGCTCAATTTTTCAGTCTCTCAATCGCAGATAGTTAACTTCCCCACACGTTTTGCCTTCAACCGGGAAGGTAAAGCCTCCGTGTTTTACCTCCATCCCCGGGTCCTGTATAACCACGCAACTCTGTCCTCTTGGTAACTCTGATCATGCGGTAGTATCTGTTAACATCTCCTTTAACTCCACCCCCTGCAAAGAACCTCCTACCACTAGAACTTCGTTCTACTATCAACGAGCTGACTGGGACGTGTTCCGTGATTTCCTCCGCGATGTCCCCTTGGATCGTGTCTTTACGCTCCCCGTCCAAGAATGTGCTTCTGAGGTCTCATCCTGGGTTAAAGCTGGAATCGACGCTTTCATCCCCTCAAGGAAATATAGGCTCATGTCGCGCTCATCCCCTTGGTTCTCCGCTGCTTGCTCAGCCGTCATCGCCCACAGGAACCACTTCTTTCACCTATTCCATAGCGACATGTCTGATTGCAATAGACGTCTCTTTGCCTCCGCCCGTAACGCGTGTAAGCGTGTCCTCAACGATGCTAAGTCACTATTTGCTGCTCGGATGAAGGAGCGTATTGCACCTAGCAAATTTGGCTCCAAAGATTATTGGCGTCTCTGCAAGAGCGTATTGAACAATTGCAAACCCTCCATTGTTCAACCAGTTCGAAGTCCTGACCTCCTCTGCCGACAAGGCTGAATGCTTTGCTCAACAAGTTTCATTCAACCCGACGCTCGACTCTTCCGGTGTACCCATATAGCGACTTCCTCTTAGAACTGAGATTTAGTGGAAGTGTCTTTGGTATTGGGCATTATCTCCAATTTAGTTACAAGGAGATGGGATACCAGCCATTGTCTTGAAGAAAACTGTCAAACTTCCTATTTTGGAAGTGTCTGAACTTTTGTAATCCAAGTTTAAACGATATCCACTTATTTCGACGTCAAACCCTTTTTTTTCTAAGCCTTGAAATAACATTTTAAACAAATTTGGTCGACTTACAAATTTTGCGCCAAAACTTCTCAAAGCCCGCCAAAAAAATTTTTTTTCCACCACGTGGCTTCATCAATCATGGCGGACTCTGATATGAGTGAATCAGCTATCATTCTCAACTTACCTGTTTTCAATAGCATTCATGTGCACGTGTGGTTTTTGCAATTCACTGCGATTTTCCAAGCAAAAGAAATTACCTCACAAACAGCACGTTTCGCGTACGTGGTGGAGAAGCTTCATCCGGAGATCGCGATTGAAGTATCAGATTTGTTAGATAATATTCCAATCGATAAACCCTTTGATGTACTTCGAGAAACAACCATCTATCGTATAGGGAAATCCGAGGAAAGAAGAATAAACGACTTATTCAACACTCTACAATTAGGACGGAGTAAACCAACTCAATTGCTGCGTAGAATGAAGAATCTTCTGGGACAGAATTCTATGTCGGAGACTTTATTAAAAGACTATGGTTAGAAAAATTACCAACGCACACGGTGAAAATCCTAGCCACACTCCCAGATGACCTAGAGCTTGTAAAAGTAGCCAAGATGGCCGATAAAATTACAGAGACTAGGGAGATAAACAGTACTCATTTTACCGAAACTAATTCTACGGACACAGACGACGTTACCAACCGTTTACAGCAACAGATAGACAAGCTATCTTTACAAGTAGAGCGCTTAAGTAGGTCCCACTCAACAGAGTCAATAAACGGTTGTGGGAATCAAGAACTTACCGTAGAAGCACATCTCCGATTTCATTGTCGTCAGGTATAAATACAAAGAAATTATCAACATTTTACAAGCTTTAAAATTGGAAATTTTCTAAATCACGGATTGGTCCATTTAATAATGTATTTTATAAATCATCTATATTTTGGCGAACCTACCATTGAAGCCTATCCATAGTTATATAAAGAAACCATTAATTAAAAACGGTCCATAACTGGTTCATTCTTTGGAAAATAAGGCACAGGAAGCTCAAATCATACTGACCTTTAATTTTTAATTATCACGTTACAATCGAATAATCATACTAATTCCTATTGATATCACTCATGAACATTAATTTTTTTTTATCACTGATAAAATACTGTGGAACTATTCTTTTATTTAGCTAAGACTTCAATTGAACTTTGTAGTTAAATTACATTCAATTTTGCCCTCAATCATTTATTATGACTTACCCTTTTTATTACGGAAAAAGGGGGAACAAATAATTTGTATATCACTGTTAATACAATATTTTATTCATGTTCACTGAACCATTATTTTTGTTTTGAATGTTTGTTGTGTTCAAACTATGTTGTTTAATGGAACAAGCCTTCCATCTTTATTATATTCACGGTGACCCTAGCCAACAATACTTACAGCACCACTACACGGTAACAAGAGACGCCGTAGAAGCACATCTAGATTCAGAAATCGTCAGTCAAGAAGTTTGTTGGTATCATCGCACGTTTGGACAAGCAATAAACCTTGCGGATTTAATAATCGTCCTTAAATAATAAAATAATAGATTTTCAGCGGGAAACGGCGAACCCGACAGTCATTGAAGACGGCAAACACTGTTGGAGGAAACAAAAATACTCGTCTGGTGATTCCTTCATTTGTTTTTCACAGGGGCTCAAATCAGCGTAGTCCCTTCTAAGAAAAATATCCACGTTACGCCTGCATTTTTTTTGCGTTACGAAAATAACGTCAGAATTAATACCTATGGTCAGGTCACATTATCGCTAGACTTTCCTTCGTAGATCCTTTTCCTGGTCATTTACTGTTGCTGATGTGAATGTCATACTAGGGGCCGATTTCTTTCCCACTATCAACTGGCTCCCATATGTCAACGCATACGCTCATAGATAAAAAGACCAGCCTAAAACGCCCAGGAATCTTGTCATCGCAGGTATCCTTAGAATCTGTGTAAGCCTGTCAATTCTCTTCAGGTTGTTTTGGACCAATTTCCTTCAATTACCAAACCGTTTACTATAATGGAGGAAATAAAACATAAGACAGTACATTACATCAAAACAACTGGTCCACCCGTTTTTTCGCCACCATGCCGACTCCGGCCTGATGAATAAAAAGAAGCAAAGGCGGAGTTTCAAAACATGCTTAATTTAGGAATAATTCGACCATTGTCTAGCCCATATGCACCTCCACTCCATTTGGTCCCCAAACAGCTGGAGGGGGCATGGCGAGCGTGTGGGGATTTTTGGCGTTTTGATGCCCAGACAACGCCGGATAAATACCCAGTCCCAAATTTGGCAGATTTCGCAGTAACACTTCACGGGGCACGCATATTCACTAAACTCGACTTGCGAAAGGCATTCTATCAGATCCCTGTAGCAGAGGAAGATATAGCAAAAAATTGGCCATAACTACTCCATTCGGCCTCTATGAGTTTCTGCATATGCCGTTCGGCCTAAGAAATGCTGCACAGTCTTTTCAAAGACCAATGGATGAAGCAGGATTATCTCACTCATTTGCGTACATAGACGATCTGCTAATCGCAAGTAAAAAAACAAAGACGAACACATACAGCATGTTACCCAAGTATTCCAACCCCTGGAACATTTTGGCTTAAAAAATAAATCCGGAAAAGTGTGTATTTGCTGTGCCTAGTATAATCTTTCTTGGGCACAGGATAGATGGCACAGGAATTACACCTATCCCTCAGAAAGTTGAGGCTATTCAAAACTTTCCCAAACCTGAAACGCTCCGACAGCTTCGGAGATTCATAGGCCTCATAAATTATTACAGACAGTTCCTTCCAAATTGCTCACAGCTGTTAACACCTCTCTCCAACATGTTACGAAAACAAGGAAAAAAGAATGCGAAGATAACTCTGTCTGATAGCATACTTTCTGCTTTCAACAAAGCTAAAACTGCACTCGCTAACTTCACTAAATTATCCTATATCCGTGATCGATCGAATTCCTTCTTATCATTAATCACGGATGTATCCACCGATGCCATTGGATCGGTGATTCATGAACATACTGACAAGGAGAAATTACCAATATCATTCTATTCGATGAAACTCTCTCCTGCTCAAACAAAATACAGTACCTTCTCTAGGGAACTACTGGCGATATATGCATCAATTCGACCCTTTCGTCATCTGTTGGAAGGGCGAGAGTTTGTGGTATTTACAGATCACAAGCCGTTAGTATACGCCTTGAATGCCAAGACAGACAAATATAATCCTAGAGAATGTCGTCAGTTAGAATATATTTTCCAGTTCACAACTGATATTCGTTACGTCAAGGGAGATAATAACATAGTCGCTGACACCTTATCTCGTGCCAACATACTATCAAGTATTACCCAAGTTCTCGATCTTGAAAACCTTTCAGAGGTACAGGAGCACGATCAAACACTAAAGGACCTACACGCAGACACAGCGCTAAAAATTGAGAAACGACCTTTACCCTTCAGCGACAGAGACATATGGTGCGACATCAGCACCCCTAATCCACGGCCGCTTGTACCTGCTAGCATGAGGAGACAACTCTTCAATCACTTCCATAATATGTCCCATCCAGGTCGCCGCTGTACTACTAAACTTATTTCTGACAGATTCGTCTGGCCATGTATGAATACAGACATTAAGAATTGGACACAACACTACATCACCTGTCAGAAGTACAGCACCACGTAAAATCACCTCCAGGCACCTTTTCAGAACCCAATGGACATTTAAGTCACATTCACGTCGATTTAGTCAGTCCCCTTCCGGACAGCCAAGGTTATCAGTATCTATTATAGATCAATTTACCAGGTGGCCTGTGGCGGTACCCTTAAAATCAACTACCGCAGATGCTGTAGCGAAGACACTATTCCGAGGGTGGATTTCTACTTTCAGATGTCCTTCCATAGTAACTACAGACCGTGGACCACAATTTCAATCTACTTTGTTTGACAAATTCATACAATTACTTGGAGCCAAGCATATTTCCACAACAGCGTACCATCCTTGCTCCAATGGAATTGTTGAGCGTTTCCATCGACAGTTAAAGTCAGCACTGGCTAGTTTTGATGACCCACATTCATGGGTAGACCTTCCACTAGTAATGCTATCACTTCGTTCGGTGGTAAAGAAAGACCTACACAGTTCTACAGCTGATGTCGTTTTTGGAAAACCACTGGTTTTACCAGGACAATTTTTCTCAGACGAAATACAGTCACAGCCGACTGCAACTTTCACTCAATTCTTACAGGCAAGAATGTCAAAATTGGCTTACACGCCAACTCGGAACTATTCACGTGACGTCTTTGTTCCATCATCACTTAAGACCTGCGAGTTCGTTTTTGTTCGTCACGACTCGGTGAAAAAGCCTTTATCCCCCAATTATAACGGTCCGTACAGAAATCTAAGCCGTAACGACAAATATTTCTCTGTGCACATGCCTAACGGTAAGCATATAGGATACAAATCCTATATTCCAACAAATGACTAAAAAAAAACACAAAGTAGATCTGCACACCAGCAAAATCGGATCAAAACGACCAAAAACAGATTTCACAATAAGGTGTGAAATTAATTTTCTGACCAATGGAAGGAGGCGATTTGCTAAACCAAAAAAAAAGATAACGAGCCAGTGTGAAAAAAAAGTCAACAATAAATACAGAGTTTTCAAGTCAGTCGCCAGTCAGTCAGTCAGAGAAGGACGCAAAAGATCACAGAAGATTGACAGTAAATTTCATCACTGACTCAAACTTACACAAAGAGCCGAAAAGTGGAGTAGGAAGGAACAACAACAACAACAACAAATTTACAACCGACTTCAAAACAATTCATAAGTACATTTTCCTTTTATCTTTATTCCACATTCACACTCTTTTTTTTTAACTTAAATTGCTCGCCCTTTTTCATTTACAACTATACAAAACAAAAGAAACAGACATTATTCTGCTACTCTGTTAAAAGACAGCGAACACAGACATTTTTATCAAAATCACAATTTTGCTTAAACGAACTAAAACATTAATCCTTTTTACCCTATTCACAAGATAATAAATATACAATGTTCTATTTTTTTATAAACGTTCCTTATCGTGTTGTTTCTTCTTGAGATTTGCGTTGTATATTGTGGGCAGGGTATCCCGTATTAAATTCTCCTTTAATCCGGGTACGCTGAACCCCACAAACACTGATATCTCAATCGACCGTTTGAAACCGGGGTATGTTGAACATGATGCTAATCAAACCAGTTCGGAAGAACATTCCGAGGTCATTTCTCGGCAATCATCATCATCAGCAGCAGCAACTCGACAGCAATCATTACCAGAGACAATACAGAACCAACAACAGAAGACTATTGTCACTAGAACTGATAGGAGAGTCCATTGGCCTGCCAAATATAAACAATACTGTTGAACACTTTTTCAAAACTTCAAATTAACAAAAATATCTTGGTCATATTTTTCCTAATTAACGCGGGGGTATTGTGGAACAGTACATCCACACACACACACACACATCCTCACACATGCTCACATATGTTAAATTAAGTATATACATAATAAACGAAATGTGATATGTAAAATGTTAAATGTTCACTGATTGGGTTGATCCAGCCAATCAAGAAAAAATCAAGAAGACAAACAAGAAAATTTGACCCTGGATTTGAGAGAACTGAAAAAATTAAGGAGCTGAAAAAGAAATTGGATAACCAAAGAAAACAACCAGACCCTATTTCTTCAACGTCCTCTGCTCGGCCCACCCCTTCACCTAAAAAACGACCTTCCTCCTTGATATCACTATCCACATCCCTTCCCCTCAGCAGAGATCCCAGCCCTTATAAACACAGATCTTTCTATACACCTCCCCACACCCCAGTCCTTCCTCCATTAAAAAAAGACCCTCCCACACGCCTCTGCACACTCCTAGACCTTCCCCCGTGAAAAAGACAGAAATGCCACCACCCTCTGCCAAACGCACTGGGGAGCTAAAAGACAAGAAGTCAAAAAAGGCAATTTACAATTTGGAAGAGGATGTTTGCCGCATCTCCTCGGCCCAGGCGGAACGGGCCAAGATTATGGCAACCGTATCAAGAACTTACGATACCTCCTATCAGTTAAACAGTATGTTGACCTGGATGTGGAAGTATCACAAAATTTCCTTCTGGCACAAAGGGTTCTAACAGTGATTAGAACCGGCACTGAAGCCAAACAAATATGGGCGATGTTGGACAAGGCCATCATGTCCTACAAGATGGCCTTGCCCATTGCCATTGTTCAAAATGAACAATTGAAATCATTAAAACAATTTTGCTAAGAGAGGATCCCAGTTTTAGTTCACCCCTGCCTGTATAGGGCCTTAAAACTGACTTTCCCCTGGGATATCGGCGGAATCTCCCAAGACGGCTCCATCAAGACTGAGGTGGGACAGGTGTCTATGGAGAGGCTGTTGGTATCCTTACCCCGAACATGTTTAAACCAGTAGTACAACCCTAATCTGTTTTCTTTATGGCACTCTGGTTAGCAAGTATAAATGCCCGAGGCCTGAGGTCCGAGTCTCGCAGACCTTCAGCACCTCGGGGTGAATGTTTGTTGTGTGCAAGAGACCCGGTTTTCTTCTCATGACCGTGAGGACTTGCTGACGTGAAACCATTTCCGGACTTTATCGATGAGTTTGATCTTGTCGATAAGTACCGGAATGAACACCTTCGGCAGGTAGCATGGACTTGGACAGATAGTGGCAACACAGCTCCTGGGACGCTTGCGAGCTACCTCGACCGAGTCCTAGTTAAGAGAGTCGATGTAGGGCTCTTAGAGGGTCCAAACTTTCACTATATAGTTTATGCGGATGATAGGCTTGTCCGGGTCTGTGTAAACTCAGATAAGCCTAAGATTAGGTTGTTCACTATTTGGTGAGCAGGATTTCCGGGACCAGCTGCTACTAATGATACAGAGGGAATTGACGGGGGCGGTTGTAGGGAACGCCTGGTGGGATAGTTTAAAATCAAAAATTAGAACGTTTGCTGCCGACTTTAGTCGTCGACTCAATCTAGATAGATTAGCGGCGTAAATGGCTTTAGAAGAAAAAGTTGATCGGGCAGTGAAATCCCGGAAATAGCTTTAACTAAGGCAGAGTTGTCCTCCTTGATTATCAAGAAGGATCAAGCTCTGGCAGTTAGGGCTAGGTTAAAAAGAATGCCCTCTGAGGCGACGAATATGGCCGCTGAATTGCGTGCAGAGGAAAATCGGAGCGCAGCTCGGCGACATCGCTTGCGTCGCATTGCCGGATAATCGGACCGTGACTACAAACGGGAGCATATGCGAGGCCTTTCGGGATTACTTTCAGGATCTTTTCACCAGGGAGCCCGGTCTGAGCTGTTCTCAGTTCGACGCCTATTTAGCCGACTTTTCCTGCCTCGAAGCAGCTGAAGCGGCTAGGTGCGAGGGTCCCATCATAGAGTCAGAAATCTGGGTATCGCTGAAGCAGGTTGGCCTGGATAAATCTCCGAGACTAGATTGTCTTCCCTACGAAGTTTACTTGAGGCAGTCGCCCGTTGTTGTTCCTTTGCTGGAGCTGATTTTCAACCACTGGATGAAGCAGGGGTCTATACCTCAACGCTTCACCAGGAGTGTGATCAAGTTGCTGCGTAAGGACAAGAACGGTGGCGATGGGTTAAATAACTTTTGCCCTTTGACTAGGGGTTAAAGATTTTGGCGAATATCTTAGCCAACCGTTTGCAGCTTGTCCTGTCTAGTCTGATTGGCTCCGAACTCTGATTGGCTGTGAAGGGCAGGACTATTCAGGATAAACTGCATATGGCACGCTTGATCTTAAAACAAGTTGACAGTGAAGACGCGCTGATAAATTTAGATCAGTCCATGGCCTTCGATAGGGTTGACCATCGGTTTCTGGAGGCTGTCCTGGATGCGAGTTTTGTATGCGACACCCCGTGCGCTGGTGGAGGTGAATGGAGTAAGATCGAAGCCTTTCGTATTGTCTCGCTCCATTCGTCAAGGTTGTTCGCTTTCGCCTTTGCTTTACGTCCTTGCGTTGGAACCATTCCTTCGCAAGTTAAAAGCGAATCCGGTCCTGCGCGGAATTTCCCTGCCTGGGGCTACCACCTCAGCCAGGTATTCTGCCTATTCTGACGACGTTTTGGTTCTTGTGTCGAGCAGAGCAGAGATTGACGAAGTCAGCAAAGAGATCAGTGGGTATGAGATGGTGACAGGGGCCAAGATCAACCGCGATAAGTCTGTTGGCTTGCGGTTTGGTGCGTGGAAGGGAGTTTCTCTTCCCGGACCTTTCCTCTGGACGGATGGGCCGATCAAAATACTCGGCGTCTGGTTCGGTCCTGATCTCTAGTTGGAAATGAATTGGTCGGAGGTACGCGAGAAGGCCAAGATCGGTGTTAAGTTGTGGTCTCGGAGGAGGCTTTCCCTGAAGGGGAGGGCGGAAGTATGTGTTTCACACATCTACCCGATTCTCCTTTACCGACTCTCTGTACTTCCACTCCCGTATACCACACTAATTTTATCAGTAAGGCTCTTGTTCTCTTTCAAGGCCGTTGCTTTTATCCCTCTGAGGGCGGTCTGGGTATGTCTAGCATTGAAATTCGTCAATATATGCTTCGCATTAACTTTCTAGATCGAATGTGTCGCGGATCAGATGAGGATGGCGCCTTCTGGAAGAAGACGTCCGTAAACATTTCCCATCCCTTAGAAGTGTGCACTCGTGCCGGGAGGAGGCCGGCCGTACACCCCGAGCCGATTGTTCCTTCTACCGCGAATGTCGTCGTGCTCTGAAACTCCTCTTACGGGCGTCGGATGGCCTCTCCAACGTCCAGGCGTTGTCTCGTAGAGCATTGTATCAAGTGTTAGTCAGTGGGGCCGTTCAGGATGATCTAATTGACGAGATCGGTCTTACGAAGTAGGTGGCTCGTTCGATATGGCCTTGGGCGCCTGGGTTGAAATGTCTCAATAATGATGAGTCATCACTCACCTGGCTGGTGATTCGTGGGGCCCTCTGGGTCGCCAAGAGACTTTGTGCAGCAGGCTTGGAGAAATATCCAAACGGCCGCCGCTGTACTGGGGAAGTCGAGACCATTGGTCACGCCTTCTTTCATTGCAAGATGGTAGTGCTGTTGTGCAAGTTTGTTGAAGGCCTCATGATTCGCATGCTGCGCGGAAATTTTTTTGTTTCAAGATCAGGACGGAAAGGCGGTGGCTCACCTCATCAGAATTTGGCAAAAGGTGGGTGAATCGTATGTATGTGCCGAGTAAAAGGGGCTGACCTGGAGTGGCATTTTGATGCCGGTTAGGCATCAGGATATTGTTTTCCTGGTTTAAACTTCGGTAATCCATCCCTGGATTAGGCTAGAAGTAGGTTTTTGATTCCTTAGTTTTTCTTTTCTTTTCCAGTAAACTTAGCTAGGGTGTGTTTGCTCAATGGCCCATTTTGTTTCTGCCTCTCTTTTTTTCTTTTGGTTTAACTCCCCACCCCCTCCCTCGTTAGGTGGTCAGTGATTTCAGTTCTCTGGTGGATGCGGGGCGCCTCTCGTTTTGCGTGCGTGTTTTTCGTATTTGTTGTTGTGTCAGAATGAGTGCATGTCTGTGTGAGTGCTTGGGATGGATGAATGGGATGGAAGAGAGCTATATTCTTAAAGTCCTGCATCGATTTCGTCTAAACTGATTTTTCTGCCACATTTAAGGTTTGATGTGGGGGGGGGGTATTACTAACATGATTTTGTTTAGTTTCTTGTAAATAGATTATAACCACACTGCATATATATCATTGGGATGTTTTTATTCCCCTCCCCTCACAGGCAACGATTTGTACATATGGGAACTATTTAGGACTTTCATTGAGACAATGAGCTATTTTGGTGGATGTAGTAAGAAAGGTAAGTGTGAATGCATTGTTTTGGTGCTAGGATTATTGTGTTGTACGATTGGGTCAGTGGTTGTGGCTAGCTAAGTTATAAATTAAGACAGATGATGACCGTCTCTCTTATCCCCACACCCTTTTTGGCCTTGTGCCACATTTACTGTAATATTCAGTAATAAATATCGTTGCGGCCACACACTCAAGGGACAGACATGAATCTACACAAGACAAGCCTTCGCCCAACTCACTCATTCTTACTAAGACTTTGTCAGGCACAATTCGCACAAACAAACTTTGTCTAATCTATTAATATGAAAACATTTTGACATGTAATTTATCATGGCTCATGGGAGGCAACTCATAACTAACCATTTCGCATGCAATTCAACCTAAATGTAAATATTTGTTGAATATATTTTTACCTTTGATTCATGTCACAAATTGAATGCGTTGTTCAACTTATTTCTTCTCCTTTTTTTGTCTAACGTCAAGAGTTTTTGATCTTCATAAATTAAATAATAGGGAAAGAGGTTTTATTTGGAAAGTACATCTGGAGGTAGTGTGGACTCTTCCAATATCCTCACCTTTCTAACCTAAAAAAGGCACAGTCCACATCGTACGCCTACGTACAAAATAAACCTCAGCCAATAGAAATGGCGAGAATCGAATCAAGCAATTCCATTGGTCAATCGTTTTTTCTGAAACAGGAATTGCGCCAAAACGAGTTGGAGCCACTTTTGGAAACCCAAAAGTTATAAATAGGAAAGCAGACAGCCCCATTCAGTCAGTCTAGCTAACTCACCGAGCAATTGCCTAAATACTCCACGACGTTTCGAACCATAATTTTGCCGCGCTTTTCAAAGAACATTTACTGACTCACTTCGAACATTCGACGAACGACTCTTGAAACTTTTCACTTAATTTCTTATGCATATTGATTTATAATCATTACAAAAATAAGAAATACGAAAGCGAATACAAATACAAATACGATTAAGGGTTAACTACTTTGACAAACTCTTTTGCAAAAAACTCTTAATTTTATTATTACAATCTTTGATACAAACAAGAAAATAGCAAACATTACGATACAAGAGACATAACCATTTCGGCATACACATACAATTTACGCACGCAACTCACACAAATATTATTCCAGTTTGTAAATGTTTAATTGTATATAAATGTTGTATTGTTTTGATCTATATATGTCTCGTTTTTTCCTTGTTTGAAATATCCGATTGTTTGTATATTTGTTTAGGACTCGGCCAAACACGCAACCATTAATAACAAATCCTTCTGATAAATTAAATGACCCAAAAGTCCCAACAGTAGCCTTGTGCCAGCTTTATCTTCAGAGAGAGAAATATACCAAGTATGTGCTGCAACCCTACAGTTGATTTGTAAGAACTGTCATATGCCCCAGTCGACGAATGGGTTTATAAGGCGATCATATGCCGGCTAGGTGATATATATATTCTCACACCTGTGGAGAGATACTAGCTATCTCTCTCAGATCGTGACAATGGACAATTGGTAAACAAAAATATTTTTAAGACCACTGTTCGATTGGGATAATCGAACAGTAATTTTTCCCAGGTCCGCTTCGTTTTCAACACAAATACTGATCCACAACACAAGGATGAACTATAAGGCTTAGCGATTTTTGATACAAGAATTTTAATATATACAAATATCAAAATAAAAGAACAGATAAGTATGAGTTAAAACATCCGACGACTAGATTTCAAAACTTACATTGGGATATCAAAATTCGCCTAATTCCAAATGGATTCAACTGAACCCGAATGTTATGGTGTGATTAGTAGTTGGGTTGATCAAATTAAATGCGGCTGCGTGTTTCAAGATAATCAACATCCATACATTAAATTTTAAACATCAAGGAAAAATCAAGCTCAGTGAACATTAATAAAATATTGTATTAACAATGATATACAAATATCAACAATAGTATAAAGAAAGTTGTTCCCCTTTTTCCGTGATAAAAAAAGGGTAAGTTTAGCTAATAAATGTTGAGTACAAAATTGAATGTAATTTAACTACAAAGTTCAATTGAAATCTTAGCTAAATACAGAATAGTTCCACATGTTTTATCAGTGTAGAAAGATGTAATGTTCATGAGTGATATCAACAGGAATTAGTATGATTACTCGAATGAGTAATAATTAAGAATTAAAATGTCAATATAGCGCCGTGCCTTATTTTCCAAGAATTGAACTGCAACTGGTGGTTTGGTTGATAGCGAAATTCTTTTATATCGATGGGTAGGCTCCGGATAGCTTAGCGCCAGAAATATAGAAAAGATACTAAAATACGCGATTGGTCAGGAAATGGACCAATCCGTGATTTTAGAGAAAAATTCGAATTACTTGCGATGGTTAAATTGTCCTATAATAAGTATCATGTATTTATTAACCAATGAGAATTCGAGAAAATGTAGGCGTGGCACTACAATACCCCTCCACAAGATTGGAAAAAGGTGATGAAAAAAGACAGTTTTTTTCAATATGTTATGTAATGCTTGTATTTACTAGGCCAATGGACCTTCCTACCTTTTTTTGTGTGTTTTGGTGCAGGTGCTTGGGGTTGGTACTGTATGTCGCCTGGTGGAGTTGGTAGTTGAGATTTTGGGTCGGGTTCCGTGCTTTGTTCCACGTATGCTGGTTTCAGGCGGTCTATCGAGATGTTCGATCGTCCGCTAGGGAGTAGAACAGTGTAGAACTTGCTATGTCGTGCGAGAACACGGAATGGACCCGTATAACTTGGTGTGAGTGGTCTTTTCCCTGCATCTTGTCTAATGAAGACAAAATTACATTTGCTAAGAGATTCGGGGACGAATATATCTTTGGTCTGGAATCGAGTAGGTGTAAAAGATAAATTTGACATTCTACTCTGCAAATATTGAATAAAGGCTGAAGAAGGTTTTGAAACGGAGCTGTCAGACAGAAATTGCCCTGGCAAAACTAATAATGGCTGTCCGAAGACAAGGTCAGCAGGTGAGCACTGAAGATCCTCCTTCACTTGTGATCGAAGTGACAGCATTACCAAGGGTAAGTTGTCTATCCAAGATTGTTGATTACTAGCGTTGGAACTAGTTAAAGCGGCTTTTAGCTGACGGTGAAAACGCTCCACCCAGCCGTTAGCGCAAGGATGGTAAGCTGTGGTAGAAATGTGTTTTGCTCCTAGGAGATTGATAAATTCCCTAAAAAGGGTGGACTGGAATTGTGGGCCGCGATCTGTTGTTATAACTGATGGACATCCGAAAAACGAGATCCAATTTCTCAGTAGTGCCTTAGCAACAGAATCGGCGGTCGTGGATTGAAGAGGGATAGCAACTGGCCATCTCGAAAATCTGTCGATTATGGTTAAAATATACTGGTGTCCGTGGACTTCTGGCAACGGACCCACCAAAATCGACGTGCAGGTGACGAAATCGTCCGTCTGGCGTGGGAAAATTACCAGGCGGTGACTTGGTATGACGATGTGTTTTTACACGTTGACAAATCACACAGCATTGAGTCCAGCTTTTAATATCGCTGTTCATGTTGGGCCATACAAAGCGTTCAGAAATCATTTTCGATGTGGCTTTGCGACCAGGATGTGAAATTGAGTGAAAATGGTCGAATATTTTCCTCCTCTCATGCTGACAGGTACCAAGGGTCTGGGAGTGGAAGTACTTGTATCACAAGTGATAGATTTTTCACTGAAGGGTAAAGGTTTCTGTTCTATTTTTAGCGACGAGTCTTGTAACGAATTGAACAGGGTGATGTCCCTTACTTGTTCGTCTGCTATGTTTTCCATGTCCAGTTTGTCTTCAATGGTACTGTTTAACGTAGCTCGTGATAGTGTGTCGGCGACAATGTTGTCACTGCCTGCCACATGCCGTATGTCAGTTGTGAATTGCGATATGAAATCTAATTGCCTATAATCACGAGGATTGTATTTGTCTGATTTAGTATGGAAGGCGAAAACTAGGGGTTTGTGGTCAGTGAAAACTGTGAAGTTTCGTCCCTCCAGGATGTGTCGAAAGTGTCGAATAGAGAGGTATATGGCTAATAATTCACGTGAGAAGGTGCTATACTTCTTCTGTGTCGAAGTAAGCTTGACAGAAAAAGAAAGAAATTGGCGTGGTTTGTTTATCGGTATGCTGATGCAAAACCGCTCCAATAGCTTCTGATGACACATCTGTAGTTAATGACAGAGTTGCTTTGTTGTCATCGCACAAATATGTTAACTTTGTAAAGTTTGCTAGAGCTTCGCGAGAACTGTTAAAAGCAACGAGAGCTTCGTCTGTGAGCATTATGGGGATGTTCTTCTTCCCTTGACCACGGAGTAGGTTGGTTAGTGGTGCTAATATTTGCGAACAGTTCGGGATGAACTGGCGGTAATAATTTATCAGTCCGAGATATCGACGGAGTTGACGAAGGGTTGTTGGTTGTGGGAATTCTTTCACTGCAGTAACCTTTTCAGGGATCGGCGTGATTCCTGATTCGTCAATAACATGCCCGAGGAAATTAAGCTTCGAAACGGCAAATAAACACTTGTCAGGATTTATATTCAATCCAAAATGCTCTAATCTAGGCTTGTCCCAGGTAACGGTAAAAAAAGTGGTATACCCTGGAGAAAAAAGGTCCCCAAATGGCTAAAAAAAATTTTAACATGTAAATGTTTATGTTAAAATTAAAGAGGGAAGACCAAAGTATTTTTTGAATATTTTTTCAGATTTTTAAATCCTTCCTATAAATTTTTAAAATTTTTTTAAAAAATTCGTTTTTCTTGAATAAAAAAAAAAATTAAAAAATTCGATTTATCGGACATTTCTGCCGAGTTTGTAAACAAAAAAATCAAACTTAGTTCAAAAATCAATTAAAATTTTTTAAAAATCAGTTATACCTTTTTTTTGTGTTATCTTAGGAAATTTAGAATGATTAAAGTATACTTAATGTAATTTGAAAGAAACATTACTTACTTTTTTAGCAGAAAATTTTTTAATAGAGATATTTCCAACCGTGGTACTCGCGCGGGTGCGTGTTTGAGGGGTGTTAATTGATGCCTGTCAATATATTGACAACTTACGTCAGGGGAATTTATCGTACGGTAGCACAGAAGTGATATAATTCGTTCTAATTTTAAGTGAACCTGGTTAGTAAATTAAAAAAAATTCACTTTCAAATTTTTTTTTTTTTTTTTTTTTTAACTTTACGTTTGGGGAAAAATTCTGCACTGAAAATAACATTTAAATTATGGAAAAAAAAAATTTACAAGTAAAAATTACAAATAAAACAGTAACATTTTTTTTTTAAATTGATTTTTATTACTTGTCATGAAATATTTTTCTGAGAATATAAAAATTACATGAAACATTTAAATTTCATAATTGAAACAGGTTCGTTAACTTAATGAAATGAGATTTTATTTCTTTTTATTAAGGCAGATTTTTTTTCTATTTATTAATATTTGTGATATGGCAGTCATGGGAGTTTTATACATATTTTATTTATTGAAATGCTATGCAATCGATTTCAAACTTGAAAATTCGGGTGCACTTCCAAGGATGTTTTTTTTATTTTTTATTTTTTTTTGTAATTGTAAATGATCAATATTTTGTTTTAGCCCACTATTTACCCATAGCTGTGACCCTTTCAGGTGCTACCACTCTGGGTCAGTGGACCTGGAAAACAACAACAATTATTAAGAGGTGGTTCCACTCCTCAAGACCTCCGTTTTTTATTCAATTGTTTTTAGTTTCAATAAAGTTAAAACTAAAAAAAAAAATTTACAGCTCTCACTATAAAACAGTAAATAAAACAAAGCAAAAAATATACAGTGAAAAAAACAAAAAAAAAACCTTAACTATTGTCCCTAAAAAAAAACCCTTCGCCGTTTCCGTAAAAAAAAAAAAAATGAATAAAACAAAAAAAAATAAAAAAAAAAAAAATGAAATAATTTTTGCAGTTTGTCTCACACTGAAAAAAGAAAAATTGATTATATTTAAAAACTGAAAAGAAAAAAAAAACAAATTGATATTTGAAAACAAAAAAATTTGAAAATGCGACGATATTCACTGATTCAGTCAGAAAACTTGACAAGAGTGGTTAGTTGTCAACAGAAAGAATGCGAAGTAATTTCTAAAGTTAAAAAGAACTTGCTTCTATCAAGGGAAACAACTCTACCTCACGTGACGTTATTTCAAAGCTGTGCATCCGTACTTTCGTTGGAGACGATATTAAATACAATTTTGGAATATTAAAAAATTATTTTAAAAATATCACCGGTTGTCAGATTTTAATAAGCTTTCAAATTTATGATCTTCAAAAAGTAGAGAATAAAATATGTCAATTCCATGACTATGCAGAAAGAAACTTAATTTTAAAATATATTTTAATATTTTGTGAATTTTGTCATTTGTGTATTTAAAATAGAAAAAAAAAAAAAAAATTATTGTAAAAATTCATTTTTCTTCAAAATTTTTTTTTTTTCAGGTAAGAATTACCTTAGTATATGTTATTCAGAAAAGTCATAAAAAGCTTTTTTAATTAAATATTGTCTTACTTTTATTGGGTTTTGTATGTTTACAATTGAGGTAAAAGTTTGGACAATTCTACTCATTTTTTTACCAAAAAAATCGATGATTTAGAATCTTCAGAGTCTTGTGCATTTAATAAAAAAAAAAAAATCCAGATGCAAAAATAAATTTTTGAAGTTTTCATAAAATTAAGTTCGGGGGGGGGGGAGTGTAACTTTTTTTTATAAAAAAAAATATTTATACTATGACTTTCAAAAAGACAAACATTTCTAAAATAATTTCATTCATTTGTGAATAAGTTCTGAAAGTTTCATAAAAATCCAACAAGTACTTGATTTTTGCAAGATTTTCCAAATCAATGTGTATTTTCCAACTGAAAATAGTGAAAACAAAAATAATGCTAATTTAACCTAATTTTGACCTAAAAAAAAAACAAGGTTTTCAAACTAAATTTAAAAAATGCTGCAAATGAAAAAAAAAATTTTAAAAATAATTAAAAAATACCTTGGTCTTCCCTCTTTAATTTTAACATAATCATTTACACGTTAAAATTTTTTTTTTATCAATTTGGGGACCTTTTTCTCCCGAGTATACCACTTTTTTAGCGTTACCTGGGACAATAATTTGTATATCATTGTTAATACAATATTTTATTAATGTTCACTGAGCTTGATTTTTCCTTGATGTTTAAAATTTAATGTATGGATGTTGATTATCTTGAAACACGCAGCCGCATTTAATTTGATCAACCCAACTACTAATTGGTGACACCGACGGAAACAAACTACAGTTTGTGACACCAACTTTCAAGGAATATAACAGACAAAAGTGAAGTGAACCTTATTGTGCCAAACACAGTATAAAGAATTCAACGTACAAAAACTTCAACTTGGCGCCCAAAAAATTTTCTTGTCCACCACGTGCGTAAAAACATATCTAACATGGCCGAACAGAACGCCAGTGAAGCAACCGTGATGCTCAACTTGCCAGTCTTTGACACAACCAACGTCAATGTGTGGTTCGCACAGTTAGAGGCTATATTTCAGGCGAAGAAGATACAATCCCAGATGGTACGTTATGCCTATGTAGTGGAAAAACTGCCACCTGAAATTGCGTCCGATGTGTTGGATTTATTAAATAACGTCCCTATACATAACCCTTTCGACACACTGAAAGAGGCAATAATCTACAGGACGGGGAAGTCGCAAGAACGTAAACTGAATGACTTGTTCAATACGTTGCAGTTAGGCGACAGCAAGCCGTCTCAATTACTGCGAAAAATGAAGAATTTGCTAGGCAAAAACTCGATGTCCGATTCTTTATTTCGTAAATTGTGGATGGACAAATTACCAACTCACACAACTCAAATCCTAGCTACACTACCAGAAGACCTAGATTTGGAAAAAACGGCGGAGATAGCGGACAAGATAAGTGATGCTGCAACTATCAGCAGTGTCAACGCTCCAACGCTACGCGACACGCCACGTGAGGACGAATTTAACAAGATGCAACAGCAAATTAATAGGCTATCTGAACAGACAGACCGTTTGTATAGAGAGCGATTATCCTCAGCTCACAACTTATACAAGTCCCAACGACGTTCCCGATCTAATTCTCGGGGAAGAAACGATGTGTATTGCTGGTACCATCGCAAATTTGGACAGGCAGCGAGAAAATGCACCAAACCGTGCAATTTCAAACAACAACCGACTTCTACGTCATGCCAGAAGGCGGAAACGCCATTCCCAACAGCGCATGAAGACGGCGTCTACTGTTGGGATAGGAAATGCCAGCCGTCTATTCTACGTTAGAGATAGAAACTCCGACAAAAAATGTTTCTTGTGGACACAGGTGCACAAATTAGTGTTATTCCACCTAGTCCCAGTTTTTCAAATACTAAATCTTCAGTAACCCTACGTGCTGCTAATGGATCACAAATCCAGACTTTCGGTCAAGTATCAATGACTTTGGACATAGGCCTGAGGAGAACATTCCAATGGTTATTTACAGTAGCCGAAGTCAAGTTCCCAATATTAGGCGCAGATTTTTTGGCTCACTATAAACTTATCGTTGATATGTCGAAACACTCACTGTTAGACCAGACGACGAATCTTATGAATTATGGAGTTACTTCCACCCTCACCTCCACTAAAACTATGCGTCGCCTTGCCAGCAGACAACCCTCTCAAAGGTATATTGGACAAATTTCCTTCACTTATCCGCCCTTTTACATATACCGAAACGGTGAAGCACCACACCGTACACAAAATTCAAACATTTGGCTCGCCAGTCTTTTCCAAGCTGCGCAGGTTAAGTCCTGAAGTGAAAAGTATAAGCTAGCGCGCGCTGAATTTCAACACATGTTAGACTTAGGAATTATCCGGCCTTCGTCTAGCCATTTCGCATCTCCACTCCACATGGTCCCTAAGTCGCAGGAGGGGGCATGGAGACCCTGCGGCGATTATCGACGTTTAAACACACAAACAGTGCCTGACAAGTATCCTGTACCTAATTTGGCAGATTTTGCAATTTCTCTGCAAGGTGCAAAGCTATTTACAAAAATCGATCTGAGAAAAGCATTTTATCAGATTCCTGTTGCCGAGGAAGATGTGCACAAGACTGCTATAACGACACCCTTTGGTCTTTACGAATTCTTACGAATGCCTTTCGGTCTCCGAAACGCTGCACAATCTTTCCAGAGGTTAATCGATGAAGCCCTTCGAGGTTTACACCACTCATTTGCCTACATCGATGATCTACTAATAGCAAGTGCCAACATGGACGACCACGTGCGTCACGTAACGCAAGTTTTCGAACGATAAATATCAACAATAGTATAAAGAAAGTTGTTCCCCTTTTTCCGTGATAAAAAAGGGTAAGTTTAGCTAATAAATGTTGAGTACAAAATTGAATGTAATTTAACTACAAAGTTCAATTGAAGTCTTAGCTAAATACAGAATAGTTCCACAGTGTTTTATCAGTGTAGAAAGATGTAATGTTCATGAGTGATATCAACAGGAATTAGTATGATTACTCGAATGAGTAATAATTAAAATTAAAATGTCAATATAGCGCCGTGCCGTATTTTCCAAGAATTGAACTGCAACTGGTGGTTTGGTTGATAGCGAAATTCTTTTATATCGATGGGTAGGCTCCGGATAGCTTAGCGTCAGAAATATAGAAAAGATACTAAAATACGCGATTGGTCAGGAAATGGACCAATCCGTGATTTTAGAGAAAAATTCGAATTACTTGCGATGGTTAAATTGTCCTATAATAAGTATCATGTATTTATTAACCAATGAGAATTCGAGAAAATGTAGGCGTGGCACGAACATGCAAAAATATAAGTATGAATTACTATGAATTAAATGCAGAAGCCAACGCATACACAAAAGAGATGGGATAGGAGTTACAATTATTGTTTTTAAATGCGGAAAGGTGTTTGCAAGAAGATATATTCATGGATTTATGTATATCTTTCTACTACGGGTCCAAAATACTTATACTTATCTTTTATATTCAGTTCTCTTTTTTTTATCATTGTCCTTTCCTTTCTTTTCTCGACACAGACACAATTTCACACACTGTCCAGTCGTAACAGAGGTATACACTTTCTTCCTCTCTTTGTTTTGCCTTTTTCTTTCCTTCCTTTTTCTTCTGTAGACAGTTCGGTTTCCAAACCCGACTCACATCAACAGGGATGTATACTTTCTTCATCTCTTTCGTTTTCTTCTTTCTTTTCTTCTTCTTCTTTACACAATTCAGCTTATAACAGAGGTATACACTTTCTTCTCTGGTTTTCCTTTTTCTTTCTTTACACAATTCAACTTGTAACAGAGCTATATACTTTCTTCCTCTCTGGATATCCGTTTTCTTTTCTTTACACAATTCAACTTGTAACAGAGGTATATCCTTTCTTCTCTGGTTTTCCTTTTTCTTTTCTTTATACAATTCAACTTGTAACAGAGGTATACACTTTCTTCCTCTCTTTTGATATCCTTTTTCTTTAAACGCAGGCTGAATCCTCAGCGTATAAATTTCTCTGCGTCTTCAATTTGGGGTTCTCGAACAGGAATACTTCTTGTTATATTTCTTGTCCGGAGTTGCCTGGGTTGAACTGGATAAGTTCCATCACTATCAAATGAGTCTTATCTTTCCGTTCCTAAACTATCAGCGCTTCGACTTCAGGTCTTGCTTCTTCAAAGTCAAGATAGCAACTGATTCTCGAGTGAATCTCTGACTATCACGTGTCTTAAGTTTTGGCGCGAGTTCCAGCTTACATCAGTCCCCTGTCTAGCTTCTGTCTAGCCATTTGTCGCTACGGGTAATTGGGTCTGTCAACCTTTTGACCTGCCTTCCCAAAATGTCATAAGACTCCCAAGTAACCTTTATTCTGTTGCTAGGCTGAAATTAACCCTAATAGATGCGTATATGCGTGTTTAGGCTATCTGCTTTCGTCACAGAACTGAAAGGAGTCATCACCTGGTAAAGTGGTGAAATATGAAAGTGAATTGACTGTGTTCCAATGTCGGGATCATCAATTTGTAGCGAAATATTAAAAACACGTAAAAATGTGAGTGTGTAGATATGCAAATGTAGTTAAATTATTAGTCCAGAAAAAGGAGTATGGTAACCACTTGTAAGTGATAAGTCTTTGGAAATTTTCATGTGTTATGTTCTTTGGTGAAAGGATAATTTAATTTTAAAATAAAATCACTTGAATGAAGTGATTTGGGACTGTTAAGATAAATCCAAAAATGGCGGCGTGCTGAAATTAAAAAATGCCACACGTGGTACGGAAATCGAGATATTTGGCGGAAAACCAAATTAAGATGCCGTGTTGAATTCAATATGGTGATGTGCCGATGAAAAGTAACGCCGAAATGTTGTGTGTGGTGTGATGGCACAGACAAACGAAATGTTAAAATAATTAGCATGCAAAAGGAACCAACAAGAAAGAAATCAAACAAAGCAGAAAACTGTGTTGCTCAACAGAAATGACAGGATGTTCTCGGCCGTCAAATCCGAGGCAATGGCAAAGTAAAGAAAGGAAAAGCTGATTCGTTGTATCTGAGAGAGAGAGAGAGAGAGAGAGAGAGGAGTGTAGACTCGTACTTTCTACCTATCACCCCTAGTAACAGAACAGTCTATACCTTACGCTTACGTACGGAAAACTTCGACCAATAAAAAACCCTACTAGGCGAATCAACAAATCTCATTGGTTAACGACACAATAATCTGAAAGTTTCACGTGCAAAACAAAATTGCGCCAAAACTTCTTTGATCCGATTTCGGACTTTCAAAAACATATAAAAGAAAACACCGACTGACCAAAAGGGTCAGAGACGAACATCCACAGAGAAATTGCCAACATACTCCACGTCACTCGAAATCACGACTTTACCGCGCAAAAGTACATCAACGCTGATTGCAATTTAAACTCGACCAACTCAGTGGACATCAAATCGCAAACCTAAAACAACTTTGCTTATCCAAAGTGAACTATACTCACTACATTATTAAGTAAAAATCAACATTCGAACGATTCAGAAATATTACAGTCAAAGGTAGACCACTCTATAAGAACTCATTCCAAAAAACACTTAACATCGACATTTTTAATGTTAATTAACACAACTCCAGAAAGACTGTAACTGAGCATACAAATACAAAAAGAGACATACCGAAACCTCAAATATCACACACACTTTGCCATAGTAAAATATATCAAAATATCCTGTATATATATATTACATTTAATTGTATATAAATGTTTTGTTGGTTTCTAAATTAAATATGTCTTGTTTTTTATTGTATTTAAAATTCTTTTGTTTATTTGTTTGTGGATGCAGAAAGTCACGCAACCTACACAAATTCCTTCTGATTCACTCAATTACAATTAATTAATTCTGCACATCCCCAACAGGAGCAAGCAGAGAAGTGAAGGAAAGGCAATGTCTGCGTCTTTCCAAGAAGGAAGCGGTGAAAAGAGGAAAAGACAGCACACATGAACAAACAGAAAGAGAGGACCTCAACACCAAAAGATGGAAATCGCTTCTACTTCCTTCTGGCCATGGAGGCCATCATTACTGACGTGGTGAGAGGATCAGCAACATATCCCTTTTAAGAGAGCCCGAGATTTAGCTTAACCCCAACACTGAGTTAGGTTGTGACACAGGGTTGGTTTTTAACATGGGGATCCGAGTGTTTCCACTCGAGTCGCTAGTCTAAGCTTGTCTATGCTAGTCTTAGCTGGTCATACCACCATTACAGAACAGATGTTATGCAACGGAGGAGAAAAGGCCTCCGGCACGGAACAGATACTACAACCGCAGTATCTACTCCGACGGGAAAAAAAAAAACCTTTTCTTCTGCCAATCCCTCCGGAAGAATCCGGGGGAAAAAGGGGTTTTCAGAATTGGATTGTCCCACCCCACTGGTAAGAAAGTCCGAAATTTACTTCAGTTACCTTAATGTGTATTTAGCCATCGTGTAGGAATTTTCCCCAGTTGCGTGTATGTATGTATGTATGTATGTGTGTGTGTGTTTTTGTGTGTGTGTGTGCTGGGCAGCGTATAGAGTGGAATGAACAAACTCAAGGCTCGAAATAGCTGTTTAACAGCTTTTATTTGTGGTTGAAAGAGAGTGCAAAATAACGGTATTTTGCGGGGAAAAGAGTTGGGTTTCTCAGTTAACAAAGTTCTTATCTTGAGTAGATGTTTTATAGCGAGTGATTTCTTCGCTTGGTACGACAGGAAACGAGAAATCTGAGTGTGAAACTTTTTGAACTGGTACGTGTCTTGTACAGCAAGGGTTGCGTGTAGTTGTTCCTTTAGGTAGTTTGTCTCGAAGAGAGATGTCTCTGCTTGTTCCCACGATGAACGGGAAATCTGAAGTCAAGCTGCCAGGACATTTCAGCAAAGGTTGAATGTAACCATTTGAGCTGAGGTTGAAGGTCGCAAAATTGGAAAAGAGACCGAATCGAGCAAAGTAATCGAGCTGCTTCTTTACTTTGCGACAAGTGGGATAGTTACTATAATGGGCATTAGTAGAGTTGACATGCCTTGTGGTAATTTGGTAACAGTATAGCACAGGTTTGTTCTTGTACATGTCATCAAGTATATTAGGCTGCTAACAATTTCCCTATAGAATTATGAGTTTGTCAGTTTTATAGAATCTTCATCTCGGATTTTGTTTTCTTTAATTTCACATGGTCTTGTCCTCGGTCATATTGAATTTTTGTAGCGCTCTTTTTATATAGTTCACTTGACTCATTTCAGCATAGCCATCTCTCCACTTGAATCCAATGCCTAGGAACCATGACAGTGTTGCCATGATTTGAAATTGTCTCCTTTGTATAACTCTTCTGAAAAAGGAGTACCCTTTTTTCTAAAAAATAATGTGGCCAGTTCAAACATGGCTGGCTAGCACCATACATCTCTCTTCGTGTTCTATCAATCTGTTTAGATGGTGGCAGCGGTAACAAATACCCGAAAACGACGTATCAGAATTTAATTTGAGAACCAATGTCTTACAAGTTCACGTTTTAGCCTCTTTTCTGATCTTTGCCCTGACATACACCTCTGCTTCCAAAACCGGCTCCCAAAGCCTTGATTCTTATCAGAGATAAGAATACATTTTCTGACGAATGAGTGAGATGGAAAATATACTAATAAATGAGACCACACCTGCCTTAACCATAGTGCCATACAGTCATACATATTTTTGAGCAAGCCTTTCTATGAACACTTTTTCTTCCTTTAAGTTAAAGGAATTTTCTTCTCACTTTCTTTCTCTTATATTTTTTACATATTCCTTTACCGTTTTTGTGTATGTAAATAAACATTTTCTTCTTTTGTTAAACCCCGAGCAGGAATTTGAGTCTTTATTCTTCCGCCTAAAAGAGAGAATTGTCCGCTCTAAACTTTCAAGTCGTTGTTGCTTTTATCGATTCTGTCACCTTAACACAGTGATGTGGGAAAACTGGGAAAATTTACCACAGAGGCACAGCCAAACAAACAAGGGCGGAAGTGAGACAAGAATGAAAACAACACTTAAAGGAAGTCTATAAAATAAAGAATAGTCGGTCTACGTGATGGAAAATAAAAGACGAGAACCGCCATGTACAAAAATGTCGTTCACGGAAAGAGATCCTCACCAACAAATTGTGAGTACAATATTACCGTTACCTGTCATTGTATTATTTGGGGCAAACCGATCTGTCGTTCAAAAAAAAAAAAAAAAAGGAAAAAGAAAAAAGTATTAATCAAAAAAGAAATACATAAAAGATCAAAACGTCCAAACTAGCAATCGAACCGGTCATGTCATAGATAACAACCGAGAATATGGTTAAATCGTTTAATTTTTTTCAAGCATCGCTGCGAGCTGTATTTCTCCGGACAGAATATACCGGAGAAAAAACAGGTTGGTCACATATTGTTACTGTTGGGTGAAGAACGATTTCGAAAACAAGGCCGACAAACGGAATCTGGCTGTGTCAAGGGAAAAGTTTCTAGAACGATTAGAGCCCCGAATAAACTCCAGAATCGCTCAATTTTGCTTACAGAAATACATTCAGAAGGATTCTTAGAATATTGACCACTTTCTGGCAAAGTGTCGTTTACAGACAAAGAAATGTAAATTTCGAAATGAAAAAGAAACGGGGGAGCTATTAATCGAACAGATTATCGTTGGGACGAAACATTATGAACTACAAAAACAACTCCCCTCGAAAGACCAGACGTTGTCTATAAGAAGCTCTCAACATATGCAGAGTACACGAAGCTTCAATACACTACATGAGCCAGCTAAGTTGATATAAAGGAAAAGGTATTAATGCTGTCAAACACATCCCAAGCAATGATGTGTCGGGAAATATCCCGACATCAAACAAAGATGCCCAGCATGGCGTACAGCGTACTCAGCATGCGGCTGAAAGAACCACTGGGCTAAAGCGTGCATAAATAAATCAAATAGGAACACGGAGAACATTCAACCTAGACCACACACGACGCTAAGGCGCCCAATATCGCGAAGACATCTAGGGCCACGATCAGAAACCAACTGAGCTCATAGCAACCGCATAGATGCGCTAAACCAGAGCTCAAGTGATAAGCTAGACGAACATTTTGATCAAATGTCTTTTCACTTGATTGAAAAACAGAATAGGAGAAACACCCGAACTGAAGTTTTTGCAAGTTTAAACAAATCACTCCCTAACAGACTATGGATGCAGAAGCTAAAGGCAAAAGTTGACACTGAAGCGGAAGAGAACACGCCCTTGCGTATTGTTCAGAAAATGTTCCCCGAAAAAGTCAACCCAGATAGATTACCACTGACTGACTCCACACGTCAGGAAAAAGCTATACTTACTGTATACAATGGCGCAACCATGCCCCAACATGGGTCTGTGAATATACAATGTATACAGCCATGAATAGAGAAATATCAAATTCTACGTCATTACCTTGGAAGGCCCAGCTATACTGGGCCTTCCTTCCCTCAGATAGTTGAAGCTAGTAACTGTACATTGTGCCATCCAGCAAATAAGATGCCCAATTAACTCCACAGAAAACCTCATGGAAATGTATCCTGATCTCTTTGACAAATTTGAATTGAAAACAAACAGTAACCCAGTTATCCATGCACCCAGGAAATTTTTCATCCACCTTAAGAACGAAATCAAAGCAGAACTATAAGATATGGTGATTTAAGGAATTATTAGAAAGATAGATGAGCCAACTGACTTAGTCAGCAGCATTGTGTTTGGGAGCAAAAGCAGTGGAAACCTCAGGATATGCCTAGTCCTAAAGAACCTGAAAAAAAATCAAGCGATGCCATTACAAGACCCCTACATTGGAAGAGGTCTCCGACAAACTACCAAATGCTAAGTACTACACAAAAATGGATGCCAAGAATGGCTACTAGTCTGTCAAGTTCGATTCTAACTCCCAATCACTAACCACATTTAATTCCCCCTTCGGTCGATACTGCTTCAGGAGAATGCCATTCAGCCTAGTAATATCTCAAGATGTCTTCTAACAAAAAATGAACATGATCCTGGAGCAATGTCTAGGGACAAAAAGACTAATATACGATGTAGTGGTTTATGGGCAAACCAAGGAGGAGCATGTTGCTGATGTTTTAACACCGCTAAGTGTACCCTGGACCAGAAGGAAATACACTTCTCTGGAGCTGTTTTTAGTAAAAAAAAATGGGCTCCGCCCAGATCACTATAAGGTGGATGAGATAAAATCGCTACTCAGTCCTCGTAATGTAGCGGAACTTCAGAATGTGCTGGGAATTATCACATATATGGCACCATTTATCCCTCGTCTACCTGATCTCACAGCACCCCGAGAGAATTGCTAAAGAAAGACTCAGAGTAGCCATCAAAAGTCCTTGTTGCAAGTAAAGGATATAATCAGCACAGATAGGTTGCTCACTTACTTTGATCCATTAAAGTGATTCAAGTTGATGCTTCAAGCAAGGGTCCTGGGGCTGCACTCATCAAGAAGGCAAACCCATAGCATTTGCATCCATATCTCTCACAGAATCAAAGCAGAGCTCTGCCAACATAGAACGGGAGCTATTAGCAGTGGTTTTCGGATGCGACAAATTCCGGACATACATAAATAGCATCCAATTTATCATTGAGTGTGATCACAAACCCCTGAAGATGATATCCCTAAAAGAATCTCACTGCAGCACCAACCCGACTTCAACGAATGCTGCTTTGACTGTAAGAATACGACATGGTCATCACGTATCGACCATGGAAGAACCCAATATTATATAAATTGAGAGACATAATCCTTCGAGGATGTCCCAACTCGAAACAAGAGGTTAGCCAAGATTTGCAGCCCTACTGGTCCTACCATGATGAACTCGTAATTGAAAATAGAATAATAATTCCCTAACTTCTTCAGTCAGAAATAATACAAAAGATGCACTATGCTCATCAAGGGACGGACAAATGTAGATTGAGAGCAAAAAGCTGCTTGTTCTGGCATGGTATCTACAGCGACATTGCCAAAACTGTTCAACAATGCGGCATTTACCAGGAGCATCAAAAAGAACAGCGTACCGAACCACAGTAAGATCATAGCAAATTGTAGATACAGATCTCTTCCACTTTCACAACCAGAACTACCGACTGTTGATTATTACTCCACACACCTATTCGTACGTAGACTGGGAGAATTCTCCAATCAAGATGTGGTCAATGTGACCAAACAAATATTTGGAGAACAGAGAGTACTCGAAAGTGTTATCAGTAATAATGGGTCCCACTAGCTCCAGCCTGTTCTAAGAGTTCGGAAAAAGTGGAAGTTTGAATATCACACATCATCGAGGCACCAAAATCAAATGGTATGGTAGAACGGTGCATGCAATTAGTCTGACATGAAGAAAGCAACCCAGTGTAACAGTGACATCAACATGAATTTCCTATGCTACACCGATAAATGAGTTTTACTTGTAGCTTATTGCCATTTTTCGTTTTCTTCAAAATTTCTTAATACTACTTTGAATTCACTGAAAGTCATTTGTTCTGTTTTGCGTCACCATAGTTGTAAATATCTACACTATTTACGTTTTCGGACTGTTGTCCTCATCTTCGTTGCCATATTCAGGACGTTTCGGCCGTTGTACGCTCCGGTCTTCTTCAGTTGATCTGAATTTCAAACTGAACCCTTTATTTCGTGCACCGGGTTTGATTGTTCTAGTTCCAAGTGCCATGGCTCTTCCGGATGTCTCAGTATCAGTTATCTCCCTTTTAACTCAACTCACCAAGTTTTTGTTCACTTCTGCTATGGCCAGGTATTGTGTCAAGTCACTTGATTTAACCAACGCTTTTATCCACTGGGTTATGTGTTTTTGAAGACATCAGTGTATGAACTTTTGGGACTTATAAACCTAATGTCTCAGTAACGACAGTCCTTAATCATGTTCTCCTCTATAGAAGGTCTTACTTGGAAGAAGTGTCTAAAGTGTTGAACCACTTTCGAAGGTCGTCTTCATGTTTATAGGATATAAATTTCTATTTTTACGGCCAATAAGTGATGCACAAACAAGTAAGAGACGCACACAAATAAATCTTATTAAATTCAGTAGATACGAAAAAACTTTTTACAATTCTGTAAAAAACACGACTCCAAATTAAATAAGTGGATTACGGAACAAGATTGGATATACCAAGTCACGTGATGTACGTCCACGCGGTTGAACTCCAAATTCCCTGGAAATAGTTCTAGGCTCAGGGTACGATTAGAACCAGATCTATAGCGATAAAAACGTAACGTCACCAACAGTCAGTGACAAGATCTGCAACAACACAATCAGTGAAAGATAGTCGGCGAAAGACAGTCAGCGAATCAGAAGTCACCTTCAACAACATAAATACACGTACTATGACAACATGTCAGCCAGCGATGATTTTTCTACATACAACGCCACTACGAAAGTAAGTTTTGTCTCTTTTCTCTTTGTTCACTGTGTTTTAAAATTACTGCTCCCGCACGCAATCGTACCATACCACTTGATTTCCTCACCTGCAACAAAAACTTTGAAACTTTGCAGACTCACTTGCGACAAATCATTTCGAATAATCGAACTATTGGTCTTTTCATGGCTACAACAAAGAACATTGATTTTTAATATATAAATACATGTATCTGACTGTATAAATGTTAGTTTGGTATTCTTCCTTTTTTGCGAAGACCGTTTCTTCGCGTTGTTTATAATTTTGTGTTGTGTTTTATTTGTGGACATGACACTCGAATTTTATTTTCCACCTAAAATCCGGGTAGACTGACTCCACATGTTATATGGATCAACGACCTTTTGTATCTTTTCCGATAATCCATTTACATAGGGTAGGCAGTCCGAAGCTGTTTTCAGAGTGCGCCCTTCTATTTCAGTTGGTCGGAGCTGTTGTCATGTACACAGGGTATCTGTTACGTTTGTAGGGTACTGCTTATACTAAGCACGTCGTGAATATGGTATCGAAGATAAGGACACCAATCCGTGCAATGTAAATAATGTAAATAAATACAATACCTCTCATCATTCTAAAAACAAGCGTTTCACCAGTGATTATTAATCACTATAAAAACAACCTTTCTACAACAAGCAGGCGTCAGTAGCAGTAGTAAAAAGGAACAACAGAGGTGTATCTTCCTTGCTCTGTGAAAATCCAGAGTTGACGGTTTCAAAAGCTTCCCTTCACCACAAAATTCTCGAAACAAATATAAACTAGTAAACCCAAATTTTAAAGAAACAAAAAGAGACAATACCCTGAGAACATTTACCAGACACAAAACTAATATTGTAAATAACATTCACGAAAAGAATATTACACATTCTTGTCATTAATTCCAGCAGGTGTCTCGGAGTCTTGTTGTTATCCCTGTATATTTTATTCATTTCATTTTCAGTATAAAAAAGAGAAAAGGAATCCTCTTTCAACTACTAATAGATATAACACGGGGTAACTTAAACACAACTCACCTTCAATACCGTTACAATGGTGACCCATCTAAAAGAACTGAACGCAAGTAACAAAATAATAATAATATGAAGAATAGAATAGAGGAATTTTACGTACAACAGGTACATCAGAGCAGCAGAATTTATGGAAATGGCTGTAAGTGACTGGTTTTTCATCAGAAAAGCACAATTTCATTTACGTCATATAACAGAGTCAACAAACTTCTTTACCTTGCCGCGTGCGTTGAAGAAATTTTTTTTTACCACGTGTCTTAGGAGAATATTATTCTCACCATGTACGTTTTAAAAGGAAAAAATTATGAATATTTCCCTTGCCACTTGTATATTAAAAAAACCCAAAACAACCAATACTGACAACAACATCCTAAAAAAAAAAAGTTGATAAACGCCCTACAATGGAATGACAACAGAATATAAAAGTGCTACCGTTACCAAAAAAAAAAAAAAAAATACATTAACCAATTTTCTGAAGGATGACTAAGCTGACATATCACTCCTTTATGAAGGACCGTTACATCCAGCCTAGCAATCCTCCTTACTCTGGACACTATACCAGACATGAAAAATACCTAAACCACAGAAAATTCCTAAAAACATCTTACAATCTCTACTGAGAGATTAAAATCAGTGATGCTACAAAACGAACAGGTAACATTTCCTAAAAAAAAAACATAAGAAAAGTAGCAGATCCTCAAATTCTACAGATGATACCAAAAACTGCTCTAAACGCTCTTCAGAATTTAAGACCAAAATCAAAAACCAAGAAAAACAGTAAAGTTGTTCCGCCAACAACAGTCCCAAAACCAAAACACAGGTTCACCAACAAGCAAGTAAGCAAATCTGACTCGAAAACTTAGACCCCTACAGCATACAAGCCCCATTTCCTAGAACAGGCCTGCCAGCTATACAAAAACAAAAAAAGAACAACCTTAACAAAGAAAAGCAAGATAAAAATAAAATAAATTTGCAACAGGAAATAACGACAAACGAAAAGGCGGCAATAAGAGCTACGAATTCATGCAAGAACTGTTTCATGGAAGAGGATTATTTTTATGATTAAAACATTCCGTTCTTATGGGGGAACTTCTGTTATGGTCTAGAATGATGATAATATTTCAACATTCTAAAAATAACATTGCCATCAGTGATGATAAAAAAATAAGGATATTCCATCATATTAAAAATAACCCTGTCATCAGTGATGATAGAAAAGAAGAATATTTCATCATCCTACCCTTATCTTTATAAAAACGACCCATCCACCACAAGAGAGTCAGTAGAATAGAGTAGAGTTCTGTAAACTAGGATATCCTATAGTAGTAAACTAGTGGGCAAGTAGTAGTACAGAAACTCACGTCTTTGCCAGCACTCTGTGAAGAGCGAAAACAGACGATGTCAAACGCCATCCTCACAAATGAAATTTTCGGAACCAAACAATGTCAAACGGCATCCGCACAAAAGAAATTCTCGAAACTAAACCAAGTAAGCACTGATTTTTGAACAAAAGATGCACTAAGAACATTGTTAAACACACCATACCAAGATTCAATATAATCGTCACAAAAAGAAAATACAAATTCTTGTTATTCATGTCAACACGTGTCTCAAGTTTTATTGTTTATATTATGGTTGTACGTTTTAATTCATTTCGTTTTCAATATAAAAAAGAGAAAATGATTCCTCCTACACTGTAAATGCATATAGCAACGGAGTAATTACTTTAACAACACCCAAATAATATCAAGTCAGTATTACTACTACATCAACCTTAACTTACCACCCCGTTACAAAGCCATGTGCATTCTTCTTTTATTTATTTTAAATGACTTTTTGCACTACTACAGTTTGTATGTCTAAACTTTCAATGAAAAATTTTAAAATTTGTATTTCTGTATCAGGTTTTTAATGTTAGTTCTTTGTTGTTTCACCTGAGAGAATTAAAGTTTCTACCCAGAAAGTGACAAAATTTTACTTTTTACTCTCTTTTTTTTTTCGATCATGGCATTTTGATAGTCTTGCATATTGGTCTTGATTTCCTCAATGAATCTCTGCTGCCACCATTTTGTATTATCAAGAACACGACACAACGTGTTATGTTTAGTTTACTTTAATACATCTTTATGTCAAATCACCATTCGCACCAACTCATTTGGCCGTCTACATGTCACATTTAATCTCGTTTTGCAGTCTCGTCTATATGATCTCGCATTATATAACATATTTGAACATCTTTTTTTAATAGCAATAACATAGATCGTCACACATTCAAATTAGCATTTGAATAAAGGATTAATACATTTTTTTAAATAGGAAAGGTAATTTTTATATTTATACTAGCAGCATAGCCCGGCGTTGCCCGTACTTGATTAAAAAATTGTACGACTCATACAGCAATCGCTATCACTTGACTTAAAATATTTTTGCCCTTCCTTGGCTTTAAAGGAAGGGCAAAAATTTGACGTGCTGATGTTGCTACATGCCTTACTTCTTGCCTATCTCACACTGCGAATTTTTTCTAAGCTCTATAGTAAACATTAAATCTGTTACGAAAAACGAACTAAACAAAATGAACACAAAACGATCAGCTTTAAAAAAGGACTCGTAACTGGAAAAACCGAATGAAAAAAGAATGTTAACAACAAATACTTTTTCAAACCCAACCCAGTTCTGCGGAATCAGAATCAACGTTGAGTTTAAGCAAGCGAGTGAGACAAATGGAGTAAAGTGCCATGCAGATTTAAATTTTCCCCACTTGTGACGAATGCAACTATCAATTTTTTTTCCCATGCTAGCATGCTAGTTAACATTCGTGTCAGTCAGCTGTTGGCTCTCATGCTGGTCAATAGAATCTTCCTGCCTATTCGTGGCAGCCAGCTATAGGCTCTCACTCTTGCCAGTAGAAAATGGCAGCAAACTACATGAAAACTGCCGTAGCTGCATGAAAAAATCGATTATTTCCACTATTGATGGCAGTTGCGAAATGCAAAGTCAGTCTTGGCCTTCCCGCTAACTTGGAGCATGTGCATGTACATTTTGGTGCAAATCCGTCGATAATTTTACGTAGTCCTGTGAAGTTTTGTTGAAATCAGTTGAAAAATGTAGCAAATACGATCGCATATATAAACGAACAGACACACACACACACACACAATCTGCGTTTTATAATAAGTAAGATTAAAGAAACAAACAAATCAGACTAATTGAAACCATTCTTTTATTTTTTTTATAATAGACAATAATTCTAAGAGTTTTAATGCTATATGAAGTGAAATGTGCGTGATCATCATCCACAGAACTTTCAGATTTTAAACAAACTGAATGATAATTATTATAAATTATGTGACAAAGCCAAATCAAGTCTATGCAAATTAAGGCAGGATAACATTTAGAAATATATTGCAAAAAATGGATAACCATCGAAAATGAAAAGAAAATGGATTACAATTTAGAAAAAGACACAAGGATTCAATTTCGAAAATGACAAAAAGAGAAAGCGCATTCAAGAATACAGTAAGACAAAAGTGCAACCACTGTAGAGGACCGTGTGGGTTTAAGTGCTGTTGATTTAGGAACACGTGCTGTTTATTCTTGCTAGACGATCCAACTACAAGAACAATGTGGACTCAAGTTGAGTCCAACCGAAGATGTAAAGAAAACAAACAAGACCGATGTATATATATAAACAAATATACGTATTAAACAACAAATTTACAAGTGACAAAGACATCAACATTTGTGTTTGTGTGTGAACGTAAAGAGTTTGTATTTGATGAATGTTCGTACGTACGTGTATGTGCGTTTCATGGCGTTTTCTCACTAACCCTAACCTTACGAGAGATCACATTTTTAAATGTATCCGCTGAAATGCAAAGTGAAAAAAAGAACGAGGCAAGAAGTCGCCCAGTATTTATAGTGTAGGGAGAGCGACCTCTAGTGAACAATTAGGGAATTAAGGAGGAGCTAACTCCGACACCACCTTTTAAAAAACAAACCCTTCTTTACTTGTCTCACGAGTAAAAAAACAACATAACAATTTTGGAAATGACTTTTTTATATTCACAATGTGCTTCACATTTTCTTTGAATTCTTATTCTTGTTGTCAAACCGCAGGAGAATTTTCACTTGAAAACTTCAGAATTCTTTTGGACTTTTGTTCCTTTTTGTCTAGATGCATTCTTCTTGACGTCAAATGCCTTCGGGGTTGCTTTCTGTGCTTATCTGCTAACCGGGGTTATAAAACAAAAAACAAAAAAAAGAAGGTTCACTGAAGGCTCCATCCAAGTTTTCAAAAGGGTTTGAAAAATAACTTTCCATAAACTTGAAATGGATCCTTAACAATTTTGACGGTTTTAAACCGCTGAGCCTAAATGATAACAAGTGTAACCATTTTTTCCACAAATTGGCTGGCCTACTTAAAATTCATAAACTTCTCCCAAAAGAATATGTACAAAAAAATAGACAAATAAAAATGTATTATTGCACCAAAGACTAACAGTAATAAAAAAATAAAAATTGTATATCAGTTAATCTCTATCTACACAGTTCTCTCAATCAAAGGAGATGTCCATTGTACAATAAAGTTTTAAATTTATTTAGTAAATAATCTCAAGCTTCAAGAAAATTAAGAACTGCCTTTTTTAGAGGAGTTTAATGCCAGGATTATTTTTAAGTGATTCAATAATTAAATGTATAAGGTTTCTTACGGGAACATTTTATAGTACATAAAATAATGGTGGTGAAAAAGAGTAGATGAATAAAATAACCGACCAATTTATTTGCAGTGTAAGATAACATTTATTAATCAATTAACAAAAGGAAAATTTAAAGCAATAGTTTCTTTTGTTAGAAGTAAATTGAATACACAACGAAATTTACATGAATATATTGAAATGGGACTGAGTTGGTGTGTTTTAGTGTGAAGCTTTTAGTTTCAACGTGGAATTTTCATGTCACCAGTTCAAAAGAGGAAAACTATAGGGTTCATGAGTTTTTTATATTACAGCTGCTGCTGAAACAAGGTTTATCTAGGGCTGCTACTGCTACTATGTTTAATGGCTGCTACTGATGTTATGGGCAATACAGTACCTCTCTTTCAAGCGAGATAGTTGTACAACAATCTCAAGCAAGAGAATTTTTACTATGTTAGGTAAGATATTTTCTTAGGCCATCTAATGTGACGATCGCTTTTTGAAGTACTAGATTGTGTCTGTTTGGTGACACAAAGTTGAAGTTTTTTAGTGATTCTCGCACATATGTTACATGGGTTGATTGTATAGGAGATGGGGATGTTGCTACTTGAGACATCTTCAATCTCAACATATCTACAAATGAAGCAGGATCCAAAAGTGGTTCTTTTACTATGATTATTAACAAATAAACGTAAATGTAAAGGTTTGCTATATACAAGTTCGACTGCAGAACTCTGAATCAGATTTTAGTTATACTAAAAGTAGTAATGAAATATTCAAGAAGAGCCAAGTAATATAGTTCAGTGCTGTTTTCAGGGATTCTTTCAGAGAACGATGAAAACGTTCTGTCATGCCGATAGCTTCAGGATGGTAAGCAGTTGTAAGAATTCTGGTAGTAACAAGCATTGGTTGGTTAAGGAAGCGAAAAGTGAGGATTCAAATTGTGCTCTTTTGTCTGTGGTGATGATAATGGGAACACCAAATCTGCTGACCCAATCAGTTATAAAACCCTGTGCAACTGATTTCGCACTGATGTCAGTAAGGGGAACTGTTTCAGGCCAGCGGTGAATCTATCAATGCAGGTGAGGAGACCATAATATTCCTGACAGGAAGTGAATCGTCAGGTGATGTCGATATGGACATGTCCAAACCGAGTCTCAGGGACAGGAAAAATGTAGGTGATTTAGTATGTCTTATAACGTGCCCAATCTTTTGCATCCTTGTTGATTCCGGGTCAGATATAATTTTTACTAATTAACTTGCAGGTCGCTGTTATACTTGGGTGTGATATTTGAGTGTCAAATAGTTTTCTACGGATTTTAGATCATCATCTTTTTGGAAAGTTGCAATAGCTTCAAAATCGATGACTGGATTATATTAATTATAGAAATATTCCTGGACATTGTATCTGCTAGAACGTTTTCAGAGCTTTTGATATGTCTAATATCAGTTCTTAATTAGCTGATGAAAGCGTGATGCCTAAGTTCCCGAAGATAATAGTTATCCGATTTCGCCTTGATTTCTCCGACTAAAGGTTTATGGATTGTGAGCACGCGAAAAGACCCTCCTTCCAAGAAATGTCGAAAATGTCGCATGGCACAGTACACTGCCATTAACTAAGGTCCAAAAGTGCTGTACAGAGTAGCGGTTTCTGATAATTTATTTGAGAAGAAAGACACGGGTAACCATACATCTGATTCCCGTTGTGGCAAGACTGCTCCAATGGCAAAACTCCAAGCATCTACTGCCAAGAATCGAATCAAGATTGTGAAAAGTGAGATTACGAACATTGGCTAACTTTTCCTTTGACAAATTAAATGCTGACAACGTTTTGAAGAAACGTTGTCAGCATTTAATTTGGCACTGAACGATTTATATCACGGTTCTTTTTCTTTTGTCCTTGAAGAACATCTGTAAGTAGGGAAACTATTTCCGCCACGTTGGGAATAAATTTCCAATAAAAATTCACCATACCAAAGAATTGGCGTAGATTTTTCAAAGTTCTAAAAACCGGAAAACAGCGAATAGCTTCGTGTCTTTCAGGTAATGGTTTGATCTTATGGCCTAAAATGTCAACTTCAGACAATCCAAATTTACATTTAATTGGATTCACTATAACAAATTCAAAATCCTTCAAAAACATATGATAAATGCCATTTATGCTCTTCTGGCGAAGAACTGGCAATAAGCTCTTCATAGATGTAGCAGAAAACTGAATCTGAAGAATTTGATTCATAAATTTTTGAAAGGATTGGGAAAGAATTCGGTAGTAATGGTAAACGTAAAAATTCGTAAAGCCAAAATGGCGTTTTAAAAGCTGCCGTCTTTATGTCAGAGTCCTCTGCGGGTATCTGATGGTAGACTCGGATGAGGTCAAGTTTTGTGATGATTTTGTAGTTGGCTGGTAAAATCTTGAATATTAGCAATTTGGTACCTATCAGGAAGAGTAATTGCGTTCAGTTTTCGGCAATCACTACAAGGTCTCCATGAGTAAGATGTTTTGGCACCATGTGTAGAGGTGAAGACCAATCGCTTTTCGAAAGACGAATTACTCCGTGATTTGCTATGTGCTGGAATTCCTTTTTGGCAAACTTGAGTTTATTAGAGGTAGGTCGACGAGGTCGTGAGAAGACAGGTGGACCAGTTGTTTCAATGCAGTGAGTGATATCATATATTCTCACAAGAGTGTTGAATTTTGGTTAGGTTATGTCTTGATAATTGGACAATATTTCCGAAAATTCAGAATTTTCCTCAGCTGCTGCAACTTTGGGACTAAGAAATGTTGCAAATAGATTTGACGCCAGTCTTTGTCTTTTAATATCCATCAGCAGACCATAATAATGCAAAAAGTCCACCCACACCCAAATTGATGTAGTGATGTCAATCACAATGAAAATTCATTGGAAATCACATCGTAGCGACAAAGTGTCATGCATTTATGTCTATATGTGTGGATAATCGAACCATTTATCGCTTGTAACGTGAGTTTTCCCTGGTTCCTTTGTCTGACAGGGAAGATGGCATCAGCGATATCTGTGCTTCACTGTCAATCAGGAATATTGTTTTTGAATTTCTGTCGATTATGTGGAAGAGTCGACGAGTTTGAAATGCCAACGTGTCCCGTCGACGAAGATTGTTGGCTTATTCGTTTCCCCGAAACTTGTAATTGTAAGTTGTGCATTTTATACTCCTGTCACCGAATCTCTTGTGGAAGTAACAGATATCGCCCCTTCCTTTTGACTTGCTCCTGTATCGTTGTCTGTTTCTTGACGAACTGTGATGTTGGTGTCATTGTAATTGTTGAAGTGTTTTAGTATTTGGGTGATGTCATCATTTGAAGTCCGTGCACTTGCAACTGGGTTGTCTTGGGTCATGACTTCCGTAAATTTATCAGCCGGATCGCACAGCTTATTCATGGGTACATTGTCTCCCATTACCGTTAAGGATACCTGCATCATTCGTGGCAGCTTTCCTATAAATATGTTTTGTAAAACACATGTTTTGTAAAACACTACCATCCATCATATTGACCCAATGTTTTCGTTTCCAATAATTGTTACAGTCTACTCCTTTCAGATAGTGCAGTTCGGAGTATTAACGCCTCTTTTAATTTGTCGTACGGGTTGGTTCGTTGTGTATTTTTCAGGAGATTCCGTAGACACGTGGATGTTCTTGAGGTTATCGTAGCGTCCCCGCTAATCCTGTTCATGTTCATGTTCATGGCGGACTAGTTATTATTTTGGGACCTATCCCTTTTCTTCGTTGCATCATCTCACTTTCAATATGGCATGCAACATATCAGGCTTATTTAGATTTTATAATTAATCACATTTCTCTTTCTTGATTAATATTAACACAGTCTAAATACTCCTCGCGAGTATTTCATAATATTTTTAATACATTATAGCAACTAGGTATTTAATTTTTAGATACTAAGTACATATCAAGCTATTTCTGACCGTTGTGCCCGTTGTGAGATAAACACGTATGTCTCCTGAAATGCCCACGAAAAACAAGGCGGACTCGGAGATTGAGTTCACCATAAAGAAATAAAAGAAAGAACAAGAACCGATACATATGCACAGACAAATAATAATGTATTAAACAACAAACGGTTTACAAAATGATAATGTGTTTGTACGAAATGTGTAAACTTTTGATCTAATGTATATGTGAGTGAGTGTGCGTATGTGTATATGCATTGTTCATTGCGTTTCCCCCAAAGGAAAAAACGCAAATCTTCACGAGAGCTTTACATGGTTGTGGTGTTAGCTGAAAAGTCGGAAGAAAAAGAGGGCGAGAAGAAAATATCGCCAAATATTTATAGAACTGTAGAGTGTCCCCTAGTAACAGTTTGGAAAATTAAGAAATTAGGAGTTAACTCCGACAATATAAATCTGTGACCTTTTCGCCGATCTTAGGAGAGAGAATGAGAAGGAGGCTTTCTTTTCCTCTTCCTGCTGTCTATCTGACCTAGCAGGGTTTAGAATGTGCCGCATAAAGGCTTATTGTCACTTAATAATAAACCTTGTTTTCCTTCGATAATATGTTTAAAATATAGCGTAGTTGAATATGCTGCAAAAAGTTCCTTATTGAAAGTCGAATACCTAGTTTGAGTTAACTTTTTAACTATTGAAATTGGTGTTCCTTCCACTATTTGATGTAGGGCTGCACCAATTGCATAATTACTGCTATCAGTAATCAACCGATACACTCAGACCCTTGGTGAGCTAAAGACGGAAATTCACTGATTCTGCTTTTAATATCGTTAAATGATTGCAATTCTAATTCATTTAATGTAAACGTAGTATTACTGCATAAACGTATTTTTTTCTGTCTACAGAGTTTGGGATTAATTTTCTATAAAAATTTTACCATGCCTAAGAAACGACGAAGATTCTTACTATCTTTAGGGGGAGATTCTGTAATGTACTAACATTATTTTGTGTCGGTCTAATACCGTCAGAGCTAATATTATAACCCAAAAAATCGACTGAAGTCACATCAAATGTTAACTTTGCTATTCAAATTTTAGATTATTATCATGTAGGATTTTTATAATAGTTTCAACGTCTTTTATGTGTACTGAAGAATCATCGCTTAAAGTAAGAATATTGTCAATGTATGTAAATTCACAGTAAACATGTTAAAAGATCTTATCCATATATCTTTGAAAAGTGGATGTTGCATTCTTTAGTTCAAATGGCATGTATTTGTACTTGTGCAACCCGAGAGGAGAAATAAGTGTTTTTTTTTTTATCATCCGGGTGCATTTTGATTTGATGGTATGCTGATACCAGGTCAATTTTGCTAAATCTTGTTTTGTTGGCTAGTTTATCAGCAGTTGAATTAATGTTTGGGATGGTATATTTATCGCTTTTTGTAATGCTGTTTATTGCGCGGTAATCACCACAACATCTGAAATTTCCATCTGGCTTTTTAACCATGTGTAGGGCACTGAAGGTGTAATGATACGATTGTTTTGCAATTTTGAAACTTCTCTCTTTACTGCCTGGGTTTTCTATTCTGATAGGCGTCTAGCCTTGGCAAAAATAGGAACATTACTGCTTGTATCAATTCTTATTCGTTTTCTGGGTTGGTATATGGGGATATAATATTGGGATATATTTTTATAAAGCCTTTAATCAAATCAGGCATTTATTTACGACTAAGTTGATAGAGCCGTTGAATGTTTTTAGTTTCTTTGAACACGTTGTTGTGGGATCAGTGATCGTTCTCTGTTGGCAATCTATTAATAAACCAAAATTGTTTAGGAAGTCGAATCCTAGTAGGGGGTGTTGAATGTCCACTACTACGAACGTTCACAAAAAATTCGTCGAAGGGTAGGTAGGCTTAACTCGGCTTTAATTTGCCAGTAGCAGCGTATGCCTGAACCCATTGTAGCGGTTGCTATGTTTTTCCACGCCCACATTTTATTCACCTGCGATTGGCTAATAAATCACTACTACTTTTATATAGGAAAATTTAGCCATCGCTAAACGACTTCTTTGAATCTTCGGTTTGAGCTTGCGTGCTTGTTCTGTTAGTACAAGTGTAGTGATTGGTTAATTTTTAACCAATCACATATTTTAGTGCAAGATTAAGTTTTCCCGCGTTGCCGTGGGAGCCTACCCTTTTTTTTTCTTAAAAGGGGCGACTTTTCACAAGTCGTCAGTAAGATCCCGTAAGATTCCAGCCGTCAGCAAACGCACACATAGACACAGAATTTCGTAATATAAACTTACATTTCTCTCTGTGACTTTGCCAAGTTCAATCAACCAGAACTCAGTTTATATAGGTATGTAAAAGGATAGATAAGCTGGCACCGGTATCAATTAGGTCCCCAACGTTGCTTGTATCTGTAATGGCAGTCTCGTGGATGGAGGATATCGTCGTCCGTCGAATTAGTTTCCCGCTTCGTTGGCGCTGGTGAAGATGGACGCAAACTTGGCTGGTGTATCAAGTCTCTATTTTTTGTTCGGCCATTTGCACTAGTGTTTACATGAACGCGCCGCGTTCGCATAATAAATGTGTGCTCTACATGTTTTTTGTAATTGTCCCTTTTCAAAAAGGCCTTTTGGAAAGGTTTGAGACCGTCAGGTATAGCTAAGTTTTTAGTAGGCACTTCTTTCGTCTGAAATTGGTTACACGTGCTTATTTTAGCAGTGCCTTCGTATTAAAGTCATTAATTCACCCGTCAATTGTCCCAGCCTGGTCGGGTTTAAAACTTTATGTGTTGCTAACACCGGGGCGATGGAAGCTGTTAATGCTTGTAAAAATTTGTCTAATACTATGTCGTTGCTTATCTTCAGTCTTTTAGCAATCAACAATATTTTCTGAAGGTAAATCTATTATCGACCTGTAACAATGGAGGTGGATATTAAATTATCGAGTAGTTTTGGCTTTGTTTGTTCATGTGTTTCAATTAAAATCTTTTTAGCTCATCGGTAGTTGTGAGTATCCAGAATGTTGCTAGGTATTTTCGCCACTATTTCCAGAGGTAGAGACGCAATAACATTATAAAATTTAATGATTTGGGAAGTTACGTTTCTGAGATAGAATTGAGATTCAATAATTGTGAACCAATCGGCAATGCTAGCTTCCATGAATTTAGATGTCTTAATTGTTATTTGTTTGACAGTCGGCTCGTCGTGCTCTTGTTCCATTTTGTGTATTTTTTTTGTATTGTTTGTGTAATATATATATATATATATATATATATATATATATATATATATATATTGAATTCACCAAATATGCGGTTATCAAAATGTGTTGTTTTTTTTGGTTTCTTTTTTGCAGTCACGAGATATCGTGATTATTAAAATGTGTTTTCTTCATCGTGTTGTGCAAGATATGAAGCATCTACCTCATTTAAAATGAATGAAACATATTAAAAATTCAAATAAAACACAAAAGTCTTCGGATAAAAACACTTGCACACATATACACACACACACATACGCATATATATATATATATGTTTTATATTCGAAATTCTTAATACAATGTATCTATTTTCAAAAAGCTATTTGCCAAAAACAATATGATTTTTTGTACTGATGTCTCGTGCGGCCTGTTAGGTCACGTGACTGTTTTTTATTCTCATGAATATTTGTAGCGGACCCCCTGGAGGGGGGGGCGATATGAAAACGCGACCCGAGCGCCCCCGTATCGCAAAGTGATGAGGTCACAAGAGGCTCGCTAATGTTTTTCGTATCGACAAGGTGAAACAACACAGACGACAGAACGAGGATATGTAGGATTAATACGAATTTATTAAAGAAGGAGTAATGGTGGTCGGACTGGTCGACTCGAAGGTTGGATTGGTCGTGTCGTCGGTTGGAGTTGAGATGCAGACATTGCGGTCGGGTCGACGGTTGGAGTCAGGATGCTGACGTTCCGGTCGTGTCGACGGTTGGAGTCGAGGTGCTAGACGTTCCGGTAGGGTCGACGGTTGGACGTTGCAGTGCAGGCATTGATGGTCGAGGTCGGTGTCAAAACCTCCCGTAGTTATTACAACAGATAGTATACGGGGAAGGTTGGTTGGTCGTCGCAGATGATCGTTGCTGGTCGTCGCAGATGATCGCTGCTGGTCGTCGTAGATGGTTCCTGCTGGTCGGCTGGTCTGGTTTCCAACTGGACGTGTAGGGAAGGAAAGAGGAGCTGGCGTTGCGATGTTGTTGGGCATATCGTGTCTGCTGGTCGAGTCCGATATCGAAACCTCCCGTAATAATCATAACCGTAGTGTACGGGAAAGGTTACAGACGACGTGCGGGCAGCCAGTAGGGACGGAATGCCGAGAGTCGAACATGGGTAAGGAGCCAGAAGTAAAGAGGCGAAGTAAAGAGAGAAAGAAAAGTAGATCCTACTCGCGTCCAGTTGGCAGACAAAAAAAAATGGGAGCGTAAATTAATACGCAGCCCGGGGTCGACGTCCTGGCCACGAAGACCAGGAGCCTGCGTACCGACCGTTCAGGCGCCGACCAGGAATTCGCTGTATTATGGTAAGGGAGACTAACAACACAAATGGTCTCGCTAAAATGCTAAAAAGATTTCTCTAAAAAGTGAGTTGAGATTTGCTACGCAAAAACTAAGGTCTAAAAATGCTTAGAGGCATATTATGACTAGGTTCGTAATATCGTAACTAAAAGGTAATTAGCTCATCTCTAAAACGAAATTACCAGCGTGTAGGGAACACGATCGAAAGGTCAAGGTTGAAATTCCCTGCTCTCTTCCGCATTAGGTAGCGGCTAAAGGCGGCCGCGACAAACTGGCGTATATTTCTATTCAAAAATGTGATTTGCGACCATATATGCGTCAAGCCTTTATTTATGGTTCTGGAAGTTTTCCGTCGCTCGCCGAACGTGTCGAGTCTCGGCATGTTTATCCCCGTGGGGTATAAGTACAGTTAAAGTTATTGTTATCAATCAAAATATTTGTTCTTAAAGGTTTACCTCTCAAATTTGTTATGAAAACTCGTCGTCATTTGTGATGTACTGATGGAGGATGAAATGGATATATTTAATCGCATTTAATAAACAAGGAACACGCGGTGGATAATACGTTGGATTTTTATTACATGTTGTATTTTTTATTACGGAAGTTATAAAGGGGAATAATATGGGGTAATAATTTTGTAACTCTGCTGAATTCATTTTTTATTCGTATGTAGGCGGTTTGCTACTAGTATAGATTATTAATCATTCTAATATCCTTCACAAATATATCAAGGTAGTTAATCAGTTCCAATAGATCTTTGTGGCGGACTTTATCGAACGCTTTTGTGTAATCTATAAAACACAGATACACGTCCTTCTGCATTTTATTGCTCTTTCTGATAACATTCTGAGCATAAATATCGCATTTCTTGTTTCAATGTCATTGTTCCTATCCTATTTCCTGTTCTACTTCTGGTCTGATTCTGCTGGGCGCTCTATTCATCAGAATTTGAATGTTAAGTTTCATTATATGGCTCATTAGGCTGATTGTCCAATGGTGTTCACGTTAGTTTGCGTTTGGCTTCATGTGCATTGCTATGAAAATAGATTTACTTAAGTCTTCCGATATATCATCACTGTTGTAGATTTCATTTATTATTTCTGTAATCTTTCTATACCGAAATCGACTAAGGCTGCCAGCATTTTTATTACAATTCTTCTTTTTTTTTTTCAATTTAGCGAGTGCTAATTCCACTTTAGATTTTAATATTTCCGGACCGTCAGTATTTCTGTGTATTGCTGGTTGTTCTCTTTCGTCGATATATTCGTCCCTCTCTGGAATATCAACATTCCGTCTTTGGATTTTATGCATCCTGATGAGGAGGATGTCTTTTGTCTTGTTAGTTCTCTTTTCTTTTCTTTTCTTTTTATGCATATTTGCTTTATTTCCGATACACATTTTATTTCTGCACATTTTCGCTAAGCTACTGCTCTATAGCCTGTCCGCATTTGTTCTTTATTTCTTTGTGTAGTGTCTTATATTCTGTTCTGTGTCTTGGCATTTTTTTTTGTCTCCTTTTCATCATGTTGAGCATTTCCTCTATCATCCATTCATTCTTATTTCTTTGTCTTATTTCCTCTGGGATGATCTCGATTGCTAATGTTTCTAAAACTTCCAGTTTTCATTTTCCTTTTGTCCCGCGTATCTGCTTTTCACACTCTCCATATATTTTCCTTCGGATTCGGGTTGTTCGAGAATTTGTCCTATTGTAATTTGGGTGCCGCTTTAGTCCTCTTCTATTTCCATAGTTTCAGTTTAAGTTTACATATCACTTGGTGGGGGTGATCGCTTCCACAGTCGGCACTTGGATATGCTTTGCAGTGTAAAACTGCATTCCTGAATCTCTTGTTAATAGTTATGTAGTTGATCTATTTTTTGTTGATCCTCCTGGGTTCTCCATGTTCATATTCGTCTTGGGTGGTCATTCACCGTACACCACTGGAACGAATAAAAATAAACAAAACTTAAAACAAAAAGAGTGTAATGCAAAAAATACTGCCTTTTCTGTGGCTATATGCAAGTTCCCAAACAAAACAATTGTCCTGCCTAAGATAAATATTGTAAAGCCTTTTATGAACGCCTTTGAATGAAAGTGTGACCTAAATCGAAGGCACGGAGACAACGTATGAGCAGCAACCAGACGAAGTGGGGGGAAAAAAAACACTCCATTATCATATATGGGGAGAAGCGCCAGAGTATTTTAGTAAATATTTATCGGAAAGTTCGGACTACCGAAGCTAGCAAGAATGCTGCTAAAGTTTCAGAGTTATGATTTCATAAAGATATCCAGTTCTAATAGCTGACTGTTCATTCAGAATGTCGTCAAAATCAGGTAGGATGATTGAAATCATTGGACCTTAACATCCACATGATGAATACAAACGTCAGTGTGCCACCAATACGCATGCAAGACATCAACGAAAGCGCTGGCAAACACAGTGATGACTGGAAAGTTATCTGCTCGCTCCAGATGCCCAAGTTATCTACTTCTATACTGGAATTTCAGGGATGAAAATTTGTTCTGCTCAAAGGTAGCAAATTCACCATACCTACTTCACTTCAACCCGGCATTCTGTTGTAACTATGTATTACAACAGGGAATAGAGAAAACTCGTCTACGAGCTAGAAATGCCGTTTTCTGGGTAGGAATAAACGGAGATATTGATGACATGGTTGCAAAATCAAACTTTACTATCAAACAAGTACTTCAGAAGCATTGCTCCAGTATGAAACTCCTTCCTGATAATGAATCTTATGGAAATGTTATTCTTTCTGTAAATGCAATACCTCTAATTGATATATGACAACTAGTAGAAGGCATGTTTACAGTAATACTGACATACATTGAATATTCTGAGAAACGGCACTGTTGAGATCGACTGACTGATATATGTAGATACATATTTTGGCTGCTTCAGGAAGATATGCAAATACTCTTTGACCATGTGAACTTCAAGGCTTAGTGTAAATCGCAGTTGTCAATTATTATGAGATGCCTAAATGCCAAAAGAGAGAGATGATGAAATATTTGGAAAATTCGAACTAGGAACTTGTAATGATCACGGAGAAAAATGGATACAATGGTGCACGACAAACGATCAACAACACCTGGTTTCAAGAACACCCAGGACGTATATGTCGTTACCTAACTCTCACTGTCTGTCTCGCTATCATATATTTATATTCTACAACGATTTAACCATTCTCTTTGCTTGCTTACGTATGTGAGTCGTGTTTGTTTAGACACAAACTTGGAGAGCTTATTGACGTGGCAATATCACTTCCACACATTCACTTCACAAACATTTGAACAGCTTGTTTAAGGTTATATTAAAAATATGAAATCGCTCAATAAAACAGTCTATTGAAAAATACCTCTCTGTTGCAGTGAAACTTTCACTTCGTCGTTAGACTGTCAGTTGTGTTATAACTCTGGCTCCATGTTATATGTTATAATGATCTTGTACGTGAATTGAGTAATTGAAAGATTAGTAATAAAACTAAAAGTAAAGAAAAAGGAATACACGTGTTGACTCAACGAAATAAAACTTATTTTCTAATTTGTCGCTTGTATATATCAGCAGTTTTGTTGAGTAAAACCAACCTTACGGGTCACCTGGCTTTTCCCCTCCTCGCTTGAGGCTGGCGTGTCGTTTTGATTAGAGTTTATTCGGGTTCCCAAAATCATACAATGTTGGGGTTGACCGCGAAGTATAGTGTGGATCCTTCTATATTCGTTCTGTACCACAGATATGATTGCGTAATTCCTTTTCTGCGGCTGTGGTAACATTTGTCTCGTTGCGTTCAAGGACCACGTCGGGAATCAGGCTGGAATAAGAACTTTTTCAATAAAACGCACAAATCTGTTGATAACTCTAATAGCTTTATTGAATATAAAGTAAAACTTGATGAATAAAATGTCTCTATTATCTATTGTAAAATCAAGTTCACTACTGCAAGATGATAATTTGTGAAAATAACCAGTCAGCTGACTATCTCCCAATTCTTCAAAGTAATAACCAGTCAGTCGACTCTCATTCAATTCTTCACGCCAGTTGATCTTCTGTAATAACCCGCCAGTCAACTCTCACTCAATTCTTCAAAATATTAATCCGTCAGTCAACTCTCACTCAATCCCTGAAAGTAATAACCAGTCAGTCGACTCTCCCTCAATACTTCAAATAGCCCGCCAGTCGATTCTCACACAGTTCTTCTATAATAACCTGAGAGTCGACACTCACTCATGCGTGTGTCTGTGTTTTTGCTCCTGTCACGGCAATGACCACCGAGGCGAATCTCTGGAGACCTTCCGTGTTAGGCTGATTCTCCGTCTGTCTCTCTTTGTTTTCGTTCCGATCACAAGAAATGCAACCAGAGCGAATCCCCCCTTGTTGGGCTCGTATCCGTGTGTGTGTCTTCGGCCAGAGGTTAAGGTGTGTGTGTTTGGTACTGACGTATATTATAGACGAATCTCCCTAGAAGATTTGACATTGATATAACTAATTTTCCACCCGACCTTAGATCTTGTTAATAAAAACATGACCTTCGCTTTTGTTTTTGAATTTTCTGTATATCTTTCTGTAAAATAATCAACATAAACATAAACAAATCCAAAGCTTGGGAATTAAAGTCTTTTAAACAAAAAAAAACTTTAGATCATTCTTTTCTGTAAGGCCACACACGTTTTGTACAGATTGTATAATGTAAACAAACTTTCCAATTTAATTTCCCAGGAACAAAGAAACTCGGACATCACATTAATCACGTCTTCTTCTTATCGCCGGGAAGTAAATAAGGTACGAAGCCTTTGTTTTGCTCAATTTTACGGAATCTTGCTTATTTAATTCTGGGTTCGATTCTAAATGGAATTGTTCTTAAACAAAACATTTAAGATCAGTTCCATTTAGAATTATTATTTTATTATTTATTTCTTTTTTCATTTTTTCTCAACCATTCAACCTACTCTCATGAGAATTTTAATAATTATTATCCTATTAATCCTGTAATCTCATGCAAATAAACGGTCAGTGCCCTGAGGTATAGTTTGTAGGTATTTCTATTGTGCACTTTATATAGCAGTAAATAACAAAACATATTTGCTTTTTTATGATGGCCGTTTCAGATAGGCCGTGCTTTGAAGGTGGGTGTACACTCTGCATCGCGGATTCAGCAGATAGACTTTGTGTCATGGATATTACCATAAAGTATAAGGTATTTCATTTAATTTGGGTTTATGTGCCCAATGACTCCAGGTAGATATCCGAACTTTTTCTTGTTTTTATCTATTCCATTTAGTTCTTTTTTTCTTATTTTCGGACCAATCCTAAATTGGTTTGGTGGGATCCCTTTTCAAGTGCTTAAGGGGGGGGGGAATATTTTTGTGGAAATATGGGTAGTTTAATTAACCACTCTATTTTACTTTGATAGGAGATATCGCAGCTTATACTAAGTTAAAACTTAATGGTCAATAATGTATTGGCAGTTCCCTAAGTAACCCTACCTAAATACATATACCCGGAGTTAATCTTACACTTGGGACCCCACCGCTTTCACTTAGATTTAATTTATTCTTTTATACTGGAGAATTAGGGGAATAAAAAGAGAAAAAAGTAAATGGAAAGAGGAGAAACTATCTTAAGCAGGTGTAGCAATAGAAAAGGTCAGATTCTTCATAATAGCTCTGCTGAATTTCCTGTTTTAGAGGTAATTTGTACTATTTGTTCTAGAATTTATTTTACTAATCCGATATGTCTGTTCATCTTTTGTCTTCAATTTTAGCACATCAAATTTTTTCTTGTAAGAAGAAAAAACTTACAGGTAATATCATTGTTTGCTTTTCTCTTTCAATTCCTTAGAGTTAACAAAACATTTACAAGTTAAAACTTAATGTATCATTGTTACCTAAATATTTACTAGAATCATGTACACTTCTATCGTGTAAACTACAGTTAAATCCCTGAAAATTCCATCCCTCTTACCTTCAAAGAGTTTTCATTAACCCCACCTTGGCCTGGAAGTAAAGAGTTATTTTTTTTTATTTTTATTTTTTTTTTTCAAAAGGAAACCTATCGAATGGTTATCGACTAAACTCTGGAGGCTGAAAAATAAGACCTACCGAATGGCGAAAAAAAATTCTAAATGAGTCAATGACCAGCTAAAAAGAGTCGGTGTCTGAAAAACACTGTGAAGAAGGCAACGGGTAACCATTCCACTACCGATCCCAAGAATAACCATGGCGATGACAAACGTAAGTATTAGAACGTGAAGTGGGTAAAATCCACTGGAGATATCTCATCACCGGGTAAAGGAAGACATATCTGACTGTCATCCAGTGACTGTTCAAAACAAGCAAACATAGTAATCAGCACCTAGAACATAAGAACGCTACACCAAATATGGCCAGATTAAAAACATGTAATTTACACAGGGCCTTGGCGTTGTCCAGAGAGTTGTAAAAGTTTATCTCTTGTTTGATGGAGACCTGAATGCCAAGGTCAGAAAAGAACGAGAAGGCGAAATAGTTGTCAAGTTCAGATTATGATCCTGAAACGAACATGGCGAATGATTTGAACTTAGGACATGTCAGCTATCGTAAATATCTTGGCATCTAATAGAGCTTGTCATCCAGAATAGGTATTGTGAATTGTTCTCGCATAAGTGCTTTCTTCAGTTTACTGGGGATCAAGCATATTCTGAGTGTGTCATTTTTCTTTTTGGTGAGGAGAAAACGGGGTGGGTCTATTCACTGTTTTAATAACTCTTAGCTTGGTTAATCGCCTCAATTCTTCTTTGAAGAAACACAGAAATAGGCACTCTTTTGTTGGGAATCACAAATGGGATGTCGTTAGGCCTTAAATGCAGTGTTGCTACATTTGGTAGCTCCCCAAGCTTATTTTCAAACACCTATTTAAACTCGTCATTGAGGGTAACTACCTGAATATAGTGAAAATTTCTGTATCGTATCTTCACGTAGCCCATCTAAATTCGATCGGAACCCAATCTATGGTCGGCAACGATCTTCATCTGTGGCGTGTCTTCGAATTTTTTTATTATTCGTCAACAAACTGCTAATGGTTTTACTTGTGTTTTGTTCCACATTGACAAGACTCCATTATAGGGGCTCACTTCTGTAACAAACCTTGCCAGGAGCATGTTTAGATTTGCTCCTGTGTCAAAACCACTTCCTTTTTGTCCAGCAGCAAGATACATTTTGGCATTTTTGCGATTTTTTACTTGCATCAACAGCGTTCACCAATTGTGTGTCTTCTTCGTCCTTTTCCGGTGTTGTGTCAAGATGGTGCACAAGCAGCATAGCTAATGTAAAAAAATAAAATATGAAAATGAAATACGAAAAAAATTAAATTATGACATTTGCTTTTCCTAAACACCGATATCTCTTTTTCTCGTTCTCTGTCTCTGTCTGTCTGTCTCTCTCTCTCTCTCTCTCTACCCTTCTCTATATATACTTCTCTCTCAACTAATGAGAAGGCAACTCATATAAAAAGAGGAGGAAGAAGAAAAGACTGGAACACCTGCTGCGAAACGGAAGTTTGCTCGTCCAGGATCTCGTCATTGCCACTAGTAATCTGCCAAAATAAGAGAGGCTACACAAATATCTTCTGTTATATAAAAGAAAAAATAACACGGGAAAATAAAATAATTTAGGCCATTCAAGAAGACAAAGAGACATTAGAAGTGAGCCGAAATCAAGCTTTGTGGTAAATAGTCTGAAGCTTTTCAAACTTGTATATAAAGAGACAGCCGACAGAGAGCGATAGGAAAGAAACCGGCCCGAGCGTGTCGCGTGAAGAAACTAAAAGGTCGACTGCTTAAGATATTTTCCGCCCATTTGAGGTCAGAGAAAACACAACAGATTGATGCCGTACATGCTGACAAAGTAACTTCACTCCCGACTACTACTAAAATCTGACTCGTAAACCAGCAGAACGAACTTTCGCCGACCCAATTTACAAAGTCAATTAAAAAAACATATATTATTTGTTTATATCTGCATTATACGAGGCACTTCATTTTTGCTTATACGTAGTCCTTCAGTTTTTCTGATGCGAGGCCCTTCAGTTTTTCTTATACGAGTTCCAGCAGCTTTTCGTGTACGAAGCCCTTCAGTTTTTCTTATACATTGTCCTCCATTTTCTCTTATAAGAGGCCATACGGTTTTTCTTATACGAGGCCCTTCATTTTTTCTTATACGAGGTACTTCAGTTTTTCTTATACGAAGCCCTTCAGTTTTTCTCATACGATGTCCTTCGTTTTCTTTGTCACCCATAAACACATTGGCATCTGCGTATCTTATATTAAGATTGCGCCCTCGGATAATAAATCTGGGTAAAGTTTCCAGCTCTCTTAGGTTAATCTCGTTATAGAGGTTGAATTATCTTGTCTTAGACTCATTTCTATTTTTGTCAACTACTCAATCCATTTTCTATCTGTATGCAAGAGGTTGGCTCCCAGTATCAGTTCTGGATTATTCTAACATCCTTTCCAAATATAGCATTTTGGCATAATTTGTCAAATGCTTTTGCGTAATCTATAACATTTAAGTGCATATCCTTCTATATTTGATGTTGCTCTTTCTGATGACATGAATATCATTTTTGTATTGCTCTTTCTGATATCATGAATATGACATTTCTTGTTGCAGTGTCCTTGACAAAACCGCACTGTTCTCATCCTATTTCCCGTTTAATTCCGCTTCGCGTTCTATTCATCGGGATTCGCCTCATTAGTTTTCTTATGTGATTGTCCGATGGAGCTCGTATTCATTTGCACATAGTTTCTTAAGTAATGTTAAGAACATGGATTATGTCGCTACCGTTGTATATTTCGTTTATTACTTTTGTGATCTTGTCGATGCCGAAATCGTCTAAGACTGAGAACAATTCTGCCACGATCCGATCCGGCCCTGCTGCTTTGTTCCTTCTCCAATACTGATCTGACTTCAGATTTTAATATTTCTGACCCTTCCGTATTTTCAAGCATTGTAAGGTTTCTCTCTCGCTTTGTGAAAAACTTCTCTGACGTATTCGTTCTATCTTTGGAGTATCTTTCTTTTTCTGGTGTCCTGCCTTTGATTTTATAGAACCTCTTGATTGACTTACATTTTATTCCGTTAATTCTTTTATTCCGTTGTTCATAGTTGCTGTATTTGTGTTGCTCATGTTTTCTATTCTTACGCACTTTTCATTGAACCATTCCTCTTTACCATTGTGTTTATTATTTCTGTATTTAGTGTTCGACATTCTTTTCTATTCTTTGCCATTGCTTGTTGTCGCTTTTTCATTATTTCTAGAGTTACGTCAGTCATCCACTCATTCCTTTCTTGTCATGTTCTCCTTGGGATGATTTCATTCGCTGACGTCATGAATGTTCCTTTCAACATGTGCCACTTTGATTTTGTAGTCTCGTTCAGGTTATATTCGTTTATAACTCTGTTTTTGTGTGTCTCCTTGAAATTTGGGTGCTTCAGGAATCTGTCGGATTGCTGTTTAGGCGTTGGTTTAGTTTTTAGTTTCTGGAAGATGGTTGCCACTGAATTCGGCACTTGGGTAAACTTTGGAGTTTAGGACTGCGTTTCTGAATCTTTTGTTGATAGTTACGTAATCAATCTGTTTCCTTCTGTCTCCTTCCGGACTTCGCATGTCCAGAGGCATCTTGAGTGCACCTGGAACCAGATGTTAGCAGCACCTCGCATAAGAAAAAATGCAGGACCACGTATAAGAAAAACTGAAGGACTTCATATGAGAAAAACTGAAATAACTCGTATAAGAAAAACTGAAGTGCCTCGTATAAGAAAAAATGAAATAACTCGTATAAGAAAAACTGAAGGGCCTAATATAAAAAAAACTGCAGGACCTAGTAAAAGAAATTGAAAAAAAAAACGGACTAACCATCTTAACAATATAAGATATACAATCTTAACAATATAAGATACACAGATGACAATGTGTTTATGGCTGACACGGAAAGAAAATTGAAGGATTTCGTATAAGAAAAACTGAAGGGCTTCATATAAGAAAACCTGAAGGACCACGCATAAGAAAGAATGAATGGGCTCGTATAAAAAACTGCAGGACCTCGCTTAAGAAAAACTGAAGGGCCTCTTATAAGAAAAACTGAAGAGCTTCGTATAAGAAAAACCGTATGGCCACGTATCAGAGAAACTGGAGGACCTTGCATAAAAATACTGAAGGACCTCGTAAAAGAAAAACAGCAGGACTTCTTAGAATAACTGAAGGGCCTCGTATAAGGAAAACTGAAGGATCTCGTATATGAAAAACTGAAGGACCTCGTATAAGAAAAACCCACGGACCTCGTATAAGACAAAATGAAGAACCTCGTATACGAAAAACTGAAGGACCTTGTATAAGAAAAACTGCAGGACCTCGTATAAAAAACTGAAGTTCCTCACATGAGAAAAATGCAGGACCACGTATAAGAAAACCTGAAGGACCTAATATAAGAAAAAATGAAGGGCTTCGTATAAGAAAATGGGATGTGCCTCCTATAAGAAAAACTGAAGGGCCTCGTATAAGAACGTCTGAAGGGCCTCGTATAAGAAAAACTGAAGAAGGACCTCGTACACGAAAAACTGAAGGGCCTCGTATAAGAACGTCTGAAGGGCCTCGTATAAGAAAAACTGAAGAAGGACCTCGTACACGAAAAACTGCATGACCTCGTATAAGAAAAACCGACGATCCTCGTATAAGACAAAATGAAGGACATCGTATAAGAAAAGCTGCAGGACGTCTTATAAGAAAAACTGAAGGACCTTGTATAAGAAAAACTGCAGGACCTCGTATAAGAAAAACCGATGGACCTCGTTTAAGAAAACCGACGGACCTCGTATAAGAAAATCTGCACGACCTCGCATGAGAAAAACTGCACGATCTCGTATAAGAAAAACTCAAGTGCCTCGTATAAGAAAAACTGCAGGAACTATTAAAAGAAATCCAGAAAAAACGGACTAACCATCAACTACAAAAAGACGAAGTATGATCATGAGCAAAAACAGTGTTCGGCGAATGTGGCAGATGTGGATATCGCCATGTTGATAGAGTTTGCCCGACAACAGAACAGACGTGTCGGAAGTGCTTAAATGTCGGGCATTTTAAAAACATGTGCCAAACGAAGAAAACCGTACACTTTGTAAACGAGCCTGCTCGAAGTGAAGACGACTGTTGTCATTTATATATAGTTCATTGTATAGTGTGAACTTGCTACTTCAAGGCATCAAAGTGCCACTAAAACTTGACACAGGGAGCGACGTCAACACCCTACCGTTGAATTATTTAAACAAAATGAAAACCAAGCCCAAAATAAAACTAACGTCATATACAGGAGACGTAGTTCCAGTAGCAGGCAGAGGAGACATAATAATTAAAAGAAAAGGTACATCCCAGAAAATTCCTTTTATTATAACACCAAAGAACATATAGACGATATTAGGAAAATACTCCTGCAACCGACTACACCTAATGAATAACTCCGGAAAAAACAAGGTATGAAGACGATTATATCGTCCAGAATTGTGACATTCGACAAACGTATAGAGATGCACAATCAAAATAGCCACTCTTACGCCAGGAAGTACTCACGCAGCAGTAGCAGCAGATTTTTGCCATCACAACAATAGGGACTATCTCATTGTAGTGGATGCATACTCCAATTACCCCGATGCATATCAAATACTGTCGCAGAACAGTAGAGCTGTGATTAAAGCTATGCAACACAGATTTAACAGATTCGGAGTTCCATCAGAAGTATTCACACACAATGGCCCATGCTTAATGTTATCAGAATACCAACAAGTTGCAACAAAGTAGGGCTTCAAAATCATATCGCCATTTCCACATTACCAACAAGCAAACGGTCTCGCTGAAAAACAGTGATAAACATTTTACAGAAATGCGGGGGAGCATCACTTGGACTCTTAATCCACCGCAGCCTGCCAGGCGATCACGAATCGTCACCTACATAAATGTTGATGGGTAGAAAACTAAGAAGCAACCTACCCACAACAAATAAGCAAAAAAAGAGTGCCAAATGGAAGGCAAAGATTCAAATAAGGGCCAGACATAAACATTACTTCGACTGACGGTAAATTCAAGGGTTAAAAAGCTAAACCAATGGGAGGCAGTTCGTATTCGAGGCCCTGTTCCTAACATATGGAATGAATCGGACGTAGTACAAGCAGCGCCCTGATGATTCACAGTTCAGACTTAAACAGGAGCCCTCTTTCAACGGAACAGAAAGGAGTTACAAATGTAAACAAGCGCCATTCAAATGAGGACTCCTCATGGTTTCCACCGTCACCAGGCACAGACAACGTTGATCAAAATCAAAATCAGCAAGTAGTACCTAGCCTAACATCAGCACACCTAGGTGAAAAGAAAGCGTTTGAACAACAGAGCTCAGTAACAAAAAAACGGTAACAATCCATCAGAGTTGGACGTTCAAGCCGTAAGTTAAAACCATTGAACAGGTTAGACTTATAAATCGCTCAGTGAAGTATTTTTTCTCTACAGGAACTCTTTTTGTTTCTACATATGTTACTACACACATATGTAGATATTTTGTTCTCTCTAATTATTTTGTTGCTCTTCTGTACTTCTTACTAACTACATATCTATGTTTCGTTACTACAAATATCTGTACTGTCATATTGCGTGTAAAAATCTTGTACACCCGAACAATTCGATGTGTGGACAATCGGCTTACACTGTTGTAGAAGTGAGTCACCTAAGCTATGTTTAGAAGCGTCAACTCGGAGATTTGTCCGGTTGAAAGTGTCGAAATATATAGGAGGTTGATTCTGGTTCGAGATCAGTATATCCTTCACCCTTTTAAAGGCATTTGCTTGAGGCTCCTCCCATGCGAAGTGTGTGTTCTTACCTAATAGTTGGCACATGGGGCTTGTGACTTCGGATAGGTTGGGAGCAAATTTCAATAAGTAGTTAACCATCCCAAGTATGGTTTGTAATTGATACGCGATATAAGGTGTAGATAGTGGTTTGTAATTTTGCTTTATTATTGGGGGCCGGCATATCTTATATCGCTAATATTTTTTCATGGTTTGGTTCAATCCCATCAGAGCTAAAGAACTTGACTCTAATGACTGCGATCTGTAGTCTTTCTTTATTTAATTTAATCCTACTTGTCTTGCTCGTTCTAGAACCTTTGGCGGGGACTGGTCATGTTCAATGCGGGTTTTACCATATATTAGTATACTGTCTATCAGAGCAACAACGGCTGAGATGTTTTCAAAACATTAATCTATTTTCCTCTGGAATTCACCTTTGGACGATTTCAACTCTTATGGTAGGCAGAAGTATTTATACCTCTGAATGTTATGAGCAATGAGGACTTACTGTTTAGCGGTATGGTCCAAAATCTACACCTTATATCGCGTATCAAGAAAATTGTTCGAAAACAATTATTCGAAAAACATTTATTCGAATTGTAAATTGTTTAAATGAAAATTAATCGAAAGGACAACTATACTATTATTATAGTATTCGAAATACCTATGTTTGAAATACTTGTGTGGTCTTGTTTTGAGAGAGTCAATGCTGATTTACCTAGAACTAATAAAGCCCTTGAACAATGGCATAGAGCTTTTTTGCAGCAAGTATCATCCCATCATCTCACAATTTGGAAATACTTAGACGCCCCTAAAAGAGAACAGGTCTTGCAAGAAATTCATATTGCAAGAGCAGTTTGCCAAAATATCAACAGTGCCAGGAAATACCGCAACGTCTATAGAAAGCTCAAAATATTAGTGGCATCCTTGAATTAGTACTTTTCAGTAGTAGACTATTTGCGTGCAATATCATATAATTCAGTGTTATTAGGATTTTTTCTTACTAAATTGTTTTATTAACGATATTTGTATTTCAAATAATTATCATTTATGTATTTCCTCTTTTAATTTTTACATTTTTATTGCAATAAAGAATTTTGCATTTTGAAGAATTATCAAATTCGATTAATTTTCATTCACAATTTACAATTCGAACAAATGTTTTTCGAACAATTATTTTCGGATAATGTTCGCATAATCGTATATCGAGTTTAATTCATGGTCATGTGGTCTTTGAATAGCTCTGTTTAGGTTTAAATTCTAAGCTTGCTCCCCTTGTTTCCACAAGTACCAGGGAATTCACCCAATGTGTGAGTCCTTTGGCCTTTTTAATGATGCCGTATGCCTTCATTTGTGCCAGGTCTTCTGAAAGCCTCTGATGCTAGGAGCAAGTTTCAAGGGGTGTACAACGGAGATACCTTTGGGTCAACGTGAATGGAGCACTTTCCTTGGAACTTCACTATCCCATCGGAGACAGTATCTTATTTTTAGTTCGGCTTCCTTGGGAGGTAAGGGACTGGTCAGGTTGGGACATGGTCCTGGTGTACTGTGTGGGTTTAGATTATCATTCATATATTAGTTTGATTCGCTCAATGTCTAGGCTTTGCCTCAAGCTTAATATGGCAGACGAACCATTTTCGATAATGTGGCAATTTATATCGAGAAGATTGTTTTTGTGTCCATTTTAATAAACAGTGCCCCAATGTATTGATCGACAGACCTCCGTATGCTAACAGTCTGGTTTTGCTAGCGGTAATCTAAGTTTTGCTGCTCACGCAGAAGACAGTGTCAGTTTTGCTTTCGCTTCCGGACGCACTTTTATGCGTAGGGTGCAGAACGCTTGGTCATCTTTGATTACATTTTTGATGGGTGATACACGATGAACTGGTCGTCGACTGTTAGCTGTCTTCATTTCGTTTGGTATCGCTCCCTTCCTGGAGTTTTAAGGCATATATAGATTTACACATATTTGCGAAGTGTTTATATTTCCCACACTTCGAGCAACGTTTCCTTTTTGCAGGACAATTCGACCATTCACTGTGTGAATAACTACAACGAGTACACCGAGGTGCTTTCGGTTCATCGTTTTCAGTTTTTCCTTTTTTTGACATTGCCTTCCGGTAACTTTTATAGTGTCGCCTATCAATTCAAAAGGTGTACATATGTGTGTGTGTGTACGTTTGTGTGTGCGTTTCCCAATTGGAAATGCTTTTTCACGATAGACCAAGGAAAATAGGAAAAAGAGAATGATAGAAAATATTACAGTGTATTTATAGGTCTAGAAGGCGCCCCTTGTGGCATTTTCCTTTTTTTAGGAAAGTAAGTGGGGTAACTCCAGAAGCGTTGAAAATGTGAGTCTAGTCGGTATATTTCGTCCGGTGTCATATCGGTTCAGCTTTCGTAAATTTATTTTTCTTTTTCGCCTACCCAGAGAAGGGGATAGGTCACTTGTATTTCTTCCTTCTTGGCTCTTAGGGGTCCTCGGAGCATCAATTCTGGTTGACTGAAATTTGTGGGTGAACAGGTTATTTTTCTTATGCACGTCGTGGGGGGGGGGGTTACTCACATCATATCAGCAGAAATTACCTTCGCGTTCACGGAGATGAAAGCATACTTGACAGAAAATAAAAAGTACACAACATAACAGGAAAGCATGGTAAATTGTATAAATTTCTTTATATTTCTGTGCGTGAATTTTAGGTTACAATAGTTTTATGGTACATGTGATAAAAGGAAGAAATTTTCTTCGTAGTATTACAAGCCATATGACAGAGAGAAGTTAGACACATGTTGCCCGTACCAAGGTTAGTGGTGAAGAGATAGAATTAAATGTTTTTTGGAAGGATGTCCGTAGGAACAGTTTTATTGCATGCTGGGAGTATTTTTAATTTTTATTTAATTTATTTTTTACAACGTTTTTTTTAACAAGACTGGTCAAAAGGAGGACAACTCATATCGAGTTACCTATAATACAACAGTCTGCACTATACACGAACATTGTCATAAGCCCGAAACAACTGGGAATGCGATTCATCGAGCCATACCACACATTAACAGTCTTCCAGAGCAATGTCACGAGCCCAAGTGAAGCGCTGTATCCAGTGTCGCGTTGTTAACAATGACACCCTGGTAAGTCTTTTGCTTCCATATCCTATAGAAGATAAAGAACGCTGAACTGATTTGCTCTGATATGCATCTGGTACCTCCTGTATTGAATGTGAACCTGATTTAAGCCTCAGTGTTGCTTGTGGGTTATCGCAGACAGTTTTAGTCAGACACATCTGGTCACGATAATTAAGGATCCGTGTTCGGCCACTGTACTGTCCATAGTCGTTTGTAATGCCTTCCATTAGCACTCATTATCTTGCTCCATTTGAAGTTCGATAATTCACTCAGCAGATATCAGAACACAGTGCATGTAGCTCCATAATGTCAAGGTACGGAGGAGCTACCTTCATATCTCTTCTATGACTTTTTGTCTACCAGAATTACTTAAAATCATAAGAATCAATGCTGGATAGATGTGTTAAATTTACTTGTTCAAAGCTGCATCTAACTTGAAATGGCCGCTTGGCTAAAGATTTTCTTAAATATCAACACAAAAATAAGAAAACAAGAAAATCGATAGTTATCGTTGACTAACATATTCCTTACTTTATCAGATTTATGAAATCCTGGCACGTTCATATTTAATTCGATGAAAACAAATAGCCACTGCACTAATATACTCGTAGTAAAATAAATACGTGTTATTGTTACTATTAGTAACTTCATTTCTTTATCCTCTACTTAGCTCCTATTACTATTAACCGATGCTATTACTATCACACCCATGTCAAGTAATAGTCAGTCTTGCCAGTATCATATCTGCTTTCCTCAGCTAACATTACTCGACTGCTACAAATTTATGTCATACATATACTATTCTATAAATGAAAGTGTTGTTTAAATATTATTTTTTTACAGTCACGAATGATATAATCAGAATTCTTTTTTAAATTTATATCGACCACTAAAATCAAAATTTTAAATTATGAAGATATTATGCGTAATTAATTTAATATTATTCTCGATTTTAATGTAAATGTAAAGGAAAATAAATGTATATTTATTTTAAAATGCTCTGCTTAATTAAAATTTTTAGAATGCCCCTTTTTACTGAGCACCATAATCATTTATTGCACACACGTGTATGAATGATGAAAATATAGTGAGCTGTAAACATTTTTACAAGTGGGTCAAATTTAATGATCGATAAAAATGATCGAATAATTTTGGTAACAGATGGTCAAATGAAAAGCGGATCGATTAAATTATTGTACGTAGTTAAAAAGTTTTGAATGGTCAGTCTACGTGATTAGAAATCGGAGATATATTATTTCGGTTGGTATACTCGATAAGAAATGGCGATAGTGAACAAATATAGGCGGAAAAGGCAAATGCGACATTGTATATTGAAAACATTATTTACAGTTTGTTAAAATGTAACAATGAATATAGCGAATATTCAAACTAAGAAAATAAAAAATTATATCGAATCTTATTAAAAACTTATGTGCATATTTCACCAGTGTTTAAATCATTTTAATCATTTCATTTCAAGCAAGGCGATAAAGACACTGAGAGTGAAAGAAACTGAGAAAAAGTTGAGGAAAGAGAGGGCATTAAAAGATCAGGATTCAGCAGATAACGACTGACGTTGAATTTAAATTTTGGAGATCGTAGTTGACTGGGAAGGAAGAAGCCAGAAGAGAGTTCCGCAAGCAAGAAATGCGAGAAATATTAGCTTAGAACTTACGGTTACATGTAGCAATTTCAACAGTAATATAAGACCTAACTGCTAGTCTAGTACTGCGCCTAAATTCATGAAGTCGGAACATCAAAGAGGAAAGCTCATGAGAACAATTTCCATGAAAACAATTATAGAAAAGGCACAAGGAAGTTACATTAAGGCGATGGGAATCTGGATGAAGATGAGATTCCAGGTCAGAACTGATGTCATTTACATGATTCCTTTAGAACAGAATTTAAGAAAATATTTTTCTTTAATATAAATATTCCATTTTAATTTTATATACTGTTTTAAAATATTACAAGCAATGGTGAGAAGTAGATAAGCAGTGATGCGTGTTTCAATAACTGGCGGAATAAATCAGATTCGTGTGGTTGTAGGGGTCCCAAAATTATGATGTGATCGGGGATGAACCGTTCATTAGGTGACAGAAACTACGTGGATGTGTACGAGTATCTTTTAACTTCAGCTTTTTTTTTTTAATTTTAAACGCGAAATTGAATATTCGACCATATAAATCTCTCCGTGATAGAGACATTAGCACCAGGACCAGGACGAGACAAGGCAAATAAGGAATTATTGATCTTTCTATGTAGTTTGATTGACGTCTTTTCACCAGGAAAGTTTTTCTAGCATCTAGCTACGAATTACCGTTAGAAAAACTTTACTTCTCGCACTATATTCTGTTTGGGTTTGTGTCTGTGTATTAGTTAGTGGCAGAAGCAGTAACAGCTAAACGGGTGAACTCAGAAACGAGCCTCTTCTTCTTGTCCCTTGTTGTCTTCATTCTATCCATCTACATTTCTGCTGCATCTGTCGTGTTTATATAAAACATTTTCCATTCATGACATTGATTCATTGCACAGGTTTTCGATAAGATATACCTGACCTTCTTTTGTTCCGTAACTTTTTAGAATGCGGTCAGGCTAAACCCCGAGCCTGGATTTTGTTGACAAAATTAACATTTCGGACAGGAAGTATTTTGCATAAACATATCAAAAATTCTTCTTTGAAAATTGGGAAATTTCAAAAGACCATAAATTTTTGTCACATTGTTCCGGAGACAATTAGGCGGTTTTAGGAAGCTCTGGTCTTAATGAATTCTAATTGGTTTATTTCAAGTTCAAATCTTCCTGAAGCTTTCACGGAACTCATTTTATGACTTCTAATTATTTTTATTAGTTCTTTCCTTTTTTATTATATTCTACCCTTAATTAGTTTCCCTGAATTTTTAAACTGTTTAATCTTAATTATTTCTTGCTTCAAATCGCCATTAGGTTTTCCAATACAGTAAAACGTTGAAATAGATTTAGTTGTACCTCTTCATGCAGTAAAACGTTGAAGTAGAGTTACCATTCAGTTATATCCGATCATGCAGTAAAACATTAAACCAGGCTTGCCAACCTGTTATATTCTTTCATACAGTAAGCGTTGAACCATCGTTAACACCCTGTTATAGTGTAACTGAGGTAATTAGAAGACCAATACGTAGAAAGCAGAATTCCTACTACGTTCGACATAACTTCAACCTAAATCAAATAAGAAAAAAGGGATGGTGTTTGATAACAAATGGACTCAACTATTAGTGTGAGGTATACCAACTTGCAGCAGTAGAAAGGTAAGGATGACAACTTACGCAACAAATTTCAGATGAAATATGAAGACGAATGCTGCTATATTGAATTTCAAGTAACGATTGATTTTTAAATCACACACTCAAAAAATGTACTGCTTATGAAAGATAAACTCCGAAGGGCTTCTCTATCAAATATTTGCAATAAGTAAATCACACATGTTCGTACTCTATATTAGTTCATGTATGAAATCAATTATTATCCTTTATGTCATGTAACGTTAAATAAACTTGTAGTTAGATAAGTGGCTTATCACGCAGGGGAATAGCCAATTATCGGAATGGCTGGTAAAGATAGATTTAACTAAGCATTCGTATATTAGCATTAATATACTTGCGATGTAGTAACACTTGTTAATAGGTTAAGACAGATAATGACATGTATAGTTGTTTGAGAGGAAACACTTTATGTACATATTTGCAGAACTTGCATGCGATAATATTTCAATCGCAACAAACAGAATACGTAGTAGAAACAGAAAAGAGAAACGGATTCAAGTCTTACTTGTGAGTTGGCATGTTTATATTTGGCCTTAGTGACTTTATCTTGACCATATTAGACGAGAGAATATAAAGATCTGACGGATGGTTTCCAGCAGCCGAGGCGGCTTATTTTTCGCGCTTCTCTCGGGGCAGTCACGTGAAATCTTTTTACTTTTTATCAAGTACATAAATTATAGTTGAATCAAGATCAGATAATTAAGTTTTGCAACGTTACAAAGTAAAAGATTTTATGACATTTTAAAAATGATATTGTCATTATCACAAATGTGTGTTTTCTCTTTTTGTTTTTGGTTTGTAGAGTCAAAAATTTTATGGACTGATTTGGACCGTCAACACCATTAAATAAATGGTAACCACCAAACATTCCACTACATGAATGGTGACCCCGAATACGAATGTTGCGTGGCAAAGTATTAAGCAATATTTGATAAGAGAACAACTGTCATATTATCAGTAATTCCGACGCTCAAAAGAAAGTCTACCACAAGTACTGGCACATCCAACATCCCGGTGATCACTAACAAATTGTATCGGAGGATTATATCGAACTTCAACAAGGATTAACGCAAACATAATATTATTGAAAAAAAGACGTCAATTCAAGCTAAGGCTGACACGAACGATTCACAAATGGAAGCCGCAGTCACGGTCACTTTACCCGCATTCAATCAAACCAATGTTCAATGCGAAAAAGATAATGTCTCAAACTTCTCGCTACGCTTATGTAGCGGAGAAATTACCCGCAGACGTTGCCATGGAAGTTTCAGACTTGTTAGACGAACTACTAGCGGATAAGCTGTATGACACACTAAAAGACGCTATCTTAGGCAGAACAGGCGAATCTGAAGACCGCTGCCTACACAGCCTTTTTAATAACCTGCATCTCGCGCAGATTAAACCATCGCAGCTTTTAAGAAAAATGCGCACTTTACTTTTTTCTTTCTTTTTTTTTTAAAGCAAGCAAGGAGGGAAGCCACTAGGACGCAAGGGGTTACAGAAGATTTGGATCAAGATCAGATATGAGTGATAGAGGAAAGGATGAGGAGAAGGATAGTGGATAGATCAAGGAAACTGGAGATGTTGATTGACATTACATTTGAATAGTTGGAGATTATAGCTCTCAGGGAAACTGGAATAGGGAAGGGAGTTCCATACGCAAGAGGTGCGAGATATGAAGCTATTGGAGTAGAAGAGACGGCTGCATTTAATAGTTTCGACAGTGTAAGGGTGAGAGCGGGATGTCAGCCTCGTAGGGCGCTTGAATTCATGAAGTCTGGGAACCAGCAAATGCACCTCTTGGGAGCAATTACCATGAAAGTATTTGTAAAAAAAAGACAGAGAGAGGCGACGGCGCGTCTGTGAGAGAGCAACTGTAGACGAGATGCTAGAACAGGGCCAATTATATTGCATATCCGCCTCTGGAGCTTATCAAGAACCCCGAGGCAAACAGAAGGTGTACCAGACCATATATGGCAGCAATACTCCATGCAAGGACGAATTGTTGATTTGTAAATCTGAAGGATCGATTCCGGGGAGAAAAATTTCCTGGCGCGGCACAGGGAGCCAACTTTCCTTGCGGTGGACGAAGCAATTCATTCAATGTATTTGTTCCATCTCAGGTCAGCCGTCAACGTGAGACCGAGCAGCCGCAGAGAGGTGCTCTCGAGAAGTTGAGCGTCAGACATTCTAATGGAGGGCAGGGGAGGATCTCTGTGGTGATTAATAGAGAGCAGTTTTGTTTTTGAGGGATTAAAGTTGACCTGCCTATTCCTGCCCCAGTTCACAACCGATTGGAGGTCCTTTTCGAGACGAACGGCCAGGTTAGTTTTGCCAGCGACACTAGATTTGTTTTTGAGTAAATTGTAGTGTCATCTGCGTAGATGCCAACTTGGGAATTTATGGCGTCAGGAAGGTCATTTATGAAGATAAGGATTAGAGTGGGGCCCAGGATGGAGCCTTGAGGAACACCTGTGTTCGTGGGAGAGGAACTGGAGGAGAATCCGTCGAGAACAACCTTCAATTCACGGTTTGACAGGAATGATTGTATTAGGTCAAACAATCGACCCGTAATAACATAACCCGGCATGCCGGCCTTGCGAAGAAGGCCGGCATGCCAAACCCTATCAAATGCTTTGGAGATGTCTAGGGCCACGGCACGAGCTTCCCCGTTATTTTGAAGACCTTGGTAGACAGTTTCAGTGATGTCCGTAAGCGCATCAAATGTAGATCGGGCAAAGCGGAAGCCATATTGCTTGTATGAGAACAGATCATGGGATGTAAGGTTAACCACTTCGACATTAGGGCTTCGAAGACTTTGCCGAAGAGGCGTAGGAGACTGATAGGACGGTAATTAGAAGGGTCAGAGGGGTCGCCAGAATTCTTGAAGACAGGAACAATCGAAGAGGATTTTCAGCAGTCAGGAAAACAAGATTCCTTGAGGCAGTAGTTATATAGTTTAGAGAGGGTGGGTGCCAGTTCAGGCACGCATTTCTTCAAGACAATGGCTGGTATCCCATCCCCACCACTAGCCTTGTTGGGGTCTAAATTGGAGATAATGCCCAATACCAAAGATGGGGGTTATGTGTAACCCACTCAATAGGGTCTCAGTTCTAAGAGGGAAGTCGGGTATGGGTACACCGGAAGAGTCGAGCGTTGAGTTGAATGAAAATTTCCGAGCAAAGCATTCAACCTTGTCGGCAGAGGAGGTCAGGACTTCAAACTGGTTGAACAAAGGAGTTATAGAGGGTTTGCTATTGTTCAATACGCTCTTACAGAGACGCCAATAAGCTTTAGAGCCAAATTTGCGAGATGCAATACGCTCCTTCATCCGAGCAGCAAATAGTGACTTAGCTTCGTTGAGGACACGCTTACATTCGTTACGTGCGGAGGCAAAGCGACGTCTATTGCAGTCCGACATGTCTCTATGAAATAGGTTCCTATGGGCAATGGCGGCTGAGTAAGCAGGAGAGAACCAAGGGGAGGAGCGCGATTTGACCCTATATTTTCTTGAGTGCATGAAAGCGACGAATCCAGCTTTAACCCAGGATGAGACCTCAGAAGCACATTCTTGGACGGGGAGCGTAAAGACAACATCCCAGGGGACATCGCGGAGGCAATCACGGAACGCGTCCCAGTCAGCTCGTTGATAGTAGAACAAAGTTCTAGTGGTAGGAGGTTCTTTGCAGGCGGTGGAGTTGAAGGAAATGTTAACAGATACTACAACATGATCGGAGTTATCAAGAGGGCAGAGTTGCGTGTCCCTACAAGACTCGGGGATGGGGGTAAAACACAGATCGAGACTTGGGGGAAATACAATGTCCGATGCTGCCCTACGAAAATTATGGATGGACACTTTACATACCTACACCATCTAAATATTGACTTCACTTCCCGGCGACTTGGATCTACAAAAATTGGCGGAAATAGCCGATAAAATTAATGATAACAGGCCAACCAATGCAGTTTTCACCGCCATACAAACGCTAACTTCTATCAGTGATTTGCACGAACTCCTCAGAATTAAAAGGAGCATAGCAGATCTTACTATACAGCTACGAGTTCAATAAGACAACAAAGCGTCAGTCAATCAAATCAAACCAGCCGCTCGCGATCGCAGCAACGTGAGAGACGCCGATCATCCTCAACACGGAGGACCAAAATAAAATATGACGAATGCTGGGATCATCACAAATTCGGCCACAATGCTAAGCGATGTAACAAACCCTGTAATTTTAACGCAACAATAAGCGACAATACAGCAATCGGGAAACGACTTGTCCGGCAACATGTGAGAACGACGTTTGCTACCGGGAAGAAATATCTTCATAGTCGTCTATTTTATATTAAAAATACAAATTCTGGATATTCATTTATGGTGGACACTGTTGCCCAAATAAGCGTAATACCGCCCAAGCCAAATATGTCCATACAGAAACTCCTTATGTACTACAGAGACATTTGGCGAAATTTCGTTGACAATAGACCTCGGTTTACGAAGATCATTTTCCTGGATTTTACCATGGCAGAAGTAAGAACGCCTATCATTGGTGCAGACTTTCTTGCCCACTATGGTTTAACGGTAAATATGTCTACACGTTCTTTAGTAGACCAGACCAAGGAATTAACTGTCACAGGCGTTACTTCAGAATACACCACCACGGGAATTAGTGCAACGTTGCCTGAAACTAATGGATTTACAAGATATCCTAAAAAAATTATCCAGAAGTATTTACACCTTTTAGCTACACAGAGCCAATTCGACATAATGCCGAGCATAGGATCAGACAACCAGATCTTCAGTATATTCCTCTCCTCTCCACATCCAGAAAAATACAAACATGCGAAAAACGAATTCCAGCATATGCTACAATTGGGTATCATACGACCATATTTGTTGTGGATTCCGAGATGAAATCCGGTCTCAAATGAATGACAAACGCAGGAATGAAATATAGCAAATAAATGTATTGACGCAATAATACAATTGGTAATACGGTTAGTAGATCCAGAAATGCGGTTAGTAGCAATAATAATATATATATACAGTCTGGGAAATTCAGTATCGAAGTATGACTTCCTACTGAGGCTACGTGCTCACAACTGTGACTCGTACAAAGCGGTTACCTCACACTCTTACTCTCTCTCTCTATTCACTGTATCACTATCAGTGTATCTCTCGTCTAACACCCGGGCATTCACTTGCAGCAGTACAAGTACACACTGGTCGAATCAACTTGTATGAAAAAGGGGTGGACCCCGTACCCCCCCCCCCCGCCTTAGATCCCTTTTGGGGGGAGTTAGTATTTTTTTTCTCTTATGGTTGATAATCAGGGGTTCGACAAATTTTCTCTTCCTGTTTGACCTTCTCATTTCTGTGTCTTTCTGCGGTCTTTGGATCTCAAACGCTTCGAAGATTGTATACATAGAATCGTCGTTTTCTGCGGGTGACGAGCTTGTCTCCTCAACCCGTCTTTTTTGTAATTGGTCGATATGTCTTCTATGTGAAAACTTCTCGCCTTGTACTGTGTACATTAATTTCCTAATCTGTTAATTACTGTACCAGGCTCCCAGTAAGCCATATTGTTTCTGAACATCCTAAAGTACACCCGTTCTCCTGGTTTAAATGATCTCTTGGGTACAATAGGTGTATACTGGTTTTTGCTCTTGTTTGGCAATAATTTGTCAAACACAGGCCTTATTCTCCGAGCAAACATCAATTCCGATGGTGAAAGACCCGATGGCGTGTTCACGTTATGTCTTATTCTGTACACTTGGAGGAACTGTTGTATCGATTTAACGAATCTTTCAGCTTGTCCGTTCGACCTCGGGTGGTACGGAGCTATCTTGATATGCTTTACTTGATATGTCTCATAAAATTCTTTGAAGTCACTGGAGGTAAATTGTGTGCCGTTATCGCTTACCAAACAATCCGCGATTCCAAATCTTGCGAATAGTTCGTGTAAACAGTTTATGGTGTTTTCTGTCGTCGGGTGTTTAAATCTGGCAACCTCTGGCCATTTACTGAAACTATCTACTGATATTAAATAGTAGTAACCTTCAATGGGTCCTGCGTAATCCACGTGCATTCTGGACCACGGTCTGTCGACTTTAGGCCATGGCTTTTGTATAGAGCCTTCGCCGCAGCAGCAAAACCTTTGCAACTTTCCACCATTTGCGTAATATCATCGTCCATGTTCGGCGGGTAGACAAAACTTCTCATAAGTGATTTCATCCGTTTTTTTCCGGGATGTCCTAAGTGTAAATCTTTCAAGATCCGTCTTCGTAGCGACTTCGGTATTACTACTCTCTCGTTATACAATAATATGTTGTCACAGATTGAGAAACTGTCTGCTAAATTCCTCATCTTCTCTTCTATTCTTTTCTTGGTATTCTGAATAAAATCGTCTCTTTCTGCTTCTCGTCTTATCGCTAGCAGCGTTACAGGTAGTTCCTTTATTGTATTGCATAATACCTTACTGATTTCATCTTCAGCTTGTAATGCCGCAATTACCGAATCTTCTAACGGTTTGCCTTTCGCAGGTATTAACCGCGATAGTCCATCAGCGTGTCCTATTTTCTTTGATGGTAAATGTTTACACGATTCTTTGCTACGCAACCGCATAGTGCTAGGAGTAAGAGACAACTAGGCACGTACAAGAATGCTACAGCTTTCAACACTAAATCACAATGTATTGACATATATCGAAGTTGTGAAGTTAGAACTACAGAGTTGAATGCTATGAGGGGTCTGAACGTGACCGACGATATAAACAGTGTGCAAAAACAAAGTTACCAACAGAAATACCGTAAACAGGGACAAATAGATTGTAATTTCTGTGGCAAGACATACGAAAAACGAAAAGAAGCATGTCCCATGTGGGGCTATCGCACCCGGCCGGAAGTTACTGCCGGCTACTCAAACATCTAAAAGCGTCACCGCGGAAAACATAACGAATGCCGTTAACTTCCGGTGACTCAGCGTTTTTCAGTCAACGTCTCACACAAACTAAAAAGAAACGAAACATTTACATATACGAACTTTCCTAACCAAAAACAATTACCAGAAACTACTTTATATACACATGGTGTCCAGCCAAAAAGTAGAAGGTAATTTTCAGGCATCACCCCAAAGATATCGCTAACAGGCTACGTTGCCGACCTCAGCCTATATAAACAAAGCGGATTTCTTCCACATATAATTCTTCCACGGATTTTGGCCTCGGGGTTGAGCGACGAGCTCCCCCTCTCACCTTCGCTGACCACACGAAGCAGGCAGCAGCAGCAGAGCAGCCCAGCTTCGTCATCAGCAGCAGCTCCAAGCAGCAGCAGCCAGCCGACGCAGCTCCAATCAGCAGCAGCCAGCCGACGCAGCTCCAATCAGCAGCAGCCAGCCGACGCAGCTCCAACCATCAGCAGCAGCCGGTTACATGATATGCACTAGCCTACACTAGGTTACATGATATGCACTAGCCTATCCTCGGCTACATGATATGCACTAGCCTGCACTCGGTTACATGATATGCACTAGTCCACCCTCGGTTACATGATATGCACTAGCCTATCCTCGGTTACATGATATGCACTAGTCTACCCTCGGTTACATGATATGCACTAGCCTATCCTCGGTTACATGATATGCACTAGTCGTTTTTCCGGACTACGCCTGGTTACATAATATGCAATAGTCCTTTTCAGGACTAACCTAGCCGCGTTATTACGAACGTCCTTTTATTAGAACTACCAAGCTGCGATCCTGCACGACAGTCTATCCAAGGACGAACTGACTACACCAGCGCCGTCCGCGTCGATCCTCTCTCTCCTCAAGCGCCGACGCGCTCTTTACTCAAGTACAGACATCCAGGGATCGACTGGACTTCGAACATCGCTGTTCCATCGGCCTACCTCCAAGCTGTCGCCTTGAAACCTGACAACGCTCCTTCAAAACGACCGAACTACCACAAACGATTATTTGTATATACTTGTGCCAGATTATTTAATAAAATTTGGCTTAAACTTTTACATCCTCGTCTTTGTTGCCCTTGCTTCGATCGTATTACCCTATATTATTTTTCTGCTTGCAGGGTTAACAGGCAACCTGCTTAGCGCCGCGACAGTGCCAAAAATGTAAATTCTGCAACAGTAGAAACTATTTTGCACTGAAATGTCCGAGGAAAAATTCTGTAGGAAAGACAGAAGTTAAGACAAAGCAATTAACCTTGTTTTTTCAAATTCTTCCAGTGATAATGAATGTGAATATGTGTTGTGTATAAACTCGGTGAGTGAGCAGCCAGATAAGGTTATCTATGCAAATATGATGCTAGAAAAAAGAAAGGTGAAGTTCCAAGTGGACTGTGAAGCAATCAATGTAATCCCGCAGAAATATGTGCGTAATATCTACATACAACTGTAACACCGCTGGGTGTCGACCCCAGTCAGCGGCAACCAAATCGTCGTCGGCCCTAGAAAGCGGTAACCAATTACGTCACCCAGTCGTCGGTCCTCAAGTTCCTTCAGACCGCCGTGGTTATCATTTAGCTGACTCTTCACTCATTAGCGCGTTTTGTCGTTAGTATCATTTTGGTGGCACAGTTCCACTCGACTTAGTTGCCGACTGTCTGTTCACGACCATTCACTCATCTGCTACATTGGTTTTTTTTCATCTCAGAGACTGAAAAGATCGTTGATAAATCAAACTTGAAGTAAAGACAGTTCGACAATTACAAAAAAAAAAAAAAAAAAAAAACAAGAATTCTTTGGAATAAAGAATTAACTCTGGTTAAAAATGTAACAACGATTTGGTTTATATATGATTTGTGGTATACAGCATTTTTAACCCCTCCCACTTGCAGTTTGTTTTAGTAGTAAATTAAATGTCTAACATCTGGCCTTCTAGTCTGGCACAAGGTCTTTGGTCAGGAGGTCTCGGCGGACGATGCGGATTCAGGCGTGTCTATCTCTGTCTCTCTTTTCTGTTGTACTTGTCTCGTCTCTTGTTCTTCTGTTCTTCTGAGTCCAAAATCTCCGGCAGGAGTGGGGTTGACTAAGATCTGGGTTCTGTTGTCTTCTACCCTAACTATCAACCTTTTCTAAATTTCAATATATAAAAACACATTTACTCAGGTGGTTTTCCAAATTTGGGGTTGTCCAGCCACCTTTTGTGAGTGGTCAGAGTGATCAAGCTATCCCTTAACTCCAACTTTCTTTACTCTCATCTCGCATCACCGCTTCATATAGGCGGTGCTAATATATATCTCTCCCTTCTATTTCTTCTGTTCCTTCTTCTTTTACTTCTTTATCCTTTCTCTTCCTTCTCCCATTCTCTCAGCAACCAACGCTTCGTGAGTTAGAGTGATAAATCCAACTTCCAGATGGCGCAGTGAAGACAAAAGGGATTTTCAGTCATTAGTCCTTATCTATCAGCTTTCCCCATGCTGTGGATCTCTCGATCGACCAGACCACTCAAAGAATTAGAAAAAGAAAGAAAAATCTATTTCCACTCTCCTTAAAACGAAAGTTTATCTGTCTTTTCTCTGTTTTATGCATTGTTTTACGATCGAATAGACTATCCAACTTTCTTGGTCACTTCAAAATATTTTTTTCTTACCACTTGTATCCAAGGGAATATGAATTACTGTTTGGGTATAAAAATTTTCTCTGAACGAATGTCACCAAAATTATAATGACGAACCTATGGGGATATTTTTCTTCTGGGTGGCTGATTTGAAACAGATGTTTTTGTTTTTTTCCTTACCCAGAGGGATCGTGAATGTTATTTCGGTGAATACCCGGCTTTCTCTATCGACAACATATTTTATTCTATTGACATCTTTGTGGATACCTTAAGGGTCTCTTCCTTATTGGTGCGAAGTGGAGAAGAACGTGTAGTCTTGTGTTTGCTTAATCTTATTGAATTTGGTCTAGTTAAATTTGGGTCCGATTCTCCTTGGAATTATCTCTAAACATGATATTTCAACGCATTTCGTTTTTAATTTTCTTCTCAATTTTTCAATCTATCTTTCTGCTATGTTAAAAATTATCATCCTGTTAGTAGACTCTTTCCTCTTCTTACTTTCTTACTCTTTTTGTTTGATCACCTCCGGAGATCCCAGTGTGGCACAACCGTCTACGAAGAAACTCAAAATGTGGAACGGGACGGAACTAGTATCCATTGCGCAACCCCAAAATATGAAAAAATATTCAGTGGTCATTATTAGGAAAGCGCGCAGCAGGACGCATGCCAGTGTCCATGACCCCTCAAGTTAAAAAGGAGACACTAATGCCACACACCATATTTGATCTTCCGTTGCAGAAGGTTGATGTTGACTTATTTGAATTTGACAGCATCGAGTATCTTGTAACTGTCGACTATTTTTCGAACTTCTTGGAAATAGATCGACTCTACTGTCTCAATGGTCATCCGCAAATTGAAGGCGTACTTTGCAAAATAAGGGATTCTATGTCATGATTTCCGACGCAGGGTCCCACTTTACGTCTTCATCCTTCAAGAACTTTTCTGAAAAATGCTATTTTGAACATCTTATGACGATCCCCCGGAAATCAACAGGCAAATCTTCAGTTAAGAGTTCAAAGCGGCTCATGAGAAAAAAAACAAAGACACCCACACAGACTAGATTCTAGTACTGCTTGATGTCAGAAACAATCCAAGCAAGGAATGGAAACCTTTATTTCGGCCATCTTGAATTCTCGGTTGTGGTAGAAGTTTTTGTATCGCTTTATAACGTGTAATGGCGATGGAAACAAAACTTAGTAACCTCGTGCCACTGAATGGTACAAATTATGCCACTTGGAAAGTACAATGCAAAACGGCATTAATTAAAGATGGCTTGTGGAGCATTGTGAACGAAACGGAGGTTGTTCCCGAAAGAAGGACAGATGCGACAACACACGCGAAATATTTATCGAGCAGGGATCGTGTTCTCAGTGGAACCGTCACTGTTGTATCTAATTGGAGACCCTGATGATCCTGCAGTTGTGTGGAAGAAATTGGCTGATCAATTTCAAAAGAAAACGTGGGCTAACAAATAAGCGTTGAGGAGAAAATTATATTCCTTTAAATTAAAAGAAGGTGACTCTGTTCACGAACACATCAAAACGATGATGGAAATATTTGATGAGTTAGCAATTATTGGCGATTAAATTGATGAGGAGGATAGAGGTGTACTTCTCCTAGCTACTCTCCCAGTTTCTTATAACATGTTGGTGACAGCACTCGAAGCAAGTCAGGATGTTCCCAAATGGGTGTTCACTAAACGATTGCTGTACGGAGAAACCAAGGTTAAAGAAAGGGAAATTAATGGTGCCGAATTGAAAGCCATGACGTCAAAACATCACGTCAACAAAAGGGAACCCAAGTGTTATCACTGTGGAAAAAATGGACACATTAAGTGTGACTGTCGATTGCTTGGTGAAAATACAAAAGGGAGTGTCAAGTGGAACCATCCGAAAAAGAAAGCTTTCTTCACTAAGAAAATGCAGGATGACTCAAGCGATTCTAACGATTACGTTGTTGGACTTTTTGCACATCATGCGTTGTTGCCTAATGATAAAAAGAGCAACTGAATTGGGGACTCTGGAGCAACATGTCACATGTGTTATGATGTGAGGAAATTCATTAATTTCAGAAAATTGGATGTAGCAGAGGAAATAACCCTTGGTGATGGATTCTCAGTTGAGGCATTAGGAATAGGAACAATAGAACTGAAAGTGAGTGTACCAGAGGGGAAACACCAAAGATGCAGGTTGTATGAGACTCTATATGTTCCCAAATTATCTTATAACTTATTGAGTGTGTCTAGAGCTACTAAATCTGGAAAGACATGCATATTTACTGAATCAAGTTGTCAACTTTTGGATGACAAGCAGAAAGTGGTGGCTACAGGTTCAAAAATTGGGAACATATACTATTTAAACTGCAGTGAACTACATGAAGCAGCCCATGCAGCAACTACCTGCTTAGGTAGTAGCACAAATTTGGCACAGACGTTTTGGCCACCTTGGAGCAAAGAATTTACAGAAACTAGTAAGGGACCAACTTGTAACTGGCCTTGATTATGATGTAACCAACGATATCAACTTTTGTGAGCCATGCTTGGATGGAAAACATCATCGTTTTTCGTTTCCAAAATCTGATGGAAGTCGAGCCACCCAACTTCTCAGAATTGTACATAGCGATGTTTGTGGAAGGATAGAGGCAAAATCGCTTGGTGGAGCTGAATATTTTGTCACATTTATTGACGATAAATCAAGATTTGTGTGGATATACGTGCTCAAGCACAAGAGAGATGTGTTCAAAAGGTTCATGGAATGGAAAACCATGGTGGAGAAATCCACTGGGCATAATGTTAAGACTCTACGCACTGATAATGGTGGGGAGTACACTTCAAGAGAATTTGAAGATTATTTAAAGAAGGAGGGTATACGACATGAATATACTGTTCCTAAAACTCCAGAGCAAAATAGAGTAGCTGAAAGAATGAACCGACCATTGGTGGAAACAGTACGAGCAATATTGTCGGGTTCAAAGCTCCCTAAGAAATTTTGGGCAGAGGCTTTAAATTAGCCATTGACAATGAAAGAAACACTTTCCAGTCCTGAGAAAAATGAATGGATGAAAGTAATGGAAAGTGAAATTTTTTCCCTACATACTAATAAAGTATGCGACCTTACGAAATTGCCCAGTGGATGAAAAGCTATTGGTAGCAAGTGGGTGTTTAAACGAAAGTATTATGCTGACGGAGACATGGAACATCATAAAGCTCAACTGGTAGCTCAAGGTTTTCTTCAGAAGCACAGAATTGACTATGACGAGACCTGCTCAGTTGTCAAATTTGAATCGGTGCGAACTGTTATTGACTTAGCAGCACAGCTTGACCTGAGGCTACATCAATTAGACATAACCACTGCATTCTTAAATGGTGAGCTGAAGGAAGAAATTTACATGAAGCAATCAGAAGGATTTAAAGTTAAAAACAAGGAACATCTTGTCTGTAAACTGAAGCGAAGCATCTATGGTTTGAAACAATCGCCAAGATGTTGGAATGAATCACTGGATTGCCAGCTGAAAAAAATACACTTCAAGCAGTTCGATAATAATCCTTGCATCTACATACAATCTTCAGGAGGAGAAATCTTTATAGCTTCTGTTTTTGTTGACGATATTATTCTGGCTAGCAAGTCTCTGACACGTATCCAAGAATTTGTTAATACAATATCGAAAATTTTCAACGTCAAGGACTACATCACTTCTTGGGTGTTAAGATTGCTTATCCCGAATCAGGGAAAATATGGATTAGATAACCGGCATATACAGCAGAACTTTTGAAGATTCCAAATGAAAAATTCAAAACCCACGTCAACTCCAATTGAAGTTGGAGCAAGATTAACCAAAGCAACTAAAGAAAGCAAGCTGGTCAACCAAGAGTTGTATCAATCAGCAGTTGGAAGCCTACTGTATCTGTCAACAAGGACACGACCTGACATTGCCTATGCTGTCGGAAATATTGCAAGATTCTGCTCCCAGCCTACAATGGAACACTGGACGTCTGTAAAACATATCTTGCGTTACCTAAACGGTACACGAGGGTATGGTTTATTATAATGCAAGGAGAAAGCAACCAATCTCCTGGGGTACTCAGATGCAGACTGGGCTGGTGATTTAGAGGATCGCAGATCGACCTCCGGGTACTTGTTCAAATTAAGTGGAGCGGCTGTCAGCTGGAGAAGTAAGAAGCAAATCTGTATTGCATTATCGACAGCTGAATCAGAATACATGGCATTGGCAAGTGCGGCACAGGAGGCAGTATAGATGCAGCGTCTTCAAGGTGATTTAATCGGAGCTTCAGTTGAACAGACACTGATATACGAGGACAATCAATCAACAATATGTATGGCAAAACATCCACAATATCATGGACGAGCTAAATATGTTGACATTAAGTTTCACTACATTCAAGAGCAGGTAGAGGTGAAGACTATTAAACTAGAGTACTGTCAGAGCAAAGACATGATCGCTGATGTGCTGACAAAAGGACTTATGAGCACACAATTTGTGAAGCTCAGAGAACTGTTAAGTGTTAGAGAACTGATACAGTAGTCTGACAGCAATTGAGGAGGAATGTTGAATTATCAATGACTGTCAGTCTGCCAAGAGTTATCTGCTCTTAGTTTTGGTTATCTCCTCTTTTCTCTTCTTACACAGTCCCTAATGTAAATAAAGCGTTCACCTCGTGCGTGTGTTAAGTAAAACATGTCTATGTGGTATTTTATTAAATTTGTCTTCCAGTCTGAAGTATCAAGTCTAATCAAAACAAGGTATGTTTCGATCTGATTGATTCTTGACTTTATAATTTTCCTTTTCAATTAACACAATAGCAAAATACAATATCTACTACCATTTGGTGTAATGCAGCACTGACAGCAGACTGTCAAATCCTAAATTAGACACCGTAACACTGCATGCCCTTGTCATTAGGTCCCTGACCCTGCCCTCGATGATCACGTTGTGATATAATGATACACGCAGGTCAGCTAATAAAGATGTAGAAGCAATTGAACTGTTTCCATTAACTTTAAAAAACACGACTGTTCAAAGGGTTCGAGCAGTGTATGATTTATGGAGTATTAGCGATGGGAAGAGCAGGATTGCTAGAAGGATGCACTCATCTGCTAACACAATCCAGGTTTTTGCACTAGATATCGTAGTCTTCTACACCCGTGTTTTTCCTATTTTGTACCATTATAAATTTAATAGATTTTCTTCTGTTAAATATAATGTGGTAAAGTTCTATAGGTTCTTAGCAATATTTATCGAAAATTCGGGAATAAACGAACAGAATCAAAGGTAGCAAATAATATATATTTATTTGACTTCGATTGGAGCGGGTCTTTCGGGATAGCGAAAGTTCGAAAGAACGTCTGCTTATGTAACAGCGGCAAAAAGTGGGTCGCAAAGGCGTAGCGCTTTTCAGTCATACGCTTGTTGCACTGAACGACTGCATTCCAATCTATGTTCACGTGTGATTCAGCCCTTCTTCACTCAACCTTATGTTTCCAGTTTTTTCCTTACAGTTTTATTAACCAGCAACTATGAGCGTTATACGAATTTTATAACAGTGGCAACAAATATTCAGGAACTCAAATTTGAAAAAAAAATTCTGATGTTGTAAGGAGTTTTGAACTCACGTCAATCAACGATTGGCAATACTCGCAATAGGGAGAACTCAGAAATCTTGTGTTAAAACAGTTTTCCTGTTGTGTTTCCTTGAGGTGACGTAACACTTCGGTATTTATTCATTCACTCAAATAGAGGAAGACTAACGTCATTGAAAATTAAATTTATCAGCAAAAATTAATCTTCTTTTGTCTTGAATAACTTTATTTTTACGATCTGTGGATAAGACAAAGTTGTTACACAACTACATAAGAATTAGAGACATCAGCTATTGGAATGATCCTGTTAAACAGGAAGTTTCAATCTTTAGATTCACTTGTTCTCGATATATTATTTTCTCACCATTTGCATTTGAGATTGAATAAGATTATTGTTTAAATTGGTAATATAGAAATAGTAGCATCAACAACCAAATTTGTTTTGGCAGCTCCTAGTCGCGGAACGACTTGTAGTAGTAGCGGGTCTGTCGGATTTAACGCACTGCTCACTTAGTTTTTCGTATTACTAGGAACAGAATTTGGCGGGTAAATGGTTAACATTTGAAGGTTACTTTATTTTGGGTGTTATCTGAACAACATTTTAGAAGTTCTTGCCCTGTCAGCGTAAAACATGACATCCCTAAATACTTTGTATTCTTGTTCTTTATAATATGGTATGGGTCTTTTCTATTTTGGATTCAGTGTATTTTTACGATATTTTTGTGGGTGTAGAGGTATTTATTCTTGCTTTACAGCAAATGCTACGGAATTTCTATTCGGTGAAGGTGTAGGAATCCTTCTACTCAGTTTTTCGTTGAATATTAAAATTTGGAGTGTCGGGATTCAATACATTAATAAAATATCGTTACAGGGTCGCTCGTAATTTGGCCGTCTAGAATAAAAAAACGCTTTTCATTGAAGGAATAAAATTCAGTAGAAAAGGCGACGTAGTTTCAACAAATAAACATTGATTTAATATAACGATAGGAATACAAAAAGTTGGAAAGTAATGTCTTTTCTTTGTGTTGATAAAGTTCTGAAATAAAATATAAACTGTCTTTGTGTACGTGTGTGAGAAACAATAAAATGTGATATGTGTGTTTGTATGAAAAAGTCAAGATGTGTGTGCGTGATGCATAGTAAAAACGGATACGAGAGATACGAATTGTTTCTTACTATTGGCGGTGTTGCCGTGATCTGGAGTTTGTCAACGCTGTCGTTTTTAACGGGCGGTCATGAAGGTCATCAGCGAGAGGTGTGTGGAATTTGGTGGCAGCCGCGTGTATATTGTTTTGGGAACGGATTTCGTATGTTTTTATACACTTTTTCCGAACAATATCGGCTCCAGAATTAAATTATTTATTTATTTCTAATTGGCCCAAAGAAGTCACGTGGTATGTCTTCTACTACGTCCGTACGATATTTGGTCGGTATCTACCTAAAAATGATGATGACTAATTTACAACAAACATTCTGATTTGTAATCTATGATTTTATTGGTGTGTTTTAAGATGTAAGTGTTTTCTTAAGTGTGATTGGTTTATAAATATTGTAGTTGATATTTTAGTGGACACGACAAAGGTAATAGCTTATCTTCTAATTTGCCTAATTTAGTGGGAGTCAGTCATTTTGTGCAGCAAAGACAGGTACTATATGAAGGTAGTGCTTGCAGAAATTTATACGGCCTATTATAGATACTATTTCTTGTAAGTAAACTGATCAATGAACCCAGTTATACTATTTTTTTTTATCAAGATCACTTTCTGATTCACGAATACATTTCACTAAACATGTTGGACGGATGTAGCGCTAAGAAAGCAAAGCCCAAAATAAAATAAAAATATCGTTTTCTGCGCAGGGGCTCCGAGCATCACATCCGGTCTACAAAACAAATCCTCATAAAAATCTAAAATACAATACACAATCACGAACATTGCTGGAAAAAAAGGAGTGATGAGCCTGGGAACCAGCACCTGTTGATCCACAGATATAAAAACGGCGCGCCTCGCCAACAAAAGGCAGTTCGGCTCAACACGCCGACCTCATCACACGACCGACAGTGTCGATTTCAATCCTGAAGATAGATGGATCAACTACACAAACACACCCTACCACTCGGTTTCACTAACCCACTCCAGGCCTCTTTCCTGACACCAAGCTTAACCTCGGTCAACCAACCCAACAAACCCGCGAAATCCCGGTCTTACCAATAACGTCCTTACACTTAATCGCTTCCCTTACCAACGGCAACTAAAGAACCACATATCAACAATTCTGCTACCTTTTGACAGAACTATGTATATATTCTCAAAATTGATCAATACATGCTGTTGAAACTCACATTGTTCTTTTCCTTTGCAATTATACGCTCGTTATAACACTACTTATGATTGTAGTTATCTTTATAAGCTTATTCAGCAATAAAGGCTTTTTTTTCATAACCTGACAAAATAGCCTTTTTAATTCATCATATTTTTGAGAATGTTGTACTGAAGGAGTTTTTGGTTACAAATTCAAAAGACAAACCTGCAATCGCAGAGACAAGTTTTGTTGCTGAAGCACCAATACCTCTGAGATGAAATTGGTCTTCATCTTTCTAGTATAAAAAAACAACTGTCTTCATAAATTCTGCTGCGTTAATTGTAATGTTGTACTGAAGTACCATTTCATCTATATTGATCATCCATTTTTAATTATTTAGAAAAAGTTTATCGAGAAAATTCAACTACTTAAACGAATTGTTTTTAGACGAGTGCTAAAGAGGTGTATATGAGTCTATTATTATTTTATTATTATCGGATGAATTTTATTGAAACGAAACAGAAAGTATGTATTTATAGTTTTTTTTACAGGGCCACTATTTTATAGCAGCGTTTGGTAATTAATCAGTTACAATTAATAAAATAAATAAATATCCAATGCTTGTGTCAAAATTTGAAACTGCAATTTGTTTATTTGTACAAATTTGATTTTGTGGATGTCTTTTACTTTTCATAATAAATAGTTTTAGAAATGGAAGTACATCTAAAGTTCATACATTTTTTACTAAAAAATTTTTTCACGTACAGTTTACAAGAAAAGTGAATTATAAGCGTATTGACTGAGAGAAGCTGCTATGAAATTTCAGAGATTTCTTTTTATTATTATCATTCATTTCACCTCCAAGCAAGGCGATAATGCTACTAATGCAAAGGGTTACACTACAGGGAGTGAAATAGTACGAGTGGGGAGAAAGAACAATAAAAGAGCGGGATTCAGGAAGAGTTCTTTTGACCTCAACCACTTCGATTCCCTCTTTGGATAAAGGGACTACATTGTCATAGATATGTATATAGACGAGTCAGCATTTCTAAGATGACCGAGTATGACCTGTTGCAGAATTTCGTATTTATCTGTTTTCAGGAGATAAAAATGTTATTTTTCTATCATGCGATATGTTCGTTTCTACTATGTGAGGAAATTTCTAATGCTACGTATTTTTGTTGGGAGTAAAACGACAGGCTGACCTAGAGAGTTGTTTTTAAGTTAGTCAACAAACATTCTGCTGTCAGACTTTAAAAAAAGAAACTTTACTCTTGTCACACAAAAATGGTCAAATAAATAAATATTAGATAAAAAATTTGTGCGGTAAATTAGTAAAAATATTCGAGGGGTTTCATATTGAATTTAAAGTCCTAAATAAAAAAAAAATTTATGATTCATTCTGATTTCAAATAGTTTCATTGAGTTGAGACTTGAGAGTTTTTACTTTTTAGTTTGATAACAATCTGTTTCTAAACAAATATTATCAAACATATCAGCTCGCATCAAACTGCTTTCAGATTACAAATCATCACAACTTAGCGTTAAATTTGATTAATTTGTATTTGTTGTCGAGGTGCTGATGTTTTATGATGATTGTTGGCGTTATTGTCGCTGCAATTTTTATGCTGAAATGTTCGAATCTATATCAGTTGAAACAAATTACAGCATTTTACCAAGGATGAGAAATGCATAGTGTTTAAAAATGTCAGCAGAATAAATCCCTTTATGAATTGTGTTACTCAAAAAAAGTGTAAATCAAAAATTTGCAAAATATTTTCTAAATCACATTGCGAAACGTGAGTAAAAAAAACTGTTGTTGGCTGTTGAATGTGTTGTAAAAATAAATCTAACTAAAAATCAGAAAAAAAAATTTTTTGAGCTAAAATTACGATATTAAAAAGTAAAATAAAAACATATGCTAAAAAATTCTATCTAAATTGAAAATCATTTTGTTTGATAACCAAACAATAATCTCTTCACTAAGAAAATGAAAATAAAAAAGTTCAGTTTAATTTGTTTTTAAATTTTAGTTTTGGTTAGAGTGCTGCTACTGCCGCTGTTCTAACTTCTAAACAGGTACTCCGCCCACTTGTGTTGACTGTTAGTAGTGACTTTAATCACTCAGTAAGCAAAAGGCACGTCACATATATCGAACGGAGTTCTTTCTTCGTCAACTGTTCTTGCGGTTAACGACTTATCCCGTGAGGTGTTTTCCTGTCTCGGATACCTCTAGGGACTTACGACCATGGACTCGCTCTACGGAAATGATCGGAAGCTGAGTGACTTGGAAGATAGTGGAGTGAGCTACTTTCTATTTGACCAAGAAGATATGTTCCAAACATCCAGTATGGTATGTTTTTGTGGTTGATGGCGTATACTTTCTGCTCTTCGCATACAAAAACATTTCTCTTTTTTTTTTATTTTGTGCTTCTTCATTTATTTATATTTTAGTATGTATATTCGTTTTAGCCCCACCCCTTTAGAAAATAATCATTTTTTTTAAAGCTGCTAAGAACTACGATCAGGTCTTTAGCCAGACCCTCCAGCTGGTTTTAAAAAAGTGTCGTTCTTCTTGTAGAATTTATTTCGTGTAAATAAACTTGTTACTTAAACGATAAACAAATGTGTTTATACTAAATTTAATATTGTTTTAAAATCTAATTCGAGGTGTAAAAAAGATAACGCAGTAAGAGATTTTTCTATATTTCCCTTGAATTGGAAAAATAAATATGACTAAAAATTAAAAATAGCTTAAAAAGTTTCGTAAACTAAACAAAGTTTCCATTCTTAACTATTATATTATGTAGACTATTTTAAAAATGTCCTTTAAAAGTAGTTGTTAACGCTAACTGATTATTTCATAACATACGTGTCAGTCTGTTTTGAAACAACAGCTGTAGGTTTTTTTATGTCGTCAACGTCAATGATTTTTTTTTTTAATGAAACGTTGAAAAATTTTCGGTATCTTTAAAAAATAAACAATAAAGAAGTATTTTCTTATTAAAAATAAAGTGTTATTTTTATTAAAATTAATTTTAAGTTTTTTTTTTCTGAATTTGAAACAAAATAAATCTTCAATGCTGACAAGAACTGATGCCCTCAAATTCAAATTTACATTTTCTCTTTCGGAATTAAACATATGTTACAAAACAAATGTTATGTTCAAAGAGATTTCGTTTTCCCCACGCAATGTCATTCTTAATTTTTTCTTTTATCTTCAAGTAGTGTCAAGTTTATTTCTCATATCCGCCATTTAAAAGAAATGAAGTGCAAACAAATTAAAATAATGTTTTAGTTTTAATTTTGATGACTTAAACAGTTTTTGAAAAAATACCTTTCTTCTTTAACTGAACCATATTATTGATTTTTTTTTGTTTGGAAAACCAAATTATCGTTATCAGTCACTTATCTTTTTTAATTGAAGCGTATTTATTCCATTTTTAGTTTCAATCAAAATCATGCATAAAAATAAAATAAATATCAATTTTTAATCTTCCAATTTTTTTTTCTAAAATTTACTTTTTTAATATTCATCTAGAAAAAAGGATGCAAAATTGTTTGGCAATATTTCAATTGCTATAAATGTCGACTTTAGATATTACATTGTGCTTTCGATAGTTTTGATATATTATTTTTTTTCTTAATTTCAATATTCTACAATTAAAAGGAAAAAAAGATTCAATTTTTAATAAACCGCCATTTTTGCGCATGCGCGTTTCGATTTTGAAAAATCCTGTAGACTAGACACCTGCTGCGGGTTATGATTAATTTTGAGTTTTGTTTTGACTAAACTTTTAAAATAAAATTATACTTTGCAAGGAACAATTCTGAAACACTAAAATTCAGTTATTCAAACTTGATGAGAAAGTGAAGGCGAATAATTTAAGACTAAGAGTTTTTAAATGTGTTCCTTATCAACCATATGTTACCAGTGACCGTCTGACGTGTTGTATTGGTAAACCATAAAAGTAAAACATGCTGACTTAGGATTTTTTATTTATTGCAATTTCACTTTTTTCATACTTGTTTCAAAGTTTTTTTTCCTTTTTTAAACTTCGTTTTTATAGGTATAGATTTAAAAATGAAACTTTCAAAAACTCCGTAAAACACCACAAAAAACATTTTGAATTTGATGAAAGAGTTTTTTTACGCAAAAATCGTTTTATAATTGCAACTAAAATAGATTTTTTTAATCATTTTTTCATTAAATTTATACGGACAAATGGAAAAGTTTCATTCTTTTTTTTAAAGAAAGGAAAAAAAATTGTATGTGAATGAAGAAAGTTTTAAAGTATAATAAAAGTTTCTATCAGTATGAAATGAAAACAAAACTTGTCTTCTACCCCCCCAAAAATTAAAAAAATAATGAAAGGCTACATAAGATTGTTTACATTTACAACTCCTTTTTTCAACCACTAGGAACAGCTGATGCCTTTTTATCCTGGATCAAATTCTGGCAGTGACTTAGTAAACGTAGTAAATGGAAATGCTGTGTTTGTCCTAGAAAGGGCTGATAAGTTTTGGGTTTTTTTTTTTATCCAATATGAATGTACAGAAAAATGCCCCGGCCGCAGATTTTAAAGTCGCTGTGTCGCTGCAAGTATTTATAAAAACATCAAACAAACCTTATGTTGACTGAAGAATTTTATCATGTTTATAGTTGATCATTATTATATTTTTATCATGTCGCCTACCCTGCCTAATTCCATAAGGTTTGGAAATCCAATTACAATATTAAACAAAAATCACTGTTAAATCGGCGTAAAAAACCTAAAGGTCTTTTTTAAAATAATGTTTAGTTTACGATTGTTAAGTTCTTGTGTCATTTGATACTTTTTTGAAAGAATTTTTTCTAGCCAAAATGAACAAAATAATTTTAAAATTAAATTTCTACCATAAAATATTATTTATTTATTATTTTAATCTTTCACTTTAAAAGAATATTAAATTCCACTAATTTGATTTTTTTTTCCTGTACGGAAAGGGTACTCTGAAGAAAACTAATGCAATGGTTTTGTTTTGCTGCCTGATTGAAATAAAAATAAAACTTAACTCCAAATCTCCATATCAATCCAATTTTTTTTTATACATTCCCTATCATTTGTAAAATTGTATTTTTATGTGAACTCCTTTAAAAAATACGTTTAAAAAATATTTTTTAGTTTGTTAGCCTGAAGTTAAATTTGTTTACTTTTGTTTTGTCCATCAAATCTTTCTAAATAACTAACTACTAACTTATTTTTTTTATTTTTTGTTAAGTTAATGGCAACATTTAGGTCAGCAATTATTGGAACATGTTTTGTTAAAAGAAAAATAAGTTGACGGACTTTTGAACTTTGTTTTTTTAGTGAACTGATTATTACTACTTGCAAATGGAAGGTAGATAAGGAATGGTAATGAGACTTCTGCTTGTGATCTTCCTCCAGAACCTTTAAATTTTTTGACATTAAGTGCCAGTACAAATTTAATCAAATATTTGAAAAAAAGAATTACGCATAAGGGAAAATTTTTCTTGTATTTATATTGTCCAGTTCAGAATGGTGGTGTTTATCACTAATCTGAGATTAACATCCCCAATCCCAACAACTTTTGAATGGTTATGGTGCACTCGGTCAAGATCAAACTCACTAAGAATTACTAATAAATTAATAATTGTCAATCTGAGTAGTCTCACTGCCATTATTACACCTTACCCTATTATTAATTAGAATAGTAGCAATCTCCAAACCAAACAAATTCCCAAATGTTGGAACATAAGGAGGTTTTGATCAAGATTTATAATCTTTTTTTATCTATTGCTCTTGTTTTCTACAAAAACAAGCCTACAGGATTAGTAATTTAATTTGTTATTTTTTTATGATTATTCTTGAAATTGTAGAAAAAATCAACCTGAAATTACAGGTAGTATTCTAATCTTCAGACGAGAATATGAAAAAAATATTGTAAAAATCCGATTTTGAATTTTAAAAAAAATGAATGATTTACCAGTTTTTTGTTTTTTCTTATGCACTTGTTTAGTTTATTTTTAATAAAATTTTCCATACTAAATTCTGTATTGATTTTAATTTGTTCTATTTTTTTTTCAATTTTAGGAGATTTTCTTGAAAAATATAAATGTTTTTAAATTCTGCGAAAAGTAAATATACTTGCTTGACTAATGTGAATTTGTGAAAATAAATTATTTAACAATGATTAAAAAAATTGTTTAAGTTTTTACAGAAAATTGTTTGCTTTTTTATTTTTAAACAATAAAAAAAATCTGCCTTTCTTTCCTATTTTGTATTTTTGGGTACTTAGATTTAGCATTTTATTAAAAACCATGAGCCGGGTTTTATTTTTGCTTTCTTTAACAAAATCTTTCTTTCATTGATTAAAAAGAAATTTAGTTTATCTTTGCTTACATTGATGTTTAGTTTACCAGCTGCTGTCTTTTTTACCCTTTTGTTTTTATATCAGTACTTGGCTATTTCCCACATAATTTAGAATATGCAATTCAATGATTATTGGCTTACTGGGAAAATTACTTAACAGACCAAAAAACTTATAAAAACACTCCTTCAGTATATGGTAGTATTTTTGAAGGTTTTTTCTTTGTTTCTCAATAGAAGTTATGAAATTCTTTCATTTTTCAAAAATTCAAATAACTTTAATCTTTTGAATCTCCTGATTATTTATTAAATCACAAAAATTACAAGTTATTTACTAAAATAAAAACGTAAGTTTTAATTTTAAGCAGAAGAATTTTTTTTTTTTTTTTTTTTAAAGTTGAATTTGCTGGTTATTTCCTCATACAATGTTCCATGGGTAGATAACGAAATATTGAATGACTTCTGTTAAGTACAAAAAAAACTGAACATTGCATGACCAGGAAATAACTTCTCTCGTTTAACATTAACTGAAAAAACATAATACGAAAAGAAAAATTCCCCATGCATGCACTTGTACAGTAATACTTTACTTCTATGATAGTTAGGTTTTTATTGCTTAGTCATCTCCATTCTAAATTTTCTTCACTTTCTTCATAATTTTGTATAAAATAAAAAAAAAATCAGACTGCCAGTACCTGTTACTTACGATAAGTCACAAATTATTTTTTTTATCTTTTTTTTTTATTTTAAATTCCTATTCCTGATTATGAATTCATTAAAGTATTTTGAATTGATAAATCTATTTAGAACTAAATGATGTGCAAATTCTTTAAGTGACGTTGTAAGAAAACATTGACACAAATATCAAGAAAAAGTTTCTCTTCACTTTAACTTTTCCTACTCTATATTAGAATTACTTTTCCTGCCATTACATCCTTATTCAAGGCCCCTCAAATCCATTGTCAGTTTCAGTCAAGGTCATTTTCTACATGACAACACAATTGTGAAATTCAAACATATCAGGTGATGGCATTGACAGAAATGACAGGACAAACCATTTGCTCAGTGAAAAAAGTTGCCTTCAGAGTACAAGTTTTTAAAAAAGATGTTAGAACTCGTGTATCATTTTATAAATAACTTGTAATTTGCCTAAATCTTAAAAAATTTGTCAGCAGCTTTGAAGTAATTGCATCTAAATTATAATTATGACCAGTAAATATTTATGAATTATCAGTATACTATTTTTAAATATTTTTGTATACTGGGATTTTTTTATTTGTTGAAAACTTGGTGCTTACTTGTACAAAATTTATAATTTATACTGAATGTAAGCTTATACTTTACTCGAAAGTGACTTTTTTATAGGTCTTTTATATTTTGGATATCCTGCTGAATATTTACAAAAAAAATATCATCTTGATTTTTAATAGTGAAGTATTTTAAACCTGATGATGATAATTTATTTTTTAATTCCTTACAGTGTACATGAATTTTAGTTACTTCAAAATTTTTTATAAGAACATTAAAATATTTTAACCTGACAGTTGACCTAAGATAATAGCTATCATTTGTAAAATCATAAAATGTAGGCTTTAGTGTAAATATACGTAATAATTAATCTTCTGAAGTTTCCATTATAACCAATGCTGAAATATTCTTTTTTTGCTGTGTTTATTAAGCATTCATTTATATAAAAGGCAATTTGGGGTATAAACATTTGTGAATGGGAGATTCAGCCGCATATAGATAAATTTCATTAGGTTCAAATCTGTGCTCAATACAAATGGTAAGGATCAATTCTTCACTTCAGACACTAAAATAATTTTCCTTCAAATACTGGTAAATAATTGAAGCAAAATATATACTAGCTATTAGTAATGGAAATCTGAAGTCTCTTCAGTAGATGATACATTTCTTTTAGTTTGTGTTTTTATCTATATATAGCAATTTACTAAGGATCAAACTCACTATTCAGTTATAATTGACCTTGCAAGACATCAAAATCAAAGTGCCCATTTATTTATACAGTGTAACCCGGATATAAGAGAAACCCGGATATAAGAGAGATTTTCTCTGGTCCAAAATTAGAGCCTGTGTTACTGTATATAAATTAGACTAAACACGGATATAAGAGAAACCCGGATATAAGAGACTTCTTCTCTGGTCCCAACAACTCTCTTATATCCAGGTTACACTCTATGTATAATTACTTCAAATGTTATTTTTAGTGAATATTCATATTTGAGTAGATGTTCAGTTTATTTTAAACAGTATTTATTTTGTCTATTAAGCTGTGTACTCAAGAAAACTTTAAGAAAATGTGCAGGCCAGTTAATACAATAAATAGTTTAAAATAAACGGAGCATCCACTTAAATATGGGTATCCACTAAAAATAATGTTTGAAGTAATAAAAATGTTAGGTTAAAAAATAAAATCCATTAATTCTTTAGAAATATGTATATAATGCTATAACTGGTTTTATACTCTATAACTATTTTTTTTTTAAGTTAAAAAAAAGAATACATTACATTATTACAATAGTATTCCCTCCAAATTAATTACATTATTACAATAGTATTAATTTGAAATGAAGTTTATATTTTTTCTGGAGGTTTCAGTGTAAAATACTGCAATAATAAATGGTAAACATTTAGCTAAAATCATTGTTTCACCTTCATTGACCTTTGCACCATGCAACTGGATTTCTGTTTGTTTTCTGAAATATTTCATATGCTAAAAATACAGTGCTTTATTGTTGCAATATCTATACTATGAAGCAGATGATAGATTAATGATTTCTTGGCTAAAAATTAAAAATCAGCCTATGCCGAAGATCAACACTTACATGATGACCATAAACATTTTTTGGGAAGTGTGAACTCCTGTCCTTCTCTGTTTGGAAATCATATGAAGACTTTTCATCCATATTACTGATAACCTCCCAATATTAAATTATAAGTTTCTTATTCTAAATATATTTTTGTTTACTTTTTTCTTTGATTTTGTATATTTTAAACCTACTTTATCTGTCCAGGTTTATCACAGCCAGCATAAAGTATCTCTTATCAAACTCAATGGCTAATGTCTGTTCTTCATTAATACAATGTGATATGATGTTTTGGAGATAAGTGATTTAAGATACTCATATAGGCACATTACCTTGTATTCATATTTTGTTTGGTCAAAATGAAATAACAATACCTATTTATATAATATCACCTGATATTTCGGTCTGTTTTGCAGTTTAAAGCATTTCTATCACAAGAGATTGTTTCAAAAATGTTAATATGGAAAAAATTGGTTAGAACAACAATCTTTAGCATAATTCTAAATCATCATTTTATAAATCATTCTTGTCTAAAATTTTCATTTATTTTTTAATTACATAAGGATAAAATTAGAATAATTTCCTATGAAAAAAACCTGGTCAGTATAGCAGGACATGTTTTATCATGATTGCAATACTTACCAAGTTAAATCAGCAATCAATTTCATTACTAGCACATGTATAATTTGTCTTTATGAATAATACTGATTGATCACTCATTGCTAATCCTCTTTGTTTTTACCTTGGCCTACTTTAATGATCAATATTAGTAAATTGCTAATCTCCCTTAGAAGTACTATTAAGCTTGCTATTCACTTAAATTTTATTTAAAAATAATTCAAATTCATTTACAGTGATACTACCAAATTAAAAATATTCTTATGATTTGCCGAGGTCTATGATATTAAGCAGTGTAACTTTATTTATAACCTATCCCAATCCTTTATATATTTAGTTATTTTTGTTTTTTGTTTTTTTTTAATAATAATAATAGTAATAAAATAAAAATTTACCCCCTGAATTTTTTTCAAAATATTATCTTCCAAACAAAATATAAATTCATAAGAATCTCTGGAAAGAGTTCTACATTTACATTCTAGATTTACAATTCTCAGTTTTGCATAAGCAGCTTTCTCCTTATCTAAACCTGTTTATCAACATTTCGAGTCTGGTACAGTAGCAATGGTTGAATGATAAGCTTATTTAGATGTGGGTCAATTAGGATTGGTTCATTGTTAAAGAAAGTTGTAGCAAGATGTGCATTGTGATAGCATGTGTATTTATCTTTACAACTGAGAATTTAAAGGATGTTAGAAACACAAAGCTATCTTTTCATAGAAATTTAAAGCCAGATGTACTAGACATTTTAACCAAGTACAGTCAGAGTTAATCTATATAGCTAATATATTCACTTTTATATGTAGTTAGATAATTGGTCCATCCCTGTAAAATATAAAATGAAAATGTTTTCTCAAATTTATATTTAAAATTAAATGATTCATAGCTATTTAACATAATAAGTAGGTAGTAAATTTTTTTCATTATTTATGCCCTGTTGGACAAATATTTTGAAATTCATTATTTTTATAAAATAAGGTTATTAAAATATGAAGTACAAAAACTAATTTGCCAATGTTTAGTTTACAATTTTTAATTTTTTTAGTTGGTTGGTCATTTTATTTTTTTGTAATATGAAACAATACATTTTCTACTTTAATTGCTCTCAAGTCTTATCATACCACCATTAAATGGTCGAATTAAAAGATTTGTGGGTTCATTCAGAAAGGCCTTAAATCAAAAGAAGAATCTTGCAACTTTTAAAGAATAAATCCAAATCTAAATGCATCTAAAAAAAAAAAAATTACCAATTAATGCAATGTTTAAAAGAAAGACACATAAACAAGAAAATATAAAGTCTTTATAAGACTTTACTAATTTAATTTACTATATTATTTTAAACTGTAGTAAATTATCTGGAAAGGAGAAATGATTGGGTAGAAACATATACAATTGTCTTGGGAAACTGACTTACACAGTTAACATTGGATCATTTATTCCCAAAAGTTAAATCAATCAAATATGACCAAAACATATAAACAGCCAAAATAAATTGCAGCTACCATTTTGAATTTTTATGTGACATTTGAAATTCTCACATAAAACCCACCTCCAAATACTTTTTCATGTTGAAAAAGAAAATGCAAAGAAAGTGAAAGTTTCCCAAATGTTAAGTGGTTAGTACTGGATAATTAAGACATTATCAATACAACAGAGACCAACCCTGCTTATAAAATGGGAAATTGCCTGTGTTGTGTGTTGTTTAATCTAATATTACCATCATTTTTTTATGTTCTGTAATAGCCAATAGTTTGTGTTTCTAATGATCCAATATTTTAGTTACTATAATCTGTACTACAGAATAACAAACTCACTCAAAGTAACGTTAGTAATGAGGAATCTGTGATACAGTTCAAATTTATTTCAAATTATTTTTGTGCACAATTAAAAGTAGTGCATATTCTACCTGAAATATTTTATTAATTCTGAAGCATGTGAACTCATCATTTTAAAATCCTACAACTGCTAAAATTTTATAGTGTAATTAGTATTACTTTAAACTGTAGTAAATTATTACTTCTAATTATTTGAATTCTTCAGGTCATATGTATATTATCATATATGGTATATAAGAATATACCATAATTACCTTCTTATAAAAACATTGTACCTTTCCACACCTGCAAAATATTAATTGCAATACATATTTATATTACTATTAAAGGGCTAATTACTGAAATTCACTCCTTTACAAAGGAAAAATGTTACCTCTTGATTGTCTTATTTTCATTATTTTATATAAGATTTTAAATTTATTTGAATAAAGCATTTTTCTAGAAATAAATTTTGGTTAATCCTTAGAGAATCTAAGTTTGTTACAATTTAAAAACACCTTAACATGAATTTCTTTTAATATTCAGATTACCTGCTAAATATTTAATTTTAAATACATTGCTTTGACAGCAATCAGGAAAAATGCTTTACTTTAACTTTGGTTATACATTTATGCTGTCCATCTACATTTTTCTTCAGATGGATTGGAGCTAGTTGCCATTAAGCTAATTATTTTTATAGACTTTATGACCTGTTTATTTAAATTTGCTGTTCTAATCTATTTATATTTTTTCTCTCACTGTACTTGTCAGATGATTTTCAAAATCTCATTAATTTTCATGTGATTTATTCAGTATAAGCATTATCAAGCAGAATATTGTTAGGGACAATATTTGAACAACTAAAATGTTAATGCAATTATAAGGATTTGGATGAAAATGTTCATTCTCATTGAAGTCTTAAGCATTTTATCAAGGTTAAAAGTTTTGGTATTTGAATTTGTGCTTTCTGTTATAATCTTCCTGATAACCATTCACTTGCAGTTTATAACCGATTTCTTTTATAAAAACAGATAGAAGATACAGAAATTTGAGGGGCTTGTCAATAAAAAAAACTTTGCTAAAAATTATCAAAGTACAAAATTAGAAATTATTTTCTTTAATTTTAAAGAAACTTAAATTACTTTCTGTATATACCAGAAAAAAATTGTCTGATTCAGTACTGACTATTCAGTTATGTTGTTCAATTATTATATAAGTTGAAATGTCTTCTTTTTTTTTTTTTTTTAAACCTTTTGGTAACATTAAAGCTTAATGTTACCAAGTGTTAGTTTTTTTTCTGTAGCATATATTGGGAATATTAAAAAAAAATACATTTAATAAATTAGGATGATTGGCTTAATTGAAAGAAAGTAGAATGGGTTGAAATTTTACCATTTGAATTGATTCTGAAAATTGATTGAATAAACAGCACATCTTTCTACCTGTCTACATTTTTTACTTAGGGTATTGTTCTAAATGTCATTTATATTTTTCCCTTAAAAAGACATTTCTTTAAATGTTAATTTTTTCCACAACTACTAATGTACTGTATATTCTTTACTACTATTAATTCAGATATCAGTAACACTTTGAAGTTTCTTTTGCAAAACATTTTTCTGTTCCTTATTTTAAAGTTCACTCTATAAAACTTCTTTAAATTTTTATCTCTGACTTTTCAATATCAAATGTCATACTAGTCAGTTATAGCCCAGATTCTTTTCTTTATTTAGTTAAAGTTTACAAACATCTATATCTGGGCTTTTTTAGTTTCAAGAATTGGCATCTGATGGGAAAGATCAACACAGGTTGCTGCCAAATGAAAGAGCAAGCTCTCCAGAGCTTTTTAGCTGGTGTCCAGAAATCAAAGTGAGTTACTTTTTCCTTTGCTGCTTCTTACATCTCTCTCTCACACACACACACACACACACACATATATATTTAACATCTTAACAAGATAGTAAAATTCTGTACCATAAAATAATTAATATCAAGTATTTGAATCATTGCATGTTAAGATTTTTTTTAATTTTACAATATTAAAATTAAGTTTTGTTTGTGACAGCCAAACTTGTCAGTTATGATTGTTAAGTCTATAATGCCAAAAAAAACTATTTCTAATAGGTTAATAAAACATCTAAGATTTTTCATTATTCTTTTATTACTAGATAAGAAGAAAAGAAAAAAAGTTACTTTAAATTTTGATATAGCCTATTTGATTGTTTGAAATATCCATTAATAATTTTTAATCTGCTTAACTATTTTACTAACAAAATTTAACCTTCTTTTGAAATTGCAATTTTATTTTATCTCATTTCATTCATAAAAATTATCATAAACTTTACTCAAAGCTATTATTCAAGTTCTGAAGGTACTATTTAAAATAATTTCAGAGTCCGAAGAAGAAAAGTTGAGTGAATTAATCTTGCATTTAAAAAAGTGAATAATTGGTTTTTAGTTGATTCGTTTTTAGAGAGTACATTTTATTTTCAACTTACACTTATATTTGATGAAGATTTTGACAATGAAAAATAATCCATTTTAGGAACATTGTTTACAATAACCACAATTCAAGAGGCAGTATATTATGCCAAAATTTTTAAATTTGTAATTTATAAATTGAATTTTGCTTATATTGATGAACTTTTTACCATTTATTTAATATGAATATAGCCAATATACCTGTAAATTGTTTTGTCATTCCTTCTAAACCAGTTTGTGGTCTGAAAGTTAATTTTCACAAGTCACAAGCCTGCATTTGATTGCGTTATATATTTCTCAATTACCCATTTTAAAAATTGTCAAGTAATATAACCAATATTGGGTTACCAGTTCATTCTAAAGTCTTCTCATTCTCCTTCACTCTGAGTAGCTCCTTGTGTCTTAGTAGCATTATCACCTTGTGAATTGAGTGATTTTTTTTGATTAAGTCAAAACTCTTTGCCTAGATTTTCTTTGTTATGCTGCATTATATACTTTGGTATAAAACTAATTTCACATTATTAATAATACACTTTTGTAGCTATATTAACATGAGCCTACAATAATAACTTTCTTCTCAGATTTTAAAATAGATTTCCAAAAGTTATCTTGCTTGCTATTACAGTAGTCCACTGCTATAGCGCAGACCTTGGGGTCCAAAATGGCTGACCTGTGCTGTAAGTAAACTGTGGTAGGGGTGGGTGCAATAATATAAGGTTGAACACTTACCTGATTTTTGGGCCCTATTTGCCCTATTTTGTGATATATACCATAGATAACAGCTCGAAAAGAACCTCAAAAAATTATACTAATTTATGCCAATGATTCTATAAGAAAATTCAGGTAATTTGCTTTTTAAGCCCTGCACTAAGTATCTAATAAAATTTTCCTGGACAGTTTTTCTTTTTTTATTCTAAATTTACATGCCTAATTTGAAAATAACAAAGAAATTTTTACAAAAACTACCATTTTTGAGTTATTGACAATAAAAGTTTGGACTCCTTTGTGTTGATGTCGGCTATGGCATGGCAGCTATTATTGGTATTGTTTGCATCCATATATGTACAATAATCGAGACAAGTCAATGTCTATTCTGCAGCAAATATATGCCAACAACGCCAGTAATGGCTGCTGCGACATGAATGAGTCCAAACTTTATTGTCAATAACTCCAAAAAGTTAGATTTTATCAATTTCTTTGTTATTTTCAAATTAAGCATATAAATTTACACATAAATATAACTATTCAGGAAATTTTTATTAGATACTTAGCACGGGGCTTAAAAAGTAAATTACCCAAAATTTCAACTTGTTTAGACATTTTGTATTACTACTAGGGGTCACAACTTCCCGGGAAATTTATTCTCAGGAATTCCCGATTGCGCCCCCCCTAATTGCTATGCGCTATTCATATTTGTTTATTTATGAGAAATTCTTGATGTTTACTATTGGACAGTGAAATTGAACTTGAGAAAAGTATTCCTATTTATGAACATGATCAACTAGAGAATATTTATACCCCATCTGTGGTATCTGATTTTAGTGATTGAATTAGTTAATTAGTCTGATATTATAGGAACTCTTTGATCATGCGTAAAATAAAAATATAAAGTAATCACGTGTAATTACATTATATATACAATTAGGTGTGAAATGGCTGAGGTGTTAAAATTTCACAAAATTTAGGCTGCTTGATCATCAGAATCAAGGTAAAACATGTGAAAAAGGGGGTGTAATTATTAAAAGAAATTAGGACCCATCTGATGACCACTGTTTGTTCTGTCTATCATGAAGAAGATGGCCCAAAAATTAGAAAATATGGCAATTTCTCAAAAAAGTGAGTGATATTGAGGGTACAAGAGAAAAATCTTGGGGTCCACCAGCCACCCACTGTACACTGGGTACTGCGATAAACTGTTTCACCTAATTACGGTAGACTACTGTATATGCAGTCATTATGACCTGACATTTTTAAATTTAGAATTTCAGTGACTTACTTTTTTTTTTTTTCCAGGTTTTGATCCCATGCAAACATTAACTCGAGACATGCCTAAACTTTGAAAATTCAAATATCAGGAAAGTGTCATCGACAGAGGATTTAGCACAAATCATGTATATTTTTCATTTGTGAATTTTGAATGACTGTATGTCTTAATGGAAAATGAGTGCCAAAGTTCAATCCATTTTTATAAAAAAATGCCTTAAAGATTTGTTGATTAAGAAACAGGAAATTTGTATATTAGAAAAAAAAAAAGAGTACTGAACTGGCATTATATCCAACAAAAGACATTGATCTAAAATTTTGCAACATGGAAACCATTTAATTTTTGGTGTTTTAAAGGCTCTGACCCGGGACAAAAACCTTCAATGGTCTCAGCTATAGGCAACTGAGATGAGGTGTCAAAACACTTTGACAGTGTAAAAAACAGGTTTTAATACCAGAAATATTTTGTAAAATTCATGATGTTTGGCCAATTTTTGAGGAAAAATATTCCTCAAATAGAATTTTCAAAAAAATATTACTTTAAATACATCCACCAAAAAAAATTGTTACTAGGAATAAAAAATTTTGTCTCTTCCTGATGTCCCATTGAGATTGATATGTGTCCTCAAAACAAACGAAACCCGTATTGAACCATTATTGGATAATGCTGGACAATCTCCTCACAGATGAAGAAGAGAGTTCAAGTACCTGGGTTCTGGATGGATACTGAGAAACCATGAGCTGAGTTATTTTTAAACAAATGAGTTTTCCAGGAAAGGGAGAAAAATGATGCTTATAATTAGCATCAGATGGAGAAAGTTGAAATTTCTAGGAACATAATCCTGAAAGAAGACTTGGAAAATTTGATACTCACAGAACTGATTGAATGAAAGAGGGTCCGAGGAAACCAATTCAAACCTATAAATTAGAGAACTTGAGTAAACTGTTGTTAAGAATAAATTTAGGAAAGATAGTGAACAAAGTTTATTATGTGTGTTGTGTGTGTTTGCAAAATGTTGAAATTGTGGAGAGCCATGATCACCCATATTTCATGATGGGACACAGCAACAGAAGAATTAAAATTAAGTTTTAATTGTTTTTTTTTCTGTTTTAGCTTTTGATTTTTCTCTAGTTAAACTTTCTATCAAAAGTTTCTCAATATCTGTTTCACTTAGAGGTTATAATTGGATTCAACTCATTGCAATCTTGACGTAGCTGAGATTAAAAAACATTTTTATTTATTTCCTTCTCCTCCTGATCCTCAGTACCAGATTATAGTGTTACTGTCTCACAACAAAGTGTTTGAAATTATTCTAGAGTTATCCTTTCAGACTGTTCTCAAACAAAAAGGTTAAAAAAAGACATTACCAAGCTATTTAACCCATAGCTTTGATTGATAACTATACTATATAAATCTATTTACAATAGGATGAAAAAACATCCAAGAATAATTTAATCTTAAATTAAATAAATTATTATTTTTTCTATTACCATTTTCAATTTGAAAAAGGTTTCCCATTTTTACTTAGCAAACAATTTTAAAATTATCTTCAGAGCTTTTTTGCATAAAATGGAGTATTTGTTGTCATATTCAGGCAGTTTCTGCCCAGTCCTCACATTCCAGTCTTGATAGAGTTCAAAAGTATCTTTTAAGTCCTTTTTGGATGAAAATTACATTAAAAATCCTTCAACTTAACTCACAGGTAGTATTATATGGGACTGTTCCATTAACTGTTTAGATAAAGTGCTCAAAAAAGTCACTATTCCTTGCTTTTGCTACCAGGTTTAACCTTTGTTTTTTAGGACCTACCATTAAAACAATTAACAAACCACTCTCATTCCCTTCATTTTTTGGTTGAGATGGAAATTTATTTAAATAACTTCTTCCTAACCACTGTTCTGTCTTTACTATTAGAGGATGTTTATTTGAAATCACTTTTAATTTAACATGTTCAAGTCTAATGTTAACCATTATCTTCCCACCTATTCGGCATAAATTGTGGCCCTTTCTGTAAACCTTCACCTTGAGTCAGGCAACGTAACAAATTATGATTGAGCAGCATCATAAAAGAAACACATCTAATGGCCTGCACATTTAGTAAATCTTAACTAAATAATTTTTTTTTTTCTTTCAGGGTTTGAACCTGTTCACCCTTTTGTAGAGCAAATGTTCATTTTAATTCCCTTGTGAATTACTACATCCATAAAAAAAATGTGTTTTTAAAAATATTTCTAATAAGAAAACATTATCAACTGTCATTCAAAATTTTATTGAACATATAAATCTATGTTAAAAGTGAAAATTTTTGCAAAATTCTTCTTCATCAATATCCCTTCAGGATTGTTTTGCAACATGGGAGTCTGTACATATACACCTGTCCCTTGTAGCACATAATAAGTTGTGTCATTTTGCTATTTTCTCAAACCCTGTTCTATATAGATCCATTTTTTAGTAGCCTATTTTTCAAAACATATTATTTGCTCTTTTATTTTCCTTCTTTTAATCAAACTGTCCTGTGATATCAGATTTTCCAAGCCCTCCTAATAAAAACAATAGTGTCCCAGAAATTTTAAACTGTCTTTAAATGATTAGAACTTTTTACATTTTTTAAAACTTCACTGTTCATGACATTCTCAGATAATGATTTCTTTTGGACACATTTAACTATGATTTTATATCATTAGTTAATTAATATTGGTATGATTCATTTTCTATGAATTATCAATTTCATTTGCAGGTTATTTAAATATTAAAAAAAAATTTTCTTATAAGAATTTTTTTTGAGATAATAATGGTTTAGTGATAAAATTTTAAAATTAACCCATATAAAAGAGAAGAGGTATTGGCTATTTTCAACATCTGAATATAAATGAAGTGGAATTAAAGCTCAAAATCTGGTTAACAATTAACATCACAATATCTATTATTAACACAATTGAAATTTAAAAACCAGCATTTGGTATTTCCACAGTCATCCATCTTTTTTTAGTGACCATGCTTGACATTGCTTAACTTTGGTGATCATATGAGAATTATTATTTAAAAATAAAATAAAACTAAAAATTTTCTGTTTTTGAAAAATAAAATGTAAAACTTGAATTGAACTGCATATGTTTATATGTGAATTGTTTTGTAATATTTTCCTTTTTTTTTTTTTTAACTGATGAAAAATTTGAAGAGTTCTCCTCTGAAACATTGTATACAGATTCAGAATGTAACCTAATTTTTCTTTTTTATTTTTTTTATTATCTTACTGGTTTTTACAAATATGGACAAGAAATATAAAGAAGAAAACAAGGCATAATTTACTGTGAATAGAGGAAGGTGGTATCGCTTCTAATGGAAACATCTGTTTTCATAAACCATATCTACAGGGAGTTCAAAACTGATTGTGAACTAACTACATAAATGGGGTAGAATTAAAAGAAATAAACCTGTCAGATCTACATGGATTTCTTTGCTTAACAATGATTGGAAACATTGCATATAAAATAATGAATCACCTGAGATTCTGTGAGATTTGGTGTATAGTGCTGATGCGATTGGTACCTGTTTTCATTTTTCTTTTGAGTTTATGGCTTTCAACAGTAAAGTAATGAAGTGGACACTGTTTACTAAAAACAAAAGCAGCAAAAAAAAAAGAAGTACTGCATATATGTGAAGATAGATCACACTTATTTTCACCAAAATTTCAATAAAAATCAGGAATGCAATCTATCCCTTCAACATCATAGAGAATCTGAAATGGACTCTGTTGCATCAGTAGTCCATGTGAGTACCCTGGGTTCAAGCATAAGCAAAAGCAAGGGAGGAAATAAAATTTTTCCAACATTTTGATTTTATGTAATCACCTCTTCCAACAGTACCACATCACCCATCGAATAAAAGTGCTTGATCTGCACTTCTCATGTTTACCATTCATTATCTGATTTATGATGAAAGACTATCATTTTCAAGTGATTTTAGGACTGAAGTGATATCCGCATTTTTGTCTAAACTGAGCAGCCTCACATTTGATAAGTAAATACCACGCAATTACAACCAATCACTTTTATGTTTTAATATATGTAAGCAAAGTCTTGAAATAAAAGGTGAATATTTGAAAATATTTAACAAATATTAGTTATATTTACATTTTAAAAAGAGCCATGTAACACCCCCAGATTATAGTGTAACCGAAATGCAAGTCAGCTGCAAATTCCCACTTTGATAACCTCAAACTAAGGGTGTGACCTATCTGCAAATATATTCGCTAAGTTGACCAAATAAATGTTTGAATGATTAAATCAAAATTAGAAATGGATACACTGATAGATATGAAGAGATGACATTACCAAGCTTAAATAATATGCTGATTTTCTAGGAGTTACCCTTATCAGACTAATGACACATTTTCTTTGTTAATTTCTGGGATGACGAGTTATCATTATTTAAATGTAGACTATTGTTCTTATCTTGGTCATTATTACAATAAGCCGAGTAGATTAAAGAATTGGTTTCTGAATTTGCCCTGACAATAATATGGTTTTTATCTGTCCATATTTTGAGATGAATCATTATATTATTATTTACATTATTCAGAGCTATTGTCTCATTTTTGTTGCCATTTTATTTTAATATTGTATTAGTAAACCCAGGACAGACCCAAAAAGTGGATTCAAAGGTTAATAAAGTGGAGAACTGCTGATTAACAGGAGATAATTAATAACTGGTACATGGAACTGAAATAAAGGGGTTTAGTGAGCAAAATAAAGGGTTTCAAATTGATATTCCAATCACCTGAAGAAGACTGTGGAGGGTAACAATGGCCAAAATTAGTATACTGGTCTGAATAATAAGGTAATAATGTAATAATGACTTGCATTTTAATTTTAGTTGCTTTTCATCACTAAATAGTTGTGACAACTCTCTGTCGACTGCCATCAATAAACAAAAGCACGGATCAAAAATAAAATAAAGAATCAGCTTCAGACATTACTTGAACTCATGTCCTTTTTACCATGGGTCAGTCAGTCAGTTGAGTGCCATATGTGATACATTCTTGGGCGATCATGTATCTTTCAATACATGATTGACGAGACAGATTTTTTCCCCCTACAGTAGGTTGCCATTTCTTTCCACACTAGACTGGCTGCCAACCAAGACTAAAGAACCTAGTCTGTCCTACTATTCAGCCCATAGCTGGGGGGAGAAGAGATGGAGTCATACCTTTCCCAAGGGTATTTGTGTGTAAGTGAATCTAACGAACTAAAGTGGAATTTGAAATTGGCACTCTATATATATATATATATATATATATATATAGGAAATGGATTAAAAGTGACGTTGTTATTGTTAATTTACTTTGTTTAAATGTTATTTTTGATGGATACTCATATTTGAGTAGAAGCTCTGATTTTTGTTTGAACACTATTTTTTATCCAAACACGTCTACTGGCCTCACTATTTGAGAAATCTTGTCAGAAAAATATTCATTTTCTGACAGGATTCAAACCTGCATGGGGAAATATCATTGGATCTGAATTGTTAGAAAAATATGCATCCTCCAGATATTTTTCTAACAAGATTTCTTGAATATTCAGGCTGGTATATATAGTTTGATAAAAATACTATTTAATTAAAAAGAAAGCTTCTACAAATATGTGTACAAAAAATAACCTTTAAAATAAAATAAATTAAAATGAACACACACACACACATACATACACACATATATATATATATATATATATATATATATATATATATATATATATATATATATATATATATATATATAATGTCTGGAGGCAGAAGGACATAAAAAAACAAAACAAAATTAAAAATTACATCATCTCTGCTATATTCATGTGGAGACATGGGTAGTCTATTGCAGACATTTGAAGATAATGGAACTTTTTCATAAATGCTGAATCTGTACTTGAAATCCACTGGATGCCTCTACCCCAGATACTGTTGTTCT